>CM031238.1:617458480-618058480 GCA_018340775.1 Taxus wallichiana var. yunnanensis
CTTCTAATTGAATTTGTGAAAAAAAAAAATGGATTAAAAATAACTCTTATTTCTTTTTCTTGCATTTGATTTAGTGAAAGTCATACCCTTAACCTCTTCATATTTTTTCTCACCAAATATAATTTTTATATTGGGGTTTTAAAACTTAATGCACTTGCATTATTGAGTTTATTGCATCATAGATAATCTAAATCATGGGAAATTTATATGTTGGAAGTCATGCCTAGCTAATGGTTGACAAATTAAACCATAGCTCACATTTTGCACACTTTCTATACCAAATCACTAAAAACAAACTACACATTTCTTAAACAACATCTTTCCTAAAGGAAGTTGTCAATGATCACATGATCAGAGGATTGATAGTGGGCTCCATGGTTTCTCTATCCATTCATCATCTCAGAGAAGGATCTCTCACGCCAAAACTTACCTAAAACTAGCCATAGTTGTCGGCTTTTATAGGGCACCCTTGTTAACTAGAAATTCTATTATGCTTACAGTCAATCCTAAATGGCATAAGCCACAACATAAAATCTACAACTTAGGATTTTTTTGTTAGCTTTTTGTTTGCTTACATTTTGAGGTGTAAATTGTGTTTCTTCATTCTTTCTTATCCTTTTATGCCCCACATCACAACTAGTTTATTCTAGTTTTATTCTCGGTTTATTAGGACTCCTCATAGCCATACTCAGTCTCTAGGTTAGCCCTTTTATTTGATATAAAATCACCAAAACTTCATTTTTTCTTCTCTTCCCAGATTTCACAAAGAACTCGAGTATCAGTCCGGTGGCTGGTATCGGTTATATAATCTTGCCAACATCGATTAAGCGGACCGATGTTAATTTATATGATTTTTT
Organism: Taxus wallichiana var. yunnanensis; assembly: GCA_018340775.1. NCBI lineage: Eukaryota > Viridiplantae > Streptophyta > Pinopsida > Cupressales > Taxaceae > Taxus > Taxus wallichiana. Next base: position 617,459,338 of record CM031238.1, read on the forward strand.
TGTTATTTTTCCTAGAATAGTATTTTCCACCTTCTTGTTCTTTTCTTGGCTTTTTCTACCATTTTTTATCCCACCCTTGAATCTTTGATATCATTTTTAGGATCCAGGTTAACCCATTTTCACCTTTTGTTACCAAATATTTGATTCTCTCTCTTTTCACAATAACTGACATCGATCTAGAGCCGACTGGAAATGGTTACCCTCATACCGGCATCGATTTCCCTAACCAACATCGATCTCTGTATTCTGACTTTCCAATCAGAAAAGTGATATAATCACTCATTTTAGACTTATTTTCCCCATTACTTTTGTGTTTCTACATCATCAATGAAGCTCAGAATACCTATTTTATCATTAGTCACATGGTTTTGACTCGTAAATAAGCTAACACTCTCGTGTTTCACGCTAGCCTCCAGCCACTCCCACCTAGCCCATCACCTCCTTCAATCTCATCACCCATGGACCCCAATCAGGCTCTTTCCATACCCACGAGTGATGAGGAGTTTGCGAGACTCCTTGATCACAACCCCGATGCTCTGTACAAAGTACTCTATATCACTCACTCATATACCTGATTCCTCAAGACAACTTGTATACAACATGTACGTGTTTATTCCTCCTACCCTCGCACCCATGTCTACATCAACTACTACTAGCTTGACATTACCCTCTTCCACCTTACCACTTGTGGTGTCCCAACTTGACCCTACATCATCGATATCTACTACACCTACAACATCTATCACGCCTTTGATGTCTATTTCTCCTATGATGTCAAACATGCCTTTATCAACCGCCTTGAATATAGGTATATCTATAGCCACCATCTCTCATATACATATTGAATCTCAACCACCAATGGTGTCGGCACCCCATATTCCCTTCAAAAACATTGTCCTCTCCATCCCACATCTCTTCCTTTGATTGTTATGAGAGTATTTACATCCACTCCACCTACCTAGACTTACAACCAACAACTCCTATTTCATCTATCGCTTATTAGGGATACTTTCCTCTACATCTATTCCGGCCTACATTTATTCCTCACAATTTTCATACTTGACACCACCACATATTGGGATGCCACCCACATCATACCCTCCTAATCTACCCCCTTATACTACAGGTGGTTCCTAGTCATCACAACCTACCAATGATTTTATCAAAATGATAAAGGACAAGATGTAGACATTGGAAGCATCTTTCTCCAGCTCACATAACTCTCTGACATATGATTAGATTTTTAATGAGCCTAGTCACCCATCTTGTTTCAATTCTTTCATACCCTCCCCATTCCTAAATTTTACCAATTTAACGGTAAATAATACTCGCAATGACTTAACACTTATAGTATTTTAAACATGTATGTTATCTGATCGCTCATGATGACTTTTTTCTCTTGAAAACATTCCCAATGTTGTTGATAGGACCTGTTTTGGATTGGTATAACACTCTACCTAGGCATTCCATATTTTCATTCAATCGATAGCTCAAGCCTTCCTTGACCATTTTTCTATCAACATTGTCAAGAAGGTCACCATGACTGACTTGTATACAACACACCAGTACAAAGATGAATCTATACGAAATTTTTTCACTTGTTAGTAGAGCCTGATCAACTAGCTCACATTCTAACTTCCTTAAACTGAGTTAATAGATATTTTCACTAGATCTTGTGTTAGACACATCTCACCAACTCTCCAAGTTCAAACCTTCCACACATTTGATGAGGTATTCACCATGGCCCAGAAACTTGAAATCCATGTCATTGAAGAGAAGAAGATATAATTGCGTAATAAGAACATTTCATTTAAATCAAATGATACATCTTCTTCTTCCAAACCGAAAAATAATTACTCTAGGGAAAAATGATCTACCAATGTAGTCATTTTGAAATTTAGTCCATCTCACCCATCTAACCAATCAAATCCTTCTTCCAGATCTTTCTCATGTTCAAGCGTAAAAAAATATTCTCCCATAGGAGAACCCTACTCTTAAGTTTTAGAAAACTTCTAAAAGATAGAGCAGTCACTCTTCCACCCATCAAACCACATATTGGTTTTGACCCCTCTTATCCTATTATTGCATGGTACAAATAAAGGATAATTTTAGCGGTGAATATTAAGTAATATGGCGAAAATTTCATTTTAGGAAAATTTGAAAGGTGAATTATTCCGAATGTGGGTGATCATCTGTTCACCTAAAATATATAGTATATTTTTTTTTTTGGGGGTCGGCTTTTCCTTCATTTGAAAACATCTCCTATAAAAACCTATGTGATTCGTAGGGTAGTATACCTCAGTAGCTTACCAAATTACCAATATTGCATGAAATTTGAACTCACATACCCTTGAGCACCAGAGATTCATATTATTGTTAGCCTGTGATTGTTGACGCATGACAAATGCAGTGTTGACGCGTGACAAGGGCATTATTGACGCGAGAAAAGAGCTATGCGATGCACGACAAGACTCAAGAGCCATGTCTTGACGTGCGGACAAGAGTTGTCTTGTGCTGCGACGAAGAGTCAGTATTGACGCGCCGACAAGAACTTTATTGACGCGCGACTTGGGCTAGGAAGTGACGCGCGACAGAAGAAGGGTTGACGCGCGACAGTCTGGGCAGAGTTGACGCGTGACCTCAGACAATTCACGCGCGACAAGACCTCAGAGGCTGGACAGAGTCACTTCTTGGTTCTTTTGCTGATGCAGGACTCTTTTCAGAATAATGGAAGGTGCCAGCTCAAAGAATACGAATAACCTAAAAGTAAGTAAGAAATCTCATAAATCACTCTTCAAGTATTTTGGAAACTCTGCGGATACAGATATTGTAAATACCAATCATATAGATGCCACCAAAAAGAATCAGAATACTGACTGTGTGGAAGGTATTATTGAGGTGGACATGCATTCTCGCACGCAGTATCACGGTCAAACAAATGAAACCTACGATAATATGCCGAGATCTTGAAGATATTGTTCTGTTGGGTGCAACCGAAGTGTAGCTAGATATCACGAGATATAAACACTTTGAGCAAAATGGAAGGCAAATCAAAATCAAACTCGGTCCAAGAAAGAGGAAACCAGTGATTGTGATATTGCTCAAAATTCTACTCAAAAAAGTAAAGCATTGAAAACGAACAAGAATATGTGGACCATTGGCGGAACATACAAGTTTGATTGGGCAGCTAAATTTCCATTTATTGAACTGTACAATCCTCTAATTGCAGAAGAAATCCCATTTGAATGTACATGTACAATATGTACGTGGAAATTGGGAAAGCAACAAAAATGCAAGCTGAAGCTAGACACTATAGAAAAACATTGTGGAAAACAATATTTAAGCATAGCAGTGGCGGATGGCCGAAAATCAAAACACATAGGTGGAAAACGAAAAGGAGTGCATACATGTTGATACGCGAGCGGAATATGAGGCGAGCGGAAAAAACACAGACATCTGTTGGAAAAGGGAGGAACGATCACATCGCATATTGGTAAGATGAAAGAAACAAATCTACATGCAAAATTCATACAATTCTCTACTCTTTTTCAAATACTTAAAAAAGGAAGAGCGATGTCAGATTTCCTCGATTTCAAAGTTTTGTATCAATTTAACGGAATGCTGAATGTACCTCAGTCTCATTGGTCTGAGAGTAGTGGATGGGAAATGGAAAAATGCCTCTCGATGATAGAGAAGGAAGATTTGAAAGAGAATGTAAAAAAAGCAAACTTTATCTCTCTTTCAATTGATGAAGTGACAGCAGTCGACAACACCGCATGGGTATGTATCCACATCTATACATTAGAAAATCATATAAGGACACCTCATCTGTTGGGTGTTATGAAAATGGTTGAAAACTGCAATGCTGAAAACCTATATAAAATAGTTGTTTCTCATTTGAAAGATGTTCTGGTATGATGATTATGAAATTACTACGAAGTTGGTATGCGTTGGAGCAGATGGTGCATCTATCATGCGAGGTCACGAGCAGTAGGTTGTGTGTTAGATTACAAACAACGGTGGCCCCATATATGCTACCAATTCCTTGTATGGCTCACAGAATGAATTTGGCGTATAAAATGGTAAGCAACCACGAAAATGTTGCTAAATTAGAAGACCTCATAAGAGAACTTCATGCCTATATGTCAAGCAGCCCAAAGCGTTTTCTCGAGTTCCAAAATTTGCAATTGGAATTACAGGATGGCAAAAAAATTACGAAGGATGTCGAGACTAGATGGATATCTTTGTATGAACTTTGCATGCGAGTTCGTGAGGAGTATCCTTCATTGGTTGGTTTCATGCACAAATACCGTCATGATGTTGATAGGGCGAGGGACCCGTTGTTCCGCTTAACTGATTTGGAGACATTGCTTACATTGGTTGGTATTCTTCCAATGTTAAAGGAGATCAATACACCGATGAAGCATGCGGAGAGGGCGGATTAATCTATATTGTGGATTTTATATGGATGAGGAAAATGGTATGTCAAAGTCTTGATATATTATACTATTCCCGTGATAGTTTTGATGCTTTGTTTTTGAAAATTGGAGAGATTTATTAGATCTTAAAAATCCTAACACCTTTTTGAGATTTAATATCCACGATCACCTATGCATCTCTGTTAATGGGAGGAAATACCAATGCACATTTTGCAAAAACGTCGAGATATTACGAGGATCGGAGCAGAAGATGTTCGTGACACGTAATTTGTTTGAGTCTATGATAATTGAAACCAGAATAAAGCTTAAAAAAATTTGAAACCTTGTCATCGGAAATTAGGAACGTTTCGTAAAGATAAAATTAACTTTCAAGCCATGGGTGTGATGAATCCAAATTTTTGGAATACGAAGGTGGCGAGTGCTGAGACTTTGTCGATAAGCATTTCCAGAAATCAATGGGTACAATAATGGAACAATTTACAAAGGCGTCGGAATGAAGGATCAAGTGCAAATCATAGGTATCTTGAATGCTGATTTATTAAAGTCTCGATCAACAAATTTTGCAACAACAATGAGGAACCAATATAGGAATTTAGATCAACCTTAAGAAAGTGGAGCTATTACAAGGAGTGTGGCGAGGAATCTATCAAGTTCTATCTTCTGAAGAAGATATCGGTGAATACTTGAGACTATATGAGTTATGCCGAATAATGATTTTGGGAGTGTGGAGGATGAAAGGGTTTTCGGTGCATTGTCATTTATAAAATCAAAACTAAGAAACAGGTTGGATAAAAATCGGAAAGTTGCATGAGGTGTTACGTTTCTCGATACTCCTTGAAACCTTTCCGTTTGATGAAAGAAATTACTGCTTGGAATTCCCTTTGCGAAAGAAGAGGTGTAAATAATACAGCCTCAAGTACAAATACTCCCAACCTTGAGAGTGTAAATGGCTCTTCGTCACATTCTACAGAAGACAACATCGACTTTGATGAAGCTATTGATAATGGATTGTTTCAACTTTAAGTAGGTATCTTCTTTATCTATCTTTTATCTTTATCATTAAAGATGTTACAGGTCTATATACTAAAAATGTCAGGCAATTAACCCATCTATCTACTAATCCATTTCTCGTGTTGGATTTTTTTAAAACAAAGATCTAGCTCATTACCAGTGGCAGTGATGATTTCAACTTTAAGCAGGTATCTTTTTCCCCTTAATCTTCTTGTTTGTTACTATTCATTTTTTCAGCTATGGTTATATTTAAAGATGTTACAGGTGTATGTATTTACATTTAGTTAAATACAATCTTTTTATTTTTGAAAACGTTAGGTTGACATCCATCAGGAAGGCTGTTGCTTCTGGGATTTAAAAGTGATGTCGAGGCAACTCACCCATCTATCTACTAATCCATTTTTGTGTTTGAATTTTTTTTAAGACAAAGATATAGCACATTACCGGTGATGATTTCAATTTTAAATAGGTATCTTCTTCAACATAATCTTATTGTTTGTTACTTTACATTTTTTCAGCTCTTGTTATCATTAAAGACGTTACAGGTCTAATTCTTTATATTTACATTTATTTAAAGATATTGTTGGTCTATATATTTAAAGATGTTGCTGGCACTTCTCAGGACTGATAATGTCAGGCAACTCACCCCTCCATCTACAATGTCATGTTACCCTTGATGATTGCAATACTCAAGAGGTAAGTTAACCCGTAGCATATTTGCAATTATGTTTAATTTCTTACCAGTGATGATTCTTTCTTGATTTCATAGAATTATATTTAATTTATTTTTAAATACAAGTCCACATAAAATTCCGAATAAAATTCACATAAAATTCGGGATAAACAATACATCATCCTCATTATCATCATCTATCATTAATTATCAATTATCATCATTCATCATCTACGTCCACATACAATTCATGACAATGCAAGTAAACAAGAAACATACATATAATTCATGATAATCAACATCTAATGCAATTAAAATTAAAGATTGTATGTAAATCCATATAATTAAATTCAAAGACCATAGTACATACACAATAGACAATAGTAGAAGTTTTCAAATTCATTATTTAAAGTTTCCACAATAATAAAAGTTTCTAGTTTTCAAAACCCTCTTTTTCTTTATCCAATTCTACTCCTCTGCACTATTCCCCAACGGCTTCTTCCACTGTGGCTGTACCTCTTTACCAAACACCAGAAATCTCCATGCGACAGCAAATTTGGATCAGCTGCAGCGTATAAACTATCCCGTTGCCAATAATTTTCGTAACGACTAATAATCTCATTGATAAGAACCTTAGCCCTTCTGTCCCATTCTATAAGCTGATTGATATGAGGAAGCATCTCCATCTTTCTCATCAACCCACACAAAATCTTTTTTATGCTTGTCCAGATCTATGAAATACTCCTTGCCCTCTTTAGAAGTAATTGTGCCCAAACCGGGAACCCTGTATGGTCCAAGCAACAAGTGATACATAATCAGCAAGTGAACAAAACCATAACTTGAAAACATATAAAGAGAGAACAAACTAGCATTACTTTGTTGTACTATATGGTCCAGCCGGTTATCGATCCACTCAATGATTCTCTCCAAGCTTCATACTCAGGAATTGTGTAGAAAGATAACACATTTCCATTTTTGTGAGTTGCCTACATCAACATGTGCCGACATTAGACATGGAGATACATAACATCTGGAGGCTTAGAAAACAAATATAAAAAGTCTCGAAACACAACCAAATATACAGGGGGAACATTTACAGAAACTAAACAGCGCTATACAAAGATCATGTACCTGGTCTGTCATTATCATCAGATGGCCATATCTTAAAGATTTAATGTTGTCATATATTTTATCTTCCTGTAGACCAAGTATTTTTTTTCTATTTACTATCTCTTTATTCTCCATTTGTTGGTGAGTGGTAGCTTCCCAAAAATAGATATTCTGCCACTTTTTGATAGGATAAAGATAACTAAAATAACAAAAATTAAATTGGAAAGTGATGTCGAAACATGTCACATTACTACCAAATTCAGTATTCACATTTCCCTAATTAAAGGCACAAACACTTACATCGACTGCAAGAGCCTTGGTTGAGTCACCCTCCATTAATATTAAAGTACATTGATCAGAATTCTTCCCCCTACTTGATTTGCTTCATCAGGTTTGGGAACATCAATTAATTTCCTCTTCTTGGTTCCATCAGTTTTCTTAAGATCTTTTTTTTGTTTAAACTTTTCCACTGCACTCATCAGGTAAAACAAACTTACAAAGCTCATCTTAGACACTAGCATTGCAAAAATTACATGTACTCAGAAATGCTACATATTAGACACCACGCCTGGATATATGGACATGGGCTAAAAATGTGAAACAGAATAAAAAATATGAATTAAAACGAGTTATACTTACAATCAACATGGAAACCAAACGTTGATTCGAGAAATTTCTTTTCTTCCACGAGTGTTGCCTTGGTTGTAACAATTGGTAAATTCTTTTCTTCCACGAGTGTTGCCTTGGTTGTCACATAAAAAATGCCGTCCTCTGAATTGTAGGATGACAGAAAGTAATTCAAAATATCCGGATCTGTTTCGAAATGGGGCATATTAACGATATGGATGTGAGGGCATAAGGGACATCGATTGAATTGGATTCTCTTGATTTTTGTTACTGAACTTGCAGTTGGGAAGCATTGAGACCTGCAAAAATTCAAGAGCCGGAAGATGAAAACGAGAAAATGACAGGTTGAAGGGTATTTATAGGCTAAATAGGGCGTCAATGGCTTCACATGACGCGCGTCAATAGATGCCAGTGACGCGCGTCAATAGATGCCAGTGACGCGCGTCAATAGACGCCATTGACGCGCGTCAATAGATGTTACTGACGCGCGTCAATAGATGCCAATGACGCGCGTCAATAGATGCCAATGACACATGTCAATAGATGCTACTGACACACGTCCGATAGATGCCAATGGCGCTGCGTCAATAGATGCCAATGACGCACGCGTCAATAGATGAATGCGAGAGGCGTGTGTTAATAGGGTCTAGTGTCGATGCGTCGATAGGGGAACGATAACGCGTGTCAATAGGGGCCAGTATTAAAAAATTTAATGGAATTCGAAGTTTTCACCTCTTTTGCAGTAGAGGAAATTCCCTTCATGTTTGCAATGCAGCCAATTGAGATGAAGATTTCAAATTTATCCCCAGACCAAAGAAACAAACAGTGATTGGTGTGTACTTGATGATGATAGGGTCTTGTTTAATAAGTTCATAAAGAAACTTGTTTGAGATGAGGTACCAGTAAGGCACTCTTGACAAAATTCACACAATGTTATCTTTTTAAGATGATCCAACCTTGCACTCTTGACAAAATTTACACAATGTTACATTTTTAAAATGATCCAACCTTGCACAGAGAACGTTATGTTGAGCTGTAAATTTTTTTTCAATATTTTAGACACTTGATTTTATAGATTGTACTTCAAGAAGATCATGATTAATCAATTCAAGGCATAGAAATGGGGGAGCTTCAAGAAAATTGTCTTCAAACATACACTTCTACTCCTCTCTCTTCCCCAACGGCTTCTTCCATTGTGGCTGTACCTCTTTCCCCAACACCAGAAATAACCCCTGAACTTATAAGATCTTCAGCAGCGCTGTCCAGATTTTTTAAAATTCTTTCTTCTTGATTTGTTGCATCTCCATGCGACAGCAAATTTGGATCAGCAGCTGCTTTGGCTTTGAACAATATGTCAGGGTCGAGACCATGCTCTTTAATTATCCGCTTTAGTGTATTGTTTTGTTTGTTAACCAAAACAATACTTTGCTTCAAATTTTTTGCTGCGGATAAGCTGTTCTTTGCTGTTTCCAAGTGAACTTGTAAAACCTTTGCCTGACTCTTCAAATTTTCATATTTCAACTGCACAAAAAGAGTAATGTCAATTCAAAATATTAATGTAAATTCAAATTTTCAAATTAAAAAAAAATGATTGTTTGAATGTAATAGTACTTACAACCGCTCTATCTCTTTCGGCATTTGCGATTGATACCAAATCCTTGTCCTTGGACCATTTGTTAAAATATGCCTGGGCCTCGGCACTAATATTTTCCAATTTGTTTAGTGCCTTATCTAAAATGTCGTCTTTGTAGTTGTTGTTAAACGTGACAGTCCCACATTTTACTTGGGTAAGTAAGGAATCCATCTTCGAAGGTTGATTCAGACTGCAGCGTATAAACTATCCCATTGCCAATAATTTTCATAACGACTAATAATCTCATTGATAAGAACTTTAGCCCTTCTCTCCCATTCTATCAGCTGTTGGATATGAGGAATAATAAACTCACTGACATGGGATTGACAATCATTACCTATTAAGTTCTCCAAAGGAAAAGGTGGGAACTCTTCACTATCTGAATCTGATGCAGACGATCTTGCGGGAGAAGAATGGGGGCTTTCACAAAGATCAACTGCTAATTGTTTCTGCCTTTGGGTGGGCTGATCCTGTTTTTGAAAAAATAAATCAAGATTTTGTTAAATAAATTTAAATCAGAATGTAATTCAAAATTGTAAAGCATATTAAAATTGAAATTTGAAGTATACCTTCTGGCCTTGAATCATCTCGCGGGTATCAAAAAAACCAGTTGGGTCATTGCTATCAATGCCCAAATAATCTTCATCTAAATTTATATTGTTCAAAACAGATATGCCCGTTGCACTGGGCAAGCCACCAAGTGAGAGAGTTGGAATTCGAAACGAGGAGGCAAGGTTTAGTGTCCCACTAGGGGCCGGAGCAAAAGGCATGCGTTTACCAATGTTCTTTTTCACTGAAGCTCTGGTTGGCATTTTAAAAATTAATGGTTGAGTGGGAGTCGGTGCCGTGGTTTGATCATGACTGACATGTGCTGAAAAGTATAAGAAAAAAATGAAACATATTAAAACAATTCATAAAGTGAAAACTACGAAATTAAACGTACTATAGAAAAGTTGTACCTTGTTGTCGAGGGGTTGATTTTTTTGGTGCTACGGGTGGCCTTGTAGGAGTTGAACTCAGTGGCTGTTCAGAAGATATGAATGCATGCGACTGTATGGAGTGAGTTGGGGAAGAAGGTTCCAAATTCCCTGCAATTCATCAATATTAAATGTTGTCAATTCATTTGGTTAAAATTTAAATTGAAAAATAAATATGCAACTTTGGAATTTGTAAATAATATATGAGAATGTATTACTTCTCTGGCGTTTAACGAGTTCAAACGCTTGAGGGTTTGGAGAGTGAGCTTCCATTTCAGATTGGGATTCCCCCGAAGCCTCCGCGTGTTGTTGGCCTCTTCCTCTCGATTGCTTCTTTTTTCGGGGAAGGGCTTCAAGATATCTTCTCTGCAAAACATTAAAATTTAAGATTTAATAACTGTGCAATGTAATGACGAAAATTGTAATACAATTACAAACTAAATAGTTTATACCATTGTTCATCAAATGGAATTGAGAATTTCTTCAAAGCCTCATCAGAGCAAGTAGGAATTTCTTTATGTTTTAAATTTAAAAGTGCCTCATAGTAGAAGCCGAGGAGATAGTTTGTTGAATAAATGAAAGGTTTATCTCGATTTTGAATTTGTTATGTCAGTTCTTATTTTTTTGGATAGATATGTGCACCAATCGATTTATGTTTTGAGATAGTGGCACAAATATATGCAATGGACCAATTTGGTATATCCGTTTGGCGACCTGCAAAACAATTACGCTTGAAAAAATGAAATAAGTGCGTGAAAAGTGGTGTGCAATCGATTGTGTATCTATACCACGCCTGGATTTATTGACATGGGCTGCAAATGCCAAACAGTGAAAATTACTTTAAATTTATAACAGCAAATTGTATCAGAATAAAATACAGATAAAAAAATAAGAATTAAAAGGAATTATACTTACAATCAACATGGAAACCGTACGTTGACTCGAGAAATTTCTTGTCTTCTTCCACGAGTGTTGCCTTGGTTGTAACAATTGGCAAATTTCTGATAGGAAGGCCAGTAAACCGATGTATGTCATTTGCTTCAATAGTGAATTGGAACATTTGGCCATCGTTCAGAGTCACATAAAATATACCATCCTCTGAATTGTAGCATGACAGAAGGTAATTCAAAATATCCGGATCTGTTTCGAAATGGGGCATATTAATGAGCCCTGTAAATTCACACTCTTCCATTATAGCTTGATATTCTGAAGACATCTTTAAGGCCGTATGGATGTGAGGGCATAAGGGATTCCTGTAGTTGATCTTGGAAATCGATGGAGTTGGATTCTCTTGATTTTCTTGCTGAACTTGCAATTGGGAAGCATGTGAAGTCGACATTGTAGCTGTTATTGCGTCTTTGTCGAAGATTTAGACCTGCAAAAATTCATGAACGGGAAAACGAAAACGAGAAAATGAGCGGCACAAGGGTATTTATAACCTAAATAGGGCGTCACTAACCCCTATTGACGCGCGTCAACAGGTTTAAATTGACGCGCGTCATTTGATTTCACTGTCGCGCGTCAATAGAATTGAGTGTCGCACGTCAATTGAAGATAATGTCGCGTCAATAGAAAACAATGTCGCGCGTCAATAGAAGATAATGTCACGTCAGTAGAGGATAATGTCGCGCGTCAATAGAAGATAATGTCACGCGTCAATTGATTGATAGTGTCACGCGTCAATAGACGATAGTGTCGCGCGTCAATAGGTGATAGTGTCGCGCGTCAATAGAAGATAAGTGTCACGCGTCAATAGAAGATAGTGTCGCGCGTCAATAGAATATAGTGTCGCGCGTCAATTTAAGATAGTGTCGCGCGTCGATAGAAGATGGTGTCGCGGCGTCAATAGAAGATGGTGTCGCGCGTCAATAGAAGATAGTGTCGCGCGTCTATGGTAGCAAGTTACTCGCGTCAGTAGATGCAAATGACGCGCGTCGTCAGGTTCTAGAGACGCGTCAGTGTCGCGCGTCATTGCTATCTAGTGTCGCTAAAGTGTCGCGCGTCATTACGAAACAAGTGTCGCGCCAGTGACGTGCGTCATTACAAACTAGTGTTGTCGGACGTCACTGATGGAGCCTTGAAAAAGCAGGTGAAAATTTTGTTTTTATATTGTCAAATTTGCCTTTCGCTGAAACTGGTTACGGGGATATTCGCCAGGTATTTTCCACCTTCAATTTTATAGGGGTGTCTTAAAATGAACCACAAAGAAAATGATTCTTTGCAGCTATCATTGCGTTAAAGGTCATAGCTGATGGTAATTGTATAACTTTTAAAAATATTGTCCAAGAAATGTTAGATAATGGATATCTCATCTTGGATAATCCTAATGCACCAGATAATCAGAACCTTCACATATTCAAGAAGTCATTCCCAAATCACATGCCATCTTCTAATCAAATTGGAAAAGCCTCGACCAATGATAGCGGTAACATTCATGAGGTTCATGTTGTTTTTCGACATTATGCCAGCTCTTCTACTCAATTTCCTCCTACTCTATCTATCAAGGAAATTCTTGCACAAGCTCATTCATCCATGAAGGGAATTATTTCATCTACTCCTTTACTCAAAAGGAGTCTCCTTATTTCCTCCTTCACCCATAAAAAAGATCCACCATATCCACTAATGTAGTTTCCCCACTCACCACTCAACACGGTGAATAACCCACAGATGCTTACTCTTCTACCCATGGGAGAGTCATGTTTACCTTCTTCACCAAAATATGAACTTACCACATCCAAATTGTTATCTCCCCTACCCATAGGGGATCCATTAGAAGTGTCCCTTCCTATTGGTGACAATTCTCCATTGGATTTCAAAGATCTTGTTGATTTTATCTCATCTCTTTTACCCACAAAGTTTGAAGCCAACCATTTCCCTGTCTCACAGACATTCTTTACAGGGATTACTACCAAATCAACATCATCCCCCCTACAGCGGTGTTGTTTTCATGTTTGGCCAACCACTTGGATTATGTTGACAATTCCATGCTCTAGGGATGCCTTCGGCTTCCTTTATCAACTCAAATGCAAATGTTATCTTCTTATATTTCCACTATCTATCCAAATGTGTTTCAAACAATCAAACCCACCATGCTCATGCCAATTATAGCAACCTCTTTCTTCATCACCACTCACCACCACACATAAACATTTACCATCAAATGAAATTTTCCTATTTCTAAAACCTTTCTGAACCTATATCTTCCTCTACATCTAAACCCATTACCACATTGGGATTCATGCCAACATCCACCTAGTCCATCCTCCTATCAAACTGGATTTAGCCACTTCCTCACAAGCTATCATAAAGAATATTCCCCCACCTAAGAGGAAGACCCAACCTCTTAGGCCACATACACTGGCTTTTCCCACTACCCCTCTATCACCTTCACCACTTCTATATATCCTAGGTCCACACCCATCAACCTTGGTCAAGCAGCCTCCTACCCAAGGTAAACCAAAAACAAAGCATCCCACCTCCTCATCACGATCCTCTATCCCACCCAAATTACCTACACAACTTGTGCCTTCACTGTTACCTACATCCTTTTACCTCCTATACCTACACCACTTCCAGTATCCTCATCATTACATATGTCATTCCCTTTTCTTCAACCAGTACCTTCCACATTGCCTCTTACTTCTGACCTTGGTACCTCCATTATCACCTTAGCTAACCCGGTACCTTCTACCATTTGCCTTCCCTTATTCATCATGCACTTCTTCTTCACCTTTACCCAAGAAGTTGCAAAAATTCCAAGAACCCATTACCCTCAAAAGAGGTAGTTAAACCTACATCACCTTCAACAAATAGTTCCTGTGCTACATCTTTACCCAAGAAGGTGCAATCCAAGCCTAAAACAATACTATTTACCAAACAGGTGCTCAAACTTACTCAACCTCCGATTCCACCTCCGGTGGCACCTCTCCCACCAAATTCACCCACACTTCCATCCAGACCCACACTTACTTCACATTTTGATCCATTGGCGGGGTCTTACACAAACATCTTAGCTAAGCTTGTGGAAACCTCTATCATCACATTGACACCACATCCACCTTACAACCCACTCAAACCTAAACCAAAAGGGTTTGACGATATCAAAATTTTTACTTATCGTCATGTGTCAGGGCATGATGTGGAAAATTGTAAGGATCTTGAGACTATTCTTTTCCAACTATGTCCTCTTGAAGAAAACTTTGACGATGATGATCTTTTATATAAGAACCCTCTTCCACCTACACTTATCACCACACATCCTTGTCCCATACCTATTTGATGACCTTCATCTCCCCCTCTATAACCCTTTTATCCTTCTCTAACATTTGAGATCAATATGGTTTGCATAAGAGAGCTAGCCAAACCTCTGCGCGAAAGAGGTAATGTGCTGCATTATTTTCACAAAACCAGTATATGCCCTCACCATACTTTTTCTCATCCTATCACTACACCTATCACGAGTCACTTTCTCTTTTACCACGATTAATATGGTTTGAATTTCCACTCGATACCAAAAGGAAAAATGAAAGGAAAGCAACTAGCTCATCTAATACTCTTTTACCAAATATTCCATCTGCACTTATACCAAAAACCCACCATCTGTGGACCCACATACCACAGGTTTTCCCATCATACAATTCTTAAATGGTTACACCAGTATCCTCTCAAAATGTCTTTTTATGACCTCGTCCAAACCTCTTGAGTCTCATCAGTGAGGCCCTTATTGATGTCCTATAATCTATTAAGGTTCTATCTAATGACCCTAATCCTATAGCATCCATTATCACTCCTCATTATATGGTATCTCTCACCACTTCACCCCCTTCCTCTGCACCCACTACCACTCATCAAGTAGCCACTCTCAATTTCTCGACGATGAGATTGTACCTCACCAATTGGATGATCCTGACCCCACCCTATTTATTTTAATCTACATTGATAATATATGTGTTTTATGCATTATGATCAATAGGGGTGCTAGTATTAACAACATTTCCTCCCATGCATACCACCAAATGTGCATACTTTAAAATTGCATGTATAATATCCCAATTATGTTGTGTTTATTCAATGATGCCATGACTTCCACCCTTGGCACCATCATTTTCCACATTCATGTGCACCCTCGTACCATTCCTAAAGTATTCTATGTCTTGTTGATGGTGAATCACGGCACTTACAGTGTCTGCAACTTGATGGTTTGAGACTCTCAAAGTGCGATTGCATAACATGGAGCTTTTCCCAAGTGTGGGACCTTGCGAAATCGAAAAAGCTCTCCGGATGAAGGCGGTTCCTATTCCTATGTTCATATGCACACATAAAAATGCGAGAGGTTTACTAAACCTAATCTAACTTGCCAGGATACGGGTAAGAAAATGCATAAAATAAAACCTAAACTACAAAGGTGATGCCGAGGAATGAAGAACACTGTCTTGCCTTGCCAATAAACACGAGACCATTAAAATGCAATGCAAGATCATGTACAAATAACCAGATTTGCGTGAAAGATCAAGAGGATGCAAATGAACACGAGAGAGGGTTGAGAATCATCCACATACATGCATTATTTTCTCCAAATATTGATACAATACACCACATAATGCCAAGAGGTAAAGTTGCATTACGAGTTTTAGATAGGAGGTTTGAACTCCACAAATTCACTGCCAAAGAGAAGAAGGGAGGGGAAAACAAGAATGTCAAACCTTTAAAAGAAGCCCCTCCTTACTAATTTATAGGAATAATGAGAGAGAAAAGAGAGAGAGAGTCCAAATCTACCCCAACCACCTCTAGGTTGCATTTAATTCATCTCATTATGGTGGTAGGTGAGAACCCTAGAAACTGAAAAGTGGCGAATCGTATTTTGCATTTTTAAGAACTTGTTACCACCAAATTAAAGACCTTGTAAGCTTTCCATTTTGCATTAGTTGGATAGAGGACCTTGTAAGCTTTCCAAAAGTCCAACCTTGTGTGAATTCGATCTCCACGTGAAAAGTTATGGCCGTTTGAATATACAGGTCGTGGTCTCGCTTCCTATCAACACTTTCAGTTGTTGCGCCTCCTTAAGGTGCGCCATAGGTGCGTCCATTTCTATGTCAACATCCATTTATGTGCACCTTTTACCTACCTCATGGGCACATCCATTTCTATGTTGACATCCATTTACATGCGCCTTTACTGCACCATGGGCGCGTCCATTTCTATGTCAACATCCATTTACATCGTCCTTTACTGCGCCATGGGCACATCCATTTCTATGCCGACATCCATTTACGTGTGCCCTTTACGTGCCATGGGCACATCCATTTCCATGTCGACATCCATTTACGTGTGCCCTTTACCTACGCCATGGGCGCATCCATTTCCATGTCGACATCCATTTATGTGCGCTTTTTACCTGCGCCATGGTGCATCCATTTCCATGTCGACATCCATTTACATGCACCCTTTACCTGCGCCATGGTGCATCCATTTCTATGTCGACATCCATTTACATGTGCCCTTTACCTGTGCCATGGGTGCATCCATTTCTATGTCGACATCCATTTACGTGCGCCCTTTACCTGCGCCATGGGCGCATCCATTTCTAGCATAACTAAATGTCATGTTTTGAGTTCCTTTTATTTCCATATTCTTACCTTTGTCTATATCTACAGGCGGGAAGATATTTACAACATGTCTTAGAGGAAATTCTAGTACAACATACTTTTGGTGACCTTGGATCCACGCCATGGGTTATGTTCCTTGACCTTACAACATTTTTAAAAATTCAAACATGAAGGGCACAACTATACCATTCTATCCGACCCTTCACCATTTAAGACTTGTAACATGTTATATCGACCCAATGATGTCCTTATACCAATTAAGGCATCTACCATTATTACCACTTCTTCTTCATCCACTACCTCATCCACCAATGTTTCGCTTTACATCTTCCACAACTACCTCCTCTATTCTCACTACTTCCATAGCTTCTATAGATGATCCATCAACCAACCCATCTACTTCTCAAACAACTAATTCTTCTTCTTCTCAATTTTCTAGTGATTCATCCATTCCTACTACCCACATATCAACTATTGATCCCTTCGTAGAAGGTGTTTTCCAACACCTCGCTCTAGGAGTACTACCTTTATAACATTAACACATTCCTTACTCCTTAAGAGTATGGTAAAATTCACCAACATCCCTGTTATGATCACCACATAGATGAGGTTTTCCCCTATGGTGCACCAACTTAACATATGGGGGACTTGATGCTTCTACCTACTCACCCGAGCCACCTTCCCAAACTCAACCATTTTCCTCGACCTTAAATCTCTCACCAACCACAGATTTTCCTACACCTTCCTCCATTACTATTCTTGGAAGGGCTTTGGCTTTAGTTTATATGAACAAGGTCATCATACTATCATTCCTTGCACCACTCATAAGCATAAAGACCACAGTGGTATTGGATTTTCTGAACCACCTTTTAGAAAGGCCCAAGTTAAACTCATTGAGGATGATAAAAATTTCCCACCCCATTCAAAACTTCACCACCTTCACCTACAAAGTCTATGGACCCAAAATCCATTCCTCTTAACTTTTATTTTTGTGAACACCATTTCCCTGAGACCTCTGACTTATCAGCATGATGGTGAGGCTCCCTCTTCTCTTCCCTTCCTGTATCCTAACATGATCGATGACGATACCCATTTTATTAACATCATTCAATGTCATGATGATGAGTCTATTCTCACTTACCTTGGTGTGGAAGATTCTTATATTCACTATCATTACCTTCTGAGACATAAACCATGTTGAATGAATCGACCATCAAAATCAATATTCACACTCATGACGACCTGCACATTCTAAAAATAGTACAATATTTAGATGTTATTGAACATGATGCTTTCAATTCTTTCCTTCAAGATCATAGCAACATTTTTTGCTTGGTCCTATGCTGATATGCTGGTATTGATCAAAAAATCATGGTCTATAATATCATAACCATTCTTGATGCCAAACCCATGAAACAGAATCTATAAAAAGGTATCCTCACATTTCTCTTCTTGTCAAAGAAGAACTCCAATGCATTCTTTCAGTTTCCTTCATCCTACCCATTAATTATCCCCAATTCATCTCTAACATCATTCCTCACACAAAAGTAATAGGGGATTCCCCATTTGCATGGATTTCCATGACCTTAACTTAGCTTTCCCCAAAGATGATTTCCCTCTTCCTAGTCTTGACCAACTATTTGATCTCACCATCGGTGATGAGATGCTTATCACTCGTGGATAGTTTCTTAGGTTATAACCAAATAATACTCACCCCTGGAAGATCAACAAAAACACCACCTGTATAACTCCTTGGAGAACCTTATGTTATCGTGTCATGCCCTTTGGCTTTAAAAATATCGGTGCCACATATCAGCGGGCCATGACTTGTACTTTTTATGACATCATGCATAACATATTGGAAGATTACGTTGACAATCTTCTTTGAAAATATAAACATTGAGCTGAACACCTTGTTTTCCTTATATTTTTCTTTGACCATCTCATCAAATACTATGTTCTCCTTCAACCTAAGAAGTGCATCTTTATTGTTCTCTCTAGAAATATCCTTGGTTTTATTGTTTCTTTGTGTGGCATTGAAGTTGATCCTGCTAAAATCAAGGTTATTCTCAAAATGCCTTCACCTACTAACCTTCGTAAACTTTGTAGTTTGCAAGGCAAGTTGCAATCTATTTTTCACTTTATTTCTCATCTTTCTGACCACTGCCATCCATTTCATCATCTTCTCAAAAAGGATGTCTCTTTCAAATGGGATGATTAATGCCACAAAGCTTCAACGCCTTAAAAAAACCTCCTCCAACCACCTGTGCTCATTCCCCCTAAGGATGACCATCCATTTTACCTTTACATTTATGCTGCTGATCATTCCCTGGGTGCCATGCTCACTCATTGTGATGAGCAACACAGGGAGAAAATGGTTTATTATATAAGTTGTACACTTCTAGACTATGATACCAGATATACTCACACCAAAAAACTCTTCTTAGCCTTAGTTTTTGTCATCACTAAACTTCACCATTACCTGCTCAACCAAAAAACCTTTTTTTTCACCAATAATGACCCCTTACATTACATGTATGCTAATCCCTATCAACATCAACATTGGCTCATGATTCTTATAGACCTAGATCTCGAATTCATCCATCAAAAATATGTTAAAGGAAAAAAACTTTAGCCAACTCGTAGCCACACCTCTCTCTAGAAACCAATATTCTAACTTCAATATCCCTTATGAATCTATCACTACCACCCCCTCGATGATAATGTTAACCGGATGATCTTATTCTTTGATTGTTCTAAATGTCGGCGTAGGGGTGGTGCCGAAGTTATCCTTATTCCTCTTGATGGTGATTCTACGCCATTGTCTTTCAAACTAGATTTTGATTATACTAACAATATCATTGAATATGAAGCACTTTTATTAGGTCTTCAAACCACCATTGTCTTAGACATTAAATCAATTACTTTATTTGGCAACTCTCAACTAGTTATGAACCAAGTTAATAGTATATACTAGTGTCGTAACGAGATACTTCAAAAGTATAAGCATCATGTTGACATGATTTTGACTACATTTTACTATTATGAACTTCAAACCACCACCCTGGTTCCACTAATAAATTTTTAGACACCATGGCTTGTCTTACTTCTCAAATCCTCGCCTCACCCTCGACTCAAAATTTTTTTCACGGTCAAAGTTTACAATCACCTTTTTATCTAACTTTGAGATGTGTTATCTCCATTTTGAGTTCACGACAAAACGATCAGATAACCCCTACAAAATTTTTGAAGTTGATTTTGCAATATTGCCTCTTTAAGAGCAATTCGGGTTTTCGGATCTCCGGCGCATCGGAACATGACCTATTCAAAACATGCTTTGTGTCACCTGCTTTCCGATACCCGAAACCCACTTCATGTAGAGTCAATTCGGGTTTTCGGACCTCCGGCGCATCGGAACATGCCTTATTCATAACATGTTTTGTGTCACCTGTTCCCCGATACCCGAAGTCTGATTTAGTCCTTTGTATCGGGTTTTCGGAGCTGTGAAGCATCTAAACATCTCATGCTCTATGTCTTATGTTTCCCGAAACCCGAATTTCTCTAAGCTCCCTTGTGTCGGGTTTTCGACCTCTCGAACATGCTGACATGGCATTAATGCCGAGTTGTCGGTGAGTTGGCACGTGCCGAGCTGAAGTGTATTAATTACAAATTTTCTTATAAATACGTGGATTTCCACGTCATTTTTACCGGACGTATTTTTAACTCGTGGATTTTCGTACATGCTCTTCCAATCTCGAAACCCGAAAGCTCGCTTGTGCCCGATTGAATCGCCTGTTTTCGATCTTTCCTTTCTCTGGTTAAAGGTATTTCTCTCTCCATTCTTTGTTCCTAGTTTTTATGGATTGATTGCGCATGAATTCTTCTCATTTTCTAATCGGTTTTGAGGGATTTTTATTCTTCTTCTTTCTGGAGTCGTTTTCTAAAAGGGGTTTAGGTTTTAGGGTCTATCTCTTCGAAATTTCCACTTGGTGTTATTTCCTCAAAATTTTATTATATGCTTGGTACATGAATGGTTAAAAAGGAGATTGCATGTTTGAAATTCAACAAAAAACCCTGTTTTTCCCTTCTCGGGTTTTGAAGGCTGTTGTGCAGTGTCGAAGACCCGAGGTATATTGAAGGTTTGAAGTGTCGGGCTTTCTTCAGTTTTCACCATCAACACAAGTGTCGGGCTTTCCTGAGTTTCCGACATCATCAGTAGTGCCGGACTTTCCAGAGTTTCCGACACTCTCAGCAGATCGGGTTTTCTGGATTTCCACTTGGTGATCGACTCTTCCGTTCTTCCGACATATCCAGTAGATCGAGTTTTCACAGTGCTCGACATCCCCTGATCTCCGGAACTTTCTCCCTTCGACATCCTTCATGTCAGACCCTGGTCCATCTCAAGAAAGGACAGAGAAGACGGAAGAATGAAATACAAGTTTAAAAAGGTGGAGTCTACATCATATATTGATTGCAACTACGACATCCGAGACACAGAGCTCGGGAATATAGATATTGAAGATTTCTGGAGTAGGGTAAGGAGTTCCTCCCCAACTCCATGGATGAAATCTATAGCTGATAGTGGTTTGCCTCTCGCAGTGGGTTTTCCCATGTCCGCTCAGTGTCCAGAATTCATCTTGGCCTGTGCCTCCAGTTATGACTCGGCTTCTCGTTCTGTCAGAAGTCAGGCAGGTGAAGTAGTGATCAAATTGGATGGAGGATACTTTGACGACCTCCTTAAACTGCCCAATTTTGAAGAGTATGGAGAGTTGGACATCAAGTCAGCTCAGAAAGCCTGGGACAACGATCAGGAAGACTGCATCAAGCATGTAAACAAGAAGTTCCTGATCAAGGCCAAGCCGGCTGTCTCCAGATTTCCAAGACTTATCCCCAGGAGTGATTTCATCCAAGAAATCAATGACATCATTACTCTGCTGAGTCGGGTTTTTGGTTTTCCCGAATCGAATGTGTTCCAAGGATGGATGTATCAATTCATGATCACCATCAAGAAGAATCAGCAAGGGATTGACTGGGGCACTCTCATCAGCAATGAGATTGATTCCCAAATGACAACGGTCTTGTCAATGGGGAAATTTTATATGTCTTCATATGTCACATACGCAGCAGCCGGGATGAGGAATTATCCCGGGCTGGATACCAAGGGAAGCAGAACGGTGAACCAGGTGTATCAATACTTCCCTCAATTGACAAAGAAGGGATCCAAAGACCAATTCAGAAGGGTGAATGATGCCTTCTTCTATGAAAACATCTGCAGGCTAAACCCTGAATTGAGGAAGACAAGAGTCTCAGATGAGGCTTGGGCCGAAGTTTCCAAATGGGGATGTATCTTCTTACAATTCAAGAAGTTTACATATCTTCGGGTGGTCATGTACTCGGGAGATCCTTTTCACCTGCCCCGATATCCAGGGGATAAACTGATATTGATGGAATTGGTTAGGCAGCTGTTGGATTTCCATAAATTCCAACAAAGTAAACATAAGGCTGTTGTATCCTTCCCAATTTCTATTGGGAGATACACTTGCTCAACAGTAGTGAAGGCCAAAAATGTTGTCCATGAACTTCAGGACAAGTTGAAGAAGCATATGAAGCCTCGAGACGGTTTTGACATCCGAGGAGTGCTCAGGGCATATGGAACCCAGCATCTGCACAGGCCAAACATAGAGGATATTTGGATTGATCTGCGTAATGAGGTTGCTGTTCGCAGAAAGGATAATAGCAGATTGACAATTGCTGAGATTCAAACACTGGAGCTTGCTGATTTACCAGAAGGTACGAGTGACAATGAAAGTGTTTTGGATCTTTCCTATGATGGGATAAATGAAGATCAATATGTTTTCCCACCTATTGATTGGTCAGTCAGTGAAAAAGCCTCCATTTCAGATAGGTCGGCTCTAATCCTTGC
Source organism: Taxus wallichiana var. yunnanensis (assembly GCA_018340775.1). Lineage (NCBI taxonomy): Eukaryota > Viridiplantae > Streptophyta > Pinopsida > Cupressales > Taxaceae > Taxus > Taxus wallichiana. Next base: position 617,482,336 of record CM031238.1, read on the forward strand.
TCACACCAAAGCATGGCTCTCCTCTTGGGGAATGAATTTTAAAGATGATAAGTTTTCAAAGTTGGCTGCTTCAGAGGCGGGGCCCTCCAAAAAGGAAAAGGACAGAAAGTCTTCTAGGGGGCCTATAAAGGTCAAGATTGTCAAAAAGAGGAAAGAAAGAGAAATCTCTTCAATTGTTTCTCCAGTAGAAACGGTGAATGTGCCAGAATCACCAACACCACCAGAAATAGGAGAAATTACTTTGGAAGGAGAAGGAAGTCAGCCTCTGGTTTCACCATTTGCTGATTGCTCAACTGAAGAGACCTTATCTCTTGCATCCAAGGCTTTGGAGTCTGGATCTGTGCCTCTTTCCTCACAACCACTCCTACCTCCTTATTCTCCATCAACTTCTTCAGTAATGGCCAGTATTTTCTCTGGACTTTCACCCCTCTCTGCTGGTACCCAAGTGATCACCAACACGCCCCCTCCTGTGCCTCTTTTTATTGGATCTACTACCACGTTGGTAACTATTCCTCCTCCACTAGTAGAATCTTCTCCCCTTGAGAGTATGATACCAGCTTCTACAACCATGGCAACTCCCTCTGATATGCCGCAATGGCTACTCGAGCAAACTCTGAGGAAGAGGAAGGTGATTGTGCCCCTACCAGCCTTTGATTTCAGCTCACTCAAGGCTCCTACTGCTAAATCAGGCAAGAAGCCCAAAACAGTTTCAAGGGTTTTGGTGGACGCTTCAGGAGATAAGTTCGCAGAGATTGCCACTCCCTCGACTGACAAAACTAGAGAGGATATAACAGCCTCTGATTATCAGATAACCAGGGTGGCTCTAGGGAAAGTGACAGCAGAAGGGGTGCAACAAGATGCACGGGATGCCACAAACGTGCTTTGTGTCAAAAGTTAAAAGAAACAAAAGACAACAGAGATGAACTTAAGAGAAAAGTGGAGCAGTTGACAGAGGTTTTGCTTAAACTCTCAAAACCCCTTGAATCCATACCACCTTCTTCTGTCTCTGTCGGATTCGATTTCTCATCGGTGCCTACAATTGAAAAGATTGCTAAAAAAGGAAGGGTGGTTGATGAATGGATCCAAAGGTTGCTCCAACAGGGGAAGGAAGTAATTCAAGACGTTGTGAAAGTTCATCAGTCTTTAGGGGACATTCAGAAGGAGGGAGAGAAGATGGATGATGAATTCTCTCAAGAAATTGGACATCTTGATTTGACTTTTGAAGCTCTCCATGTGTTAAAGCAAATACCAGCACATCTCTTAGTAGAAGAAGGTGTTCTCCCGCATACGGATAAGCATTTTCAGCTGACCAAGGCCATCAGGTTCAGAGTAAAGATTCTCAATGAAGCCTGCAGCAAGTTGAGAGAATCGAGGGATAAATTGATTGATGGAAAAAGTGATCTAGAAGAAGAATTGCTGAAGATTTGTCCAAAGGTGTCAGTTGGGAACTCAGGTATCTTATCAGCGGATGATCTCTTCAAACAAGTCCAAGAGTCTGTTCAATATGAACCAGTGCATGGATTTGGTCTTGAGATCATTGATCGGTTGGTAAGGATTGAACATTCTTTGGAGGCCTTAAGAAAGCTCAGCAAAGGATTGAAAAAGCTTCCCGGAAATGCCAGCGATACTCATGAAACTTGCAAAATTTGGAATGATCATTCCACTGCGCCTGATGAGAACGAGATGCAAGGCATAATTCGGAAGTTCCAAGAATTTCAGAACAAACAGTCTCAGCTGGAGGAAGAAAAAGATGAAGGAGCAAAGGATGACGATTCAGACTAAGTCCCAATGTTTCATGTCATTTCAATCTTGAAATTGACATGTCTTTTTCATTTCTGTTTCGTCACATAGGAAGCAAATTTTGACTTGGTCTCCTGCGTGAGAGTCAAGCAAAATAGAACTCTATTTTAAAGAACACTATTTTCTAGGATTTATCCTATTTTCTCTCGTTTCCTTTTATTATAAATAAGGGATGCTTATGCATTCCAAAGGGTCGAGATTTTTGTAATATTCGAGCTATTGGAAAGAAGAAAAACTTTGTGTTTTCGTTCGATCATTTCAAAGAATAGGATTTGATATTATTTTACAAACTTTGTGTTGTGGGATATATCTTACTTAAGACATTGTTCTTATGTTCATGATCTTAAGCTATTCTTTGCATAGCATCTTAGTGTGGCTAATCATCTCAGACATTATATTTATGATCTAAAGCTCGTATGATTATTTCGTGCTCTGCGTTTACTCGAAAGAAAATATGTTTCTCTCATTTCCTTTCCATTGTGCTTCTTTCATTGTAATAGTTTCTAACCCCGTTCATTTACGAAAGCAATATCTTTGAATCGTGTGAATGCGGATTTCGGGATTCTATCCCAACCCCCAATGGTTAGATTAGTGTGAATACTGTATATATTGTTTTTGTTGTGTTTTAGATTAGTAGCAAGCAGGCAGCCTCACCTGTCTTTGAGGAGGGATTTAATCCCATATACTGTGGTTGAACCTCATATTTTGGTTTGACAAAATATCCAACCAACAAGATGTTAACTTTATAGGACACATTGAAATTGACCCATGTGACCTTTAGTATAATCAATTTTTTGACTATATTTCCCTTTCAATTCTCGCCTCCGGATCTTACTTACAATGGACAATGAGCCTTTCTCAAAAGTGTCTCTCACTATGTCATCATGGGTTGTCTTCTCTATAAATGCGTCTTTGGCATTATCCTCTTACGATGTCTTACGAGTTCTGAAATTCCATACACCATCAAGGAAGTTCATGACGGGATTTGTGGGGGTCACTTCGTGGCTTAGCTATTACTAAGTGCATCCTTCACCTAGGCTATTACTTGGCCAACCCTAAACCGTGATTGTTGTGACTATGTCAAGCATTGTGTGAAGTGTCGCAACATGCTAATATTAATCACACCCTATTCACACCTTACAGGTCACATGAGACCTTTGGCCTTTCTCTTAATGGGGTTTAGATCTTGTCGAAGAGATCAACCCTCATTCTTCCCAATGTCATTAATGGATTATTACCACTACCAAATATTACACTAAATGGGTGAAATCTGTACCTCTTATTTCTACAAAAGATGAGAAAATATGTGAATTCATCAATCATCACATCATTTTTCACTTTGGTGTTCCTCACCACCTCATCATTGATAATGGAAAATAATTATAAAAAAAACCTACAAAAACTCTATGACACCTTCGACATTCAACTCATTTTTTCTTCACCTTATTATCCTTAAACAAACAACCAAGTTGAATTAACCAATAAAACCTTAAACAATTTTTTATAGAAGTTGTTGGCAATACGATGACAAGGATCTTCATACACACATTCCTATCACCTTATGTGCTTTGTTAGTTTTTGAATTATCACTTTATAGTGAACAACGAGTCATGGGACATCGAGTCCCTTCTCTTTATGGGATAGGTTCCCTTATTGAAAGTGAGTAGAAAAGCTTATATACAAATATATAACTTTCATATTGATGAGGAATTATGATTTTTGAAATGTTTTATACCAATATGGATTATCAATACATAAGAATGGAAGAACAAATAAACTAAAAGGGAATAATATAATAGTACTATCAGGTAATATAGATAACAGAATATAACCTTACACGTACTTAGAAAAATGGATATAGAATACACTCATTCACATTTTCAACATCAAATATTATTCCATAGGCATAAATTTCTAGGAATCATATCATAAGAACATAAAGTTTCTTAACATGAAAGATTGATGATTCAAAAATTTCAAACAAGAAAAGAAAAAGATAGTAGATGAAAATTGGAGACAAGGGAAATTCTTCTACATTGATTAATTTCAATTCTCTTTACATTTCAAAAAAAATATCAGAGTCCTTCCTTGCAAAAAATGGTGTGGAGAGCCCATTAAATAGCTTACAAAATAGTTACATTCAGTTCTAACTTCTTTTAATCTAGAAAATTAAATACTACTTAAGAAATACATTAATAGAATGATCTTTAACCAAATATGACATCATGGGCTTACAACTTCAAACTAGAGGAAGTGACTTAGGATTCTAAGGTAGAAGAATCCAAAGGAGGATTAGAAGTGCCAACTCTCTTAAGAATCTGATGCCTAAGTCTTTTCAATGCTCTAGCTATCTCCATGCACTTTGGGATGATGGTGTTAGAAGTGGCATGCATCCATATACAAAGGCACTTTTCCATATCCTTCTCAAAAAATTTATCCTCAAGAAACTCCTTTTTTTCCTCGTGATGGATGATTGAAGGGAGCATACCTCCTTCATATTCTCTTTAGACATTGAATCTTCCTTGAAGAGATCTTCCTTGATGAAGGTACTAAATTGAGCCTTGATTTCCTGCAAAGAAAAGTGATCACCTGAGGCTTCATTCTAGATTTGACAATGAATATCTTGGAAGGCAGCCAAAACACAAGCCTTGAAAGCTTCTCCTTTTTGCCACATATTTTTCAGTTCTCCTAATGCTTCCTCCAAAACTTTGATCTTCCACTCAACACTAAAAACCCAGGATCTTGACAGATTGTTCTTGGCCTCATTGAATACTTTGTTTGCCAACAAGATCTTATCATCTGTCCTACTCATCAAACAAATATCCTGGATGCATTCACACCATAGCTTTAGCTCTTTCTCCAAGCCACTGAGTGTTGTGGTGAATTTCAACTGTAATTTAGACACCTTCTCATATGACTTGAAGGCCTCCTCAATGAAGTTCAATCCTACCACTATCATATCATCAACCAGTGATTTAATGGCCTTTCCATAGGTGGCATACTTATGAATATCTTTGATGGTCTAAACTTCATCCTTGTTGAGAACTATGGGAGGTGGAAGAGTGGTTAGTGGAGTTAGATCCAGGACCTTATCCTTTGCCAACAATGATTTTATAAAATTTAAAAGAACTTGGTTATGTTTCTCCAATTGCTCCACAGCTTTGTTTACCCTTCTCAACATGTTCAATAACTCTAGTAGCATTTTCTTTGAGGTTATGAATGTCACTTTCAGTGTTGACTCTCTAAGTGGAATCCTAGTGAGTTCTAAGTCAAAAATTAGAATTTCTTTCTCCTCTTTATCCACCTTAGGCTTTGTAATATATATGAACCGTTGGCCCTTAGAATCTCACACCATATTTGAAGTAATATTTTATTTCTTTTCAGAGGAGGAGGAGTAGTACCAAGTAAGGTTTCCATAACATCAAACTTGGGAACCACAATTTGAGAGGTAGACTTCCTTTTCTTGCTATCAATGAATGGTTGAACCCAAGCAAAGGAAGAGGAAGAGGAAGAAGGAGAAATGGGTCCAAGTGCAAGTGTACTCATTGCACTCAAGTGTCCAAGTGCAAGTGTCTTCAAAATATCCCTAGAAGAAGGGTCCACCAAACCTAGAGACTCAAACATTTTTCCTTTATTTTCCATCTCAGAAGTTTTGACAGGGGCTTCTTCCTCTTCTTTCAACTCTTCACTATTATCCTCACTCAAAAAACAACATCTTCTGGCCTCTATGGGAACCTATGGCTGCTCCAAAGGAAATTCTTCCTTTTCTTTTGCAATCTACTCTTGCTTGACAACCTTGCCTTTCTTCATGTATACCTTTGTTGAAGAGGAAGGAGTGGACTATTCAGGAACCTCAACATTGAGTGTAGGTTCTTCTTTCCTATGAGAGGAATTTTCTTGTGAAGAAGACATGGCTTTTCTCAACCTGAAGGTATGCATCTTCTTATCAAACCAAAGCTTGGTTCTTACAAGAAGGGGGTTGATCACCTCTTTCAAACCATCCTCGTAGACACTAAAATTAGGTCACACTCCCCTTAGTCCCTCATCAAATAAATACCTTGAACAAATCCACCTAGCCATGGCCCCTTCACTCCTACTATAATATTAATTTAATTATTTTAATTAAATTAATTCATTATTCTCACAATATTTATTGTTTAAATATTGTAATTGGGATAATTCCCACATATCCACCTCACCTAGACACCTCATTTAGCCACCTCACCATAAGACCCATTCTTCATAAGTTTCCATAACTAACTAAGACCTACCCAAACCCTAAAAATAAATGCCTAAATTTCCTCTAACCACATAATAATAGTATCTGACCGGGAGTAAACGACCTTGACCTTTAGATTCAATCATAGCTTTAGCTTGTTGTCAATGAATTTTCTCATTATAGGTGAATGAGATACCTAAATCATTTTTACTATAGTAGGCTTTACTTTATTACCACCAACATTAACTTATTTTAAATAGTGGATTGACAACCGTGTTAGGAAATATATCTTAGTGCTCCATTTGTATGTATTGCATAATAATTACATGTGTAATTATTATTATGGTAAATTAGTGAAGTACATTTACTTTGTAAATGTAAATAGTAAATGTAAAATGTGGTTAGTATGTGGTAAGTTAGTAAGTTAGAATAATAAAACAATTAGTATTGTTTTATTATTATATTATCACCCACCAAGTGAGAGAGTTGAAACCATATGGGTGTATGGTTGTATATGAAGACAAATGTTGTTGTAAGGATTGTTATTTTACATCTCCTATATAATGGAGTGTAATAATAATAAAACCTTGACCTATAATATAGAGTTATTGATTTCAATTATTTTCTCATAGCTATTTCATAGATTCTTTATATTAGATCTTTATTAGTAATTTCTTACAAACCGTCTAAGAAGTATCAAACTTCCCGGATCTAGCACATGCTAGGTAGTCCACTACATAAATTGTTTAACTTTTATTCGGTGGTCTTGTGTTTCATTTCGTAGTTCCTACAAGAAAAAATGAAGTTCTCATGATTAGCTATGGATTCGAAGTCATACGCACATAACAACCTACTAACCAATATCTCAAAAGGTATTCCTCCTACACTGTTACCCTATATGTTTCATCATTTTCTAAGAAACATCTAAGAATCAGTGAAACACATCTTGCTCTCTTATAAACCAATCAATGGTTTCAATAGGATTGTGTTTGATGACCTCTCATATTCAATGGATTACAGGTGTCTTCATCATCATCATGGAGCTTATTAGGTACCTTTTTAGAAATTGAAAACTATGATTTTTTGAAGATAAAATCTACCAAAGTACCTTCTCTTGGCCTCAAATTCGTCTATGCAATTGGCCCAATAATCTTTAGTATCTCGTAAGGTGATAGAAACCAATCCAAAGTTCTTAGCAATATATCCCTTGATATCAAAGTAATTCCTAGGATTGAAGTGATGAAGGCTAGGAGGAGCAATAGTTCTATCAATGTTCTAGTATCCAGTTGTCTTTCATGTATAATTTTCCAAGGTGATAGGAAATGGATTCTAGCAATTTTTTTAATCTTTGCAAGTCCCGTGAAGTTTTTCTAATTGTCTGTAAATCTCAACAAGGGCTATTTTTCATTACAAAAATTAGGAAGCTTTAGAGGAAGGCCTTCAAAACCAGCCAGCGATATATGAAAACTTTCTAAATTGAGTGAAGAAACTCCCATATTCGAGAGATCAAGGTCTTTGCTCCTCGAAAAACCTTTAGTAGTATTTTCTCCCAAAGCCTCACAATTTACATGTTGAAAGTGTCATTGAATCTCATGAAGTGATGATTTGATGAATTTGAGAGTGAATTGAGGATAATATTCATATATAAGAGAATCCTTATTATCTTTGATGAAAGAGAAACCAATCCATTCCCTGGATGTTGCAATGGTGTACATGAGATAGGAGGACATGTAGAATTTCTGAGTTCTCTAAACATTGATCAACTGCTTCATTAGGTTCTCACAGATTATTTCACCCTAATTCAAATTATTCTTCCCTTCACAAATTGATATTGATAAAGGGACACATCCAAAAGTTAATCTCATTTGTAGAGGGAATTCCCATGATCCTAGCCAGAAGAGTGATGAAGTCTAAAATTTCTTCCTTAATATCAACCCTAAATAATGACATAGAAAGTCTATATTATTACTTCTTAGGGATCTTAAGCCATGATTTAGCTACCCTAGCCTTGTATCTATCACTCTCATGGTCAAATAGTGTTTTTTCATGAGTAAGAGTGATGGTATGAGCATCTTCCACCACTGGGATGCGTAGGGTAGCACAAATAGCATCAAATCTAGTTACACAACTACTTCACCATGGATATCAATAATCTCCTTGGATTTTGGATTAAAATAGACCCCACATGTGATCACGGTATCAACGCACTAGAAAGACATAGGGAAACCCCTAAAATGCAATTTTGTTGTCTTTGATTAATTGGGTGATAAGAGTAGGGATATTGCATCCAAGCCTGCTCAAAAATTCATCAAGGTCAAGATGTTGAGCTTCACTATCCCTAACATAGGGCACAGAGGTTTCTAATGAGGAGATATGCTCGTGCTCTTTATATTGAATCTTCATTGTGAAAGAGATGGGGAAAGAAACAACCTTCGATTGAGTGTATTATAATTCAAACAATCCCTACAAGTACAAGAGAAAACACAGAGGCACAAATGTAAGCACCAACTTATTCTACAAGAATGCGAGTGGAAGAGAATGAGAAATCAAGTGCATGAATGAAATAATGGTTACACTCCTTTAAATATCCATGAATTCAAAGGATGGAGAGAGAAGACATTGAATGTGTAATAAATGACTCCCACGCCGATTTGAAAAGGTAAAATGTAGAAAAGGCAGAAAAATTGGCCCAGACAGTCCATGGGATGTAGGAACACGAGGGAAGTATGGAGCTGAAATACCTAATCCAAGAAGAATGCGGAAAATGTATGTTCAAAGAACACACACGATCCATGGGACATAGGGACATGTAGAGCCAATTTTTCCAATGGTAAATTTATACATGTAAAGGGAAAATTGGTGAACAAGAGGCCCACTTGTGACACTTAGGACACGTGGGAAAAATGTCAAACTTAGCCAAAAACATTAAAAATGACCCCAAAGACTGAATTTTTCTAAATTTTTGAAATTTTTCCTTCACTTAAACACTTCCAAAGGACACTTCTTAAAATTTTGAAAAAATTTCTTGAAGAAAGAAAGAAAATTTTGAGAGGTGACAATAGTTGGCTCTTTTTAGGGATGACTTGACTAACACAGAGGGATGAGAAAAGATCAAGAACCAAAAATAAAACTCTAGTAAAATAGACCAGTGCCTTATCCATTGGGAAAATAGAGTCAAAGGCATAACAATACAGAAGACAACACACACAAAGGGGAAAAGACACAAGACACAAGGGAAAGACCAAAAACAATACATTGTACACAATATACAAAAGGACTACCTAGTCACTTAGGACTTGAACAACTTCAAATACTACCCACTATAAGGAAGTGGGAGAGGGGATCCATCCATATAATCTAAATAGAAATAATTTTCTCCAACAAAGTGTCTTATCTTGAAAGGACCAAGCCAAAGAGAATCAAACTTACCATGGCTTCCACAAGGCTCATGCCTTTTGTCCCATAGTAGGACAATGTCTCCCAATTGAAAATATATAGGTCTTATCTTTTTTTCAAACAAATATTTCACCTTATTTTGGTGAGAAGAGATTCTATAAAAAACTTGCATCTCTATCCTCATCCAACTTCTAGAGATACATGATCCTTTTGTCCAAAGAACTGATGAAACTTGAATCCTCAATAACCTTCATCAAGTGCAAATATGGAAATTCAACTGTTACTATAAGCTAAGCTTCAACACCATACGCCACTTGAAATGGAGACATTCCAATAGCTCTTTTGGATGTAATTATATCTTCCCAGAGGGAATTATAGATATTCTTGTGCCAATTCCTTTGAGATTCATTGACAAGCTTCCGAATGATGGTTACCAAATTCTTATTAGTTGATTATGTTTTCCATTCCCTTGGGGTAATAATCTAATGCATGAATGAAAGGGAAATTCCATACCCATAGCAGAAATCCATCAACTCAAAAGAAGAGAAATTAGAAGCATTATCAATTACAATTTTATTTGGTACTCCAAATCTTATCAAGATGTTCTCTTTGATAAAATTACACACCACCTCGGAGGTAGTACTTTTGACTGAATGGCTTCTACCCATTTTGTGAAGTAATTTTTAGTAGTTAACACATGAGTGTGTCCAACACTAGAATGTGGGTTGATAGTTCCAATAAAATCCAATCCCCACTGTTGAAAAGGTTCATCAATGATTACTAGTTTGAGTGGTAAAGCAGCCAATTTAGGCCTCCCAACAATTTTTTTATAGGCCTCACACTTTCCTACCCACTTTAATGCATCTCAAAAACAATGTCGGCCAATAGTACCCTACACAAACAATTTTGTGAACAGTGACATTAGACAAGAAATGGCCTCCATAGGCTTGATCGTGAAAAGATATGAATAATTTCTTCTTCTGCTCTTTGTCCACACATTTAAGGAATATTTCATAAATTCCTCATTTGAACAAAGAATTTTCCCACAATACATACTATGTAGACCTTAGATTAATATCTCTCTTTTCCTTGGCACTTAAATGAGATGGAAATTCTCCATAAGTAATAAAATGTGCAATATCAACATACCACTCATCTATTGAACTAAGAAAAAGAACAACAAGAACATCAATCCCCCTATGGACAAATCCTCATCAGCTCCCTTGGTGATAAGTTCACATAAGCTTTTACCCTAAAACTAGCTTTGTTTTCCTGATATCAAGGTCATACTCCTAAACCTTTCCACCCAATTTCCTCTCTTAGTTCTGAACTCATGGTGTGTGAGAATAGAATTCATAGTTGTATCAGGTACAAATACAACAGAGTGAGAATTAAGGACATAAAAATGAAACTACTTGACAACTTTAACCACTACAAAAGTGTGTTTCTCCATCAAAGTATACTTCAATTCATGAGCTTTCAAGACATAACTCATGAAGGCAATCAAAATTTCATGATTCTTATAATTCTTTTGGGTTAGTATAGCAGCCAAAGTAATCTCAGTAGCATAGCAATAGATAATAAAATCCTTGCTGAAATCAGGACATGTTAGGATAAGAGTTTTAGCAATAGCTTTCTTGATATCCTCAAAATATTATTTTCCTTTGGAATTCCAACCAAAATTTTTTTTCCCTTTCATCATATGAGCAATGCTCATAGTCAATTCTACAAAATCTGGAATGAATCTCCTCAAGAAATTTATCTTTCCAAAGAAAGAGTGAACACTTTTTTGCTTGTAGGAAGAGGAATTTGTTGGATTTCCTGAACTCTTTCTGGATCTATCTTGATCCCTCTTTGGAGAAAATATGCCCAAGAAACTTGCCTTCGGTAACATAGAAGAAAAATTTCTTAGGATTAAGGGATACTCCATGTTCTCTACATTTTTGAAGGACTATTTCAAGATGTTGAAAGTGATATGCCCTTGTCTTGGAGAAAATAGTCAAATCATCAAGGTATAACGATACATTTCCCTTTGAGACTACTAAAATCTAAGTCCATTTCCCTCTGGAAAGTGGCACCAACATTGATAAGACCAAATGACATCCTCTTGTAGGTGAAGGTGCCCCAAGGAGTAGTAAAAGTAGTCTTGTGCTGATCTGGGATACTGACTTCCACTTGATTATATCCGGAGAATCCATCCAACATGGACAACATCTCAGAGCCTATGACAACCTATAAGATTTTATCCATCATGGGAGAGGATAGTTGTCTTTTAAAGAAGCCTGATTCAAATTTCTAAAATCCACACAGATCTGAATCTCACCATTATTTTTCCTTACTGGCACAATGTTAGAAATCTAGGTTGAATGATGTATAGGAAAGATAATATTTTCTTTTAGTAACTTTTGAATCTCTTAGTAAATGGTGTCGAAATCTTGGGATTGTATTTCCTTTTCTTCTATCTAAAAGGTTTAATCCCAAGTTTCAAAGGAATATAGTGTTGCATTTCTTTTGGATGAAAGGCTTTGAGATCATCATAGGAATAAACGAGGACATCAACATACATTTTCAATAGGTTCACTACTTTCTTCCTTTCTTCTTGAGTGCATCATTTCCCAATATTTACCATCTTGGGTTCATCATTACTTCCAATATTGATCTTCTCATACTCAATAGATTGATGATTCCCTTGAGAAGCCTTAGATCTGATGTACCTATCATGCTTATCAAATAGATCCTCTAGTCTTACTAGTCCTTTGGGTATCTTGTTACCCTCAGCCTAATACAGCCATCCTGATCCATTTCTTCCTTGATATCATCCTCATTGGAGGGAACATACTCTCTAGGAAGAGTCTCACTTCCTTCAAAATATAACTGATTAAAGTTATCCTTAAGCTCCAAGAAAGAGAGCAAGTGTTGATCATCATTGAAAACTTGCTAGTTGTTTGCATTATCTGACACACTAGGCCTATGAATCATTTCAATGGTAAATTTCTCCTGAGAGAAATCTAGGTGAGGAATCAATAGGATCTTGAAACAACCAGAGAATCAGCCCTAGTGTTCTTTTCTCTTGGTACAACCTCAATTGAGAAAGCATCAAGAAATTCAATGGAATCCCAGACAAGACTTCTATAATGTTTCAATCTCTTATTCTTGACTTGGAAAATATCCTTGACTGTTTCACAATCAACTCAGCATCACCACGAGCAAAAATATTCTTCACTCCCATTTCTTTTGCCACATTCAATCCAAGAAGGAGAGCCTCATATTTAGTTGTGTTGTTTGTATTTTCAAAATAAATTTTATATGAAAATGGATGAATCTTCTCTTCTAGAGAGATTAACACTACACCAGAACTAGCTAAAGAGTAGCTTCCATCAAACTCCAAAGTCCAAACACCATTAGGATTATGAATCACTCCCTTAGGAATTTTTTCCTCATCCTTTGACATGATCATATAGTTACCATGCCCTATATCTTCATAGAGTATTTTTTGCTTTTGGGTCATTAGTCTTTTACACAATGTACTCAGTTCTGTCTTTCTGGTAGTATATTTTTCATTTTTCCATTGATCGGGATGAGAGCATGTGACCAGTCCATTTGAATTTCACCTCCCACTTCTCTAAAAAAAATTCTACTCAGTAACATACCATATGATGGAGGAATATCAACCACTAAAATAGTGGCTTTGACCCTTTTCTTTGGAAAAGTAGTAAAAAGCTACTTGTGTATATTTGATTCTTCCAACTAATGGTACTTCCCTACTCTCCATGGAATACCAGAACCAAAAAGTACATGTTAGAGTCAGGCCTAATGCATGAGCTACTTTTGTAGGCATCACATTGTCTGATGCTCCTAATCAATAACACAATTACTGAGTTTGTGGCTAGCTATGAGAAGCATTACATAAAATGGTCCAATTTTCTCATTAGATGAAGAGACTATAGCCACAAGAATTTTTTGAGATGAGGGGAGGGAGTGGGCAATAGACCTTTAGAAGTATTGGGTGAAGTTATGGATTTGGAATTGATGAATTTTACCACCTTGGAAAAGCATTTGGGTGAGTTTGGTAAAATTCTTCCTCTGAGATTTGAATCTTTGTCCTCTTAATGTGGTCGATGATATCAAAAGATCCGGAGGTGGATGGGGCATCACTACTAGGAATGAGGGAAAATTTGGACTTATCAGGTTTAGGAGTTATAGGGAAAGAATTTTTAGAAGTGGAGGTAGAAGGAGAAGAAACATCATTACTCACCTTTTTGTGGAGGTAGTGGGAATAGGGGCTCCTTTCCTTATAATTACTAAATAGTTATAGGGCCTCCTTATATTTTTAGAGAGTTGCACCACTTTTTCCTTCCTATTCATTTTCTCCTAGTCATAACAACATATGAATCATTATTCATATCTATCACTACTTCATCATATTCATCTTCATCATCCAAACCTTCAGGGGTGAGGAAATTGACTTTAGAATCACCAAGCTCTCTCTGTTCTTCATCAACCTATTCTTCAGATCCTCATAGTCTTCATTCTCCTCCTCATCATCAAGTTCTTGAACCTCACAAGTTGTATTGACCAGAACCTTGATGGGTGGGCCTTCAATAGCCAATTTAGGATGAGAAGAGGAAAATGATTCCTAGGATGAAAATTCTTCCTTGGAATATCTTGGTAAGGAGCATGTTGAGCCAATTTTTCTTGATAGCAATAAGGTCATTTGCCAATTTCTGTACTAACTGATCATAATTTTCTCCCGAGGAGGAAGAAGAAGATGCTTTAGGCTTGGAGGGTTCTCTTTTCAATTTACTAGACATGATTAGATCATCCTCAAAACTAATAGCCAATCATTGATCATCATCCAGAGATGGGAATATTATCCTCCTTAGTGCATAAATCACTTTAGGAAACTGAGCATTGAGGAAAAAGCACTTTTGGATTTGATATATGGGACATGTGGTTTGTGGAATTTTATTAATCAACTTGTTGAATTTGGCCACAAAATCCCTCATGGGCTCGTATGGCTCCTTTTTGATATGATAAATTTGGGCCAAGAGGGCATGCACATCTTCAACAGGTTTAAAACGTTGCTCAAACTAAGTTGTCATGGTAGTCCAACTAGTAATCGAACCAGCTAGAAGGTGATAAAACCAAGTCAGTGGCATTTTCCTACAATGTTTCTATGAGGATCCTATATAAACATCCTCATGTTCAACCCCAAGAATCCCACATGCTATAATGAAAGCTGTAATGTGTTCATCTGGGTGTACTTTTCCGTCACCTTGAAATTTAGGAAAAAAATTTCTGTTACCCCTGGGTAATTCGTGCAATGGTTAAGGAAGAACAAGAGGTCCAACACATTGTCCCTAAGGAAATGGTGTTATCATCCTTGGAAATATTAACTGAAGGGGAACTATAACTCTAGAAAATTACTAGAGCATGGAGGCTAGGACTAGTTTGATCTTGAGGACTGTTGTTCTTATAAACTATCTTTAGTAGGAGGTGTGCTTACAGACTGAGTTCTTATATTCCTTCTTTCCAAAGGAAGAGAGAAGCCACTGATGTTTCAAAGTTTGAAAATGGGAATCCTCAATGCCAAGGGATCTCTGACCATGTGTATATATTTGATCCTCCAATTTGCAAAATGGTCTTGAAGTTATTCAGAAAGGGATACGTTGAAACAAAATCCCCAGTAGAGTCACCAAAAACTATTGGTTTTTGAATTAGCACTTTATAGTGATCAATAGTTAGGGGACAACGAGTCCCTCCTCTTTATGGGAGAGGTTCCCTTATTGAAAGTGAGCAGCAAAGCTTATATACAAATATACAACTTTCATATTGATGAGGACTTATGATATTTTGAAATGTTTTATACCAATATGGATTATCAATACATAAGAATGGAAGAACAAATAAACTGAAAGGGAAGAATATAACAGTACTTTTAGGTAATATAGATAACATAATATAACCTTACACATACTTAGAAAGATGGATATAGAATACACTCATTCACATTTGCAACATCAGATATTATTCCATAGGCACAAAGTTCTAGGAATCATATCATAAGAACACAAAGTTTCTTAACATGAAAGGTTGATGATTCAAAATTTAACAAAGAAAAAGAAAAGGAAAATAGATGAAAATTGGAGAAAGGGAAATTCTTCTATATTGATTACTTTCAATTCTCTTTTACATTTCAAAAGTATTATTAGATTCCTTCCTTGCAAAAAATGGTGTGGAGAGCCCATTAAATAGCTTACAAAAATAGTTACTTTCGGTTCCAACTTCTTTTAATCTAGAAGATTAAAGACTACTTAAGAAATACATTAATAGAATGATCTTTAACCAAACATTACATCATGGGATTACAACTTCAAATTAGAGGAAGTGTCTTAGGATTCCAAGGTAGAAGCATCCAAAGGAGGATTAGAAGTGCCAATTGTCTTAAGAATTTGATGCCTAAATCTTTTCAATGCTTCAACTATCTCCATGCACTTTGGGATGGTGGTGTTAGAAGTGGCATGAGTCCATATACCAAGGCACTTTTCCATATCCTTCTCAAACTCTGTGTTCTCAAGAAAATCCTTGTTTGCCTTGGTGATATCCGATTAAAGGAGCATACCTCCTTCATATTCTCTTTAGACATTGACTCTTCCTTGAAGAGATATTCTTGATGAAGGTACTAAATTGAGCCTTGATCTCCTGTAAAGAAAAGTGATCACCTGAGGCTTCATTCTAGATTTGAAAATGAATATCTTGGAAGGAATCCAAACACAAGTCCTTGAAAGCTTCTCCTTTTGCCACATATTTTTCAGTTCTCCTAATGCTTCCTCCAAAACTTTGATCTTCCACTCAACACTAAAAACCCAGGATCTTGACAGATTGTTCTTGGCCTCATCAAATATCTTGCTTTCCAACAATATCTACTCATCTTTCCTACTCATCAAATGAAGATCTTGGATGCATTCACACCATAGCTTCAACTCTTTCTCCAAGCCACTGAGTGTTGTGGTGAATTTCAATGTAATTTGACACCTTCTCATATGACTTGAAGGCCTCCTCAATGAAGTTCAATCCTTCCACTGTCATATCATCAACCAGTAATTCAATGGACTTTCCATAGGTGGCATACTTATGAATATCCTTGATGGTCTAAATTTCATCCTTTTAAGAACTATGGGAGGTGGAAGAGTGGTTAGTGGAGTTGGATCTAGGACCTTATCCTTTTCCAACAAGGATTTTATAAAATTTGAAAGAACTTGGTTATGTTCCTCCAATTTCTCCATAGTTTTTTTACCCTTCTCAACACATTCAATAACTCTAGTAATAGTTTCTCTGAGGTTATGAACCTCACTTTTAGGTGTTGACTCTCCAAGTGGAATCCTCATGAGTTCCAAGTCAGAAATTAGAAGGTATTTCTCCTCTTTTTCCACCTTAGGATTTGTAATCTCCATGAATTATTGGCCCTTAGAATCGACACCAGCCTCAAAGTAATCTTTTCTTTCTTTTCCGGAGGAGGAGTAGTACCAAGTAAGGCTACCACAACATCAAAATTGGGAACCACAATTTGAGAGGTAGACTTCCTTTTCTTGCTATCAATGAAAGGTTGAACCCAAGCAAAGGAAGAGGAAGAGGAAGAAGGAGAAATGGGTCCAAGTGCAAGTGTACTCATTACACTCAATGTTTGCACCACAGATGTCTCCAATGGAGAAGTTGGCATATCTTAAGAAATATCTCGGAAGAAGGGTCCACCAAACCTAGAGACTCAAACATTTGGCCTTTATTTTCCATCTTAGCAGTGTTGACAGGGGCTTCTCCCTCTTCTTTCAACTCTTCACTATTATCCTCACTCAAAAACAACATCTTCTCACTCTATAGGAACTCTGGCTACTCTAAAGGAAATTTTCCTTTTCTTCTGCAATCACTCTTGCTTCAAAGCCTTTCCTTTATTCATTTATACCTTTTTTGAAGAGGAAGGAGTGGATTTTTCAAGCACCTCAACATTGAGCACATGTTCTTTTCCTAGGAGAGGAAGTTTCTTGTGAAGAAGAAATGGATTTGCTCATCCTAAAGGCTTTGCATCTTCTTATCAAACCAGAGCTTGGTTCTTATAAGAATGAGGTTGATCACCTCTTTCAAATCATCCTTCTCTCTTACAAACCAATCAATGGTTTCAAGAGGAGTGTGTTTGATGGACCTCTCATATTCAATGGATTGTAGGTATTCATCATCATCCTAGAGCTTATTAGGTACTTTTTAGAGATTGAAAACTATGATTTTTGAAGAGAAAATATACCAAAGTACCTTCTCCTACGCCTCAAATCATCTACGTAATTAGCCCAATAATCTTTAGTATCTCACAAGGGATAGAAACCCATCCTAAAATTCTTAGCAATATATCCCTTGATATCAAAGAAATTCCTAGGCTTGAAGTGATGAAGGGTGAGAGGAGAAATAGTTCTATCAATGTTCTGACATCCAAGGTGGTCTTCATATGTATAATTTCCAAGGTTATAGTGAAATGGAAGCTAGCAATATTTTTATTTCTGTAAGTCCTATGAAGTTTGTCCAATTGTCTAAAATCTCAACAAGGGCCATTTTTTCATTACAAAACATAGGAATATTTAGAGGAAGGACTTCAAAACTAGCCATCCTGATATATGAATTTTTTTAATTGTGTGAAGAAACTCCCATATTCTGAGATCAAGGTATTTGCTTCCTTGAAAAAACCTTTGAGTAGTATTTCCTTCCAAAATCATCACAATATACATGGTGAAAGCATCATTAACTCTCCTGAAGTGATGATTGCTGACTTTGAGAGTGAATTGAGGACAATATTCACATATAGGAGCATCCTTCTTATCTTTGATAAAAAAGAGAAACCAAAGTTATTCCTAGATGATGTAATGGTATACATGAGATAGGAGGACATGTAGAATGTATGAGTTCTATAAACATTGACCATCTTCTCTGTTAGGTTTTCACATATTATCTCACCCCAATTCAAATTATGTTTCCCTTCACAAATGATATTGATAAAGGGACACATTCAAAAGTGAAACTCATTTGTAGAGGGCATTCCCATGATCCTAGCCAAGAGTGATGATGTTCGAAAGTTCTTCCTTAAAATCAACCCTAAATAATGACTTAGAGTTTTGAATGCTCCTTCTTAGAGTTATTAAGTCATGATTTAGCTACCCTAGACTTGTATCTATCACCATGTCATGGTCAAATAGTGTTTTTCTTGAGAAAGAGTGAGGATATGAGTATCTTACACCATTAGGATGCGTAGGGAAGCACAAATAGTATCGAAATCTAGTCACACAACTACTTCACCATGGTTATCAACAATCTCCTTGGATTCTAGATTAAAATAGGCCCCGCATGCGAGCACAGTATCAACGCACCTGGAAAACATGGGGAAACCCCCTACAATGCAATTTTGTTCTTTGATTAATTGGGTGATAAGAGTAGGGCTATCACATCCAAGCCTACTCCAAAAGTCATCAAGTTTGAGGTGTTGAGCTTCACTATCCCTGACATAGGGTACAAAGGTTTCTAATGAGGAGAGATGTTCATGCCCTTTGTATTGAATCTTCATTATGACAAAGATGGGGAAAGAAACAACCTTTAATTGAGTGTATTATAATTCAAAAATCCATACAAGAGAAAACCTAGAGGCATAGATGTGAGAAAAAACTTATTCTCGCAAGAATGTGAGTGAGAGAGAATGAGCAAGCAAGTGCATGAATGAAAGAATGGTTACACTCCTTAAAATAGCCATGAATTCAAATGGATGGAGAGAGAAGAAAATGGATGTGCAATAAATGACTCCCATGCTAACCACGGTGAAATGCTAGAAAAGGTGGAGTAAATTAGCCTAGATGGTCCATGGAATGCGAGGAAATGAGGGACGCATGGAGCCAAAATACTTGATCCAAGAAAATTTTGGCAAAAGTGGGTTTGTAGAGAAGATACGGTCCATGAGACACAGGGACATGTGGGATGCATGGAACTGATTTTGCTGATGGTAAAGTGATGGGTAAAGCAGAAAATCAATGAACATGAGGCCCACCGCACCTAGGACACACAGGAAAAAATGTCTGACTTAGCTACAAAACATTAAAAATGACCCAAAAGTTTGAATTTTTCTAACCTTTTGAACTTTTTCCTTCACTTAAACACTTCCAAATGACACTTCTTAAAATTTTGAAAATTTGTCTTGAAGAAAGAAGGGAAATTTTGAGAGGTGACAACAGATTACCACACTAGTATCCACACCTCAAATGTTGCCACATATTTCTCTTTGATCTACAATATAGAAGTTGTATTGCCTCTCGAAGTCCAAATTCCATCTCTTTGTATCTCACTCAAATATATTCTCAATGATGATGATTTTTGCTAGGATTGTTTGGCACAACTTGAGTTATTAGACGAACGTCATCTAAATGCTCTCGATCACCTCCAAATCTACCAAAAATGTGTCAAATGTGCCTATGATAAATGTTTCCAAGAATGAACCTTCTAGAAAGCAATCCCATCCTGAAGGAAATTCAACATGAAACAAAAGAGGAGAAAAGTAAATGAAGAAAGTTTTATCCTAATTTGCTTGGAACCTATATCGTTACTCATGCCTATGGATCGGTGCTTATCATTTGTCTTCATTGAAAGGTAAAACCCAAACCCGAGCCCCTCAATGCCTTGCATATTCAACAATTATATTATTGAATCAAGTCCTGATCATATTTTTCTATTAAACAATTGTCCCTTGAGCAACATTCACCTTCCACTTACCTATTTTAAGGATTAATGGCTAAACAAGAATCACGTGATTACTCCGTCACTTTTCAGCCTTATCTTCAATATGAGTACCATGTCTCTACTCATGGCATGATTCTCTTACTTTTCTTCCTTTTCAAGATGGAATCCCATGGTTGTTCATCACTTAAAACCTTTCTTTCATAGCTACCCCTTGTGTGCAATGGTTTTATCTTCATCAAATAATCCTATACTTCTCTATAGTCTTATCCATCACCTAAAAGTCCACAAAAATTAAATATTAAAATACAAGATTTTCAAATTCAAACCCCTTGATTCAAACTTCTAGCAAATATATGACTCCCTCAAAAGGACATATATCTTTCTATCTTGTTGTTATAAATAGACCACTCCTCAAGGACAACTATATAAAGCTAGCCATACCATACTTAGTCTATAAAAAAGACTTTCTATACAAATAAAATAAAAATATTCTAAAGATTCCCATGTTGATTAGCTTCAAAAATATCTCAAGGAGATATTCTACTCATCCCATATAGACTTCTCACATCGATTAGTCTATAAAATAAAAGCAAAAAGAGAAAGATAACTTTTTCACATGGACTCACCTATTTTGATCTTGGGTATCATGTCAAAGAGGCATGTTATCTCACAACTAGGTTATGCTAAAACAATATTTTTCACCTCACTTCCTTTCCTTTCTAATCTTCTACCTACTCAAGGGAGATTCCATAAATGTGACATTTCATGATCATGCACCTTTCTTCACCCTTAGAATAGTTAATCATGCAACACCTTTAGGTTTTTATGTTCACAAGATAATCTTTGGTATGATAGAATCGTAATGGTTCTTACACAATTAGGTGGATTTTTGTATCCTCTTACCATTCACCTATTTTCTTACTTATTATCCTCCTTCACAAGACCATACCTTCAACACCTAAATTCTAGGAATACCTCTTCCACCAACATCACCCATATCTATTTTACCTATACTTAACCATGCCTACATGACCTAAACTCAATCATGCCTATTTGATCTATAATCAACCATTCCTAAATGACCATGACTCAACCATGCTGAAAACCTACCAACCCATTCATCTACCTCATCATATTCTTCCCTACCTCATGGGATAACTACATCATCATGAGGCCCCTTTTCACCGGGCTATGTAGGTAGCACTCTGAGGGCATGGGGCCCTTGGAGGTTAGCTTGGCCACTTTTTCCCCTAACCAATTTTCCCCCTTTTATATTCACATTTTACCTTAGTTTCCATTTTACACAAAACTTGGAAATTAAACAATCATAAAAACATACATACCTACCATTTTATAACATCAACCATATCACACATCAATCATTTAGCATTTCCATGATATCAAGTACTTGGAAATTTAACCACAACATACATACAATCCATTATTTTCCATAATAACAATAACTTGGAAATTAAATCAAACACAAAACATGACCAAACCATGCCTATACCTAGACTCCACCATGCCTATACCTAACTCCACCATGCCTATACCTAGACTCCACCATGCCTATACCTGACCAAACCATGCCTATACCTAACTCCACCATGCCTATACCTGACTCCATCATGCCTATATGACCTCGACTCCATCATGCCTAAATCACCTAAACTCCACCATGCCTATACCTGACTCCATCATGCCTACATGACCTTGACTCAATCATGCCTAATTCAACTAGTTTCCATAATACACAATAGAAATGGAAATTAAAACAAGTACATCATCCATCTAGTAAACATCATCAACTATATAATGGGAGTGTCTGTGTATTAATACATATATACACATATATAAATAAATATCAGTATCTCAAAACTCTCATGTAAAATCTCACATCTTTAGCACGCAAGATGATATATATATAAAAATCACAATAATGGTACAATATCACATAAAATGACCAATCACCCCATCTGATGCCCTCCTCTCTAGTCTCACTTGTCTCCTCCTACTTACTAGTCAAACGCCTACCAACATCTCCCCACCTTTGCTGGTCCCTTCTTGACCTCCACCTCCTCCTCTTGGCCCTCTATCGGGCTCGGTATTCAAGAGCTAGTAACCTCACCATGGCCCTATCTCTGGGGTTGATGACCCCTTGTGTTACTAGAACTGTGAGTCTTATACCTAGTCCACTCATTGGCTTCCTATTGGCTCGGTACTTGGCATATGAAGGCACATCAATCCTTGCGGTGACTAGATGGTCCTGATAATAGCAAGCCTCATTCAAGACATCCTTGAACCTCACCATGGATATGGTCTATGGTGGTATCATCGGCCTAACTACCCCATGTTAACTCTACTTGACCAAAAGTATACTTTATCCTAATGCAGGTGCATGTACAATGGGACCCTGTCCCTATGCCTGTGGTGGTACATGTGTAGCTACCTAGGCCTATAGGGGTCACAACTTATGCCTTTGTTGTGACCAAATGGCCCTATAATATAGTTACTTGTTGCATATAGGGAAGTTACTTACTCTCCATCCCCATCTCCACCCTATGCTGGAGCCTACACCTATGCTACCTAGGCCTATAGGGTGCACATGTGCCTATTCCCTATCATGTCCCTACAATCCTATAATTTGTGCTGTAGGGTGACCACCTTCCCCTGCAATGTATCCTCTACACTATGATCACACTAAATCAAGATTCCTTAGTCGTGGTGTCACCCAGTTGTGTGCCCACCCACCACCGCTCAGGTATCCATCGATGACACCCACATCATCAATACGTCGATCTAGCACCTACTCCTCTTGTCCTATGGGAACACTCATATGTAGTGGAGACATGGGTCTCTCCACGTCATCTCTATGGTATGGGAAAGGTGGGGGCACGTCCTGTCGTAGTCTAAATTTTCATCTAACCTTATCCATAGGTATCATCTCATACTCCCCGACATGCCACCCCTATATCCATCTCAATAACTAAATCTCCTCTAACTCCTCATCCATACCTCTATATGATGGAAAATCAACATATGGCCACACAATATCCACCATGATAGGCCCTCCAATAGTTGCCTGTAGTATATAACATCATATGTGGCCCTGGCCACTCTCGCTTTTTTCCCCCACTGTACCCATCTCTTAAAACCCACTCTATACAAACCACCCCCGAACCAGTCCTGTCATGGTAACCCAACTAGATGCACACACACAATGTGCTCATACACCCAATAAGTGTAACAAGAATGTACAACACATACCAAACCTCCTCAACCTACCATAGGCCCATAGCTCCCTATACAACTGGACTAGAAAAGATGGTGCCCAAGAAAAATAGACCCGATCCTCGATCATGTCCTGTAACACCCCCATCAATGCTCATGGAAATATCCCACCCTCGAATCCAAGAGAGAAAAATAACCTACTGCCACCATCATTAGAACAGATAGCCTAGTCTCCTATGGATATGTTGCATACATATCCCCATAACTCAAACTCACATTATGATAACTCAACATGCCCATCACCTCACCAAATACCACCACTATCGCTCCATCGATGCCTCACTTGAAATCAAATACACTAGCTCCCCAACAATAGGAAGTTGCAGGATCCTATACACATCCTCTAATGTGACGGTCATCTCGTTAGTTGGTAGATGAAAGGTATTGGTCATGGAGTCCCATCTATTGATGAGAGCGAACCATCAAGCTAGGATCTCAGCCTATATGCCTATAACACCTGATCAAACTAAGTCCCACATCTGCTATGTGCTCCCACTCCTCAACTATCATGCTCGGCCACATCTATAACCAATAGAGGTGGTACTTTGTCTCTCATAGTCAGCTGATCTCTCACCTATATCAACCAAACAACATTGTCAAGTCAAGACCTTCTCACATCACCTATTCCTCAAACCTCAACTTGACCTCATACTTAGCCATTTTTACCAAATCATACCTAACACCATCAATCATACCTACCCTTCACCTAGTTTCCATACCTACCCTTTACCTATTTCACCTAAAACCCTATTGTCTCCATTCTGATACTTACCCACTATCATCAATCATTTCACCTACTTACCTATCACACACCTACACAATCATGCCCTACCTACACTCACTTTTCCCTCTTCTACCTACATTAGTCTTCACCTACCCCTACCTCACCTTTTTTTCACTTTCCCAACTAACTTTTTTTAACCCAATCACTTTTTATAGTGACCGACATCGGTTACCTTAACCGTAATCGGTCCTCTTGACAGTTTTAGTCACCCTTTAACCGACCAATGCCAAAAACAAACCAATGTTAGACAACCTTGACCAACGTCGGTCATCTAGCTTTTGTGATAAATCAAAACCCACGCCCTCCCATTTCAAAAAAAACCAAAACCCACTAAAAACCTATCCTACCCACCCAAATTCAACCTACAATCATTTCCCAACCTATTTAACCTATATTTTCCCTTCCCCACTTAATTTCACCCATTTTCACCCATATTTTTAAAAACAAAACTTTCCCCCCCTAAATTCATTCATTTTTACCCAAATTTGTTTAAAATAGGGCATGAGGATTGATTCCTACCTCCACTCGTGTCGTCTCCATGGTGGCACCTCTGGTCTCTGTATCAGTGGTCCTCTTGCTCCCTCTCTCGACTCTGCCATGGCCATGAATCCACTCCTCTTCTCATAACCAATCAGATAGATCCACTTAATCTCGTGGGCCCATCCACTAGATGTCAATCACCTCCTCACAGACTGTTGACTCCACTCACGACTTGGCACTATCATTTTCCACTTTCACACCTCTCACTTGTCATTTTCTATAAATGACAATCAACAAATGAATCCATAAAAGTGAATTTTTTCTTTTTAATCCCCAAATCAACATGACCAACATCAGTCAAGTCGTGCCCTAGTCAACCGATATCGGTTATTCCTCTAAATCGTTAACCTCTAACCGACATCGGTCACCTCAATTAACCATATGGCCTCAAAATGCTATTTTTTCCCAAAAAGATGTCATTCTTTGCACCATTTACCCTTAACATTACCTATTAGGTTCACCCACAAGCCTTCCCTACCTATTCCATTCCCTAATTGTTTTAGGGACATGTATTTTTCCTATACCTCGGCCCTACCCATGACCCCACCTACACACCCACACCCGACCCTCCAATTGACGTTCAAATTTGTGTACTCGCTTATACCTTGTGATGTTGCTACCCATGTTGTTTAGCCTAATGACCTTACCTTTCCTAATGTCATGATGTTTATCCCAACCAAACCTTTGGTGCCTTGGAACAAAACCTATTACCCATTCCTACACCTTTCCTAGTTGTGATTCAAGACCATATCCTATACCTTGGATACCTGAACCACTTCAACCTCATTTGGATAAACCTATCAACCTTTGATAAAGTAGAGTTTATAAGATCTTCAACTTGGTACCTTATCACAATCTATATGTGTGTGTGCATTTGATTTCCATTACCTATTACCCGACCTAACCATTACCCTTACCTACAACCCATCCACCCTTGTTTTTATTAACAACCTGTTTATCAAACCACTCACCACTTCTCCTACAACTTCAATAGTTCCTTGGTTTTAAGGGGGATCACCTTCACTCCTACCTAGGCCAACCCCACTCTCACCTATATTTGGGAAACCACTTCTATTTTTTCAACATCGCTTACCAAATACAAGCTATGCACAAAAAAGGGGAAAATGTAGACACTGAAAATCAAGAAAACTTCCCTTAACCCCCGTCAATTAAATAAATTCATACTATACCCACTCATGTCCCTAGTGCACACATGTTAATTAATTTCATTGCAATAATCAAATTAATTAATTACCTCACCCATCCACCTCACTTACAACCAACTCACCTATCCACCTCACTCAAAGACCCATTCACAACCTATTAATTAATTAAGACTAATTCTATACCAATCCTAACCAACTAAGACTTAGTCTAAACCTAGCATTAACTCCCACTACCTCTCCTAGAAGAACTCATACTTATCTAGGTGGACTCTATCACTTGAGACCCGGATTAAGGATATCAATCACACCAAAAATAGAAAATATCAAGCCATTTTTGGAAAACCTAGACTTATCCGCCTTAACCAATGCTGATTATTCCTCAACCGGCACCAGTCACCTAACCACCATCAATTACTTTATATACAATTTTACAACCTTTTACCTAGGTTGGTCATTTTAAATTTTGGAGAACTATTACATTCAAGTGTGAATCCAAAGCCTCTCAACATCTAGATGACACAAAATACTCAACCACATGCCCAAGAAAGCATCTGGTTCTCCTTCCAAAGCATTGGAATACTCACAAGAACATTACAGGAGTACTTTCATGACACTGACTCTAGAATCTCTTCATGGATCAACTACCCTCCACCTTCACCTACCAGATCTATAAATGCAAGTAAGTATACGTGATTTCAATCATATTGTTTAAAAGTATAGATTCCTTACCTCTTTCATTATACTTTATTTCTTTTTTATCTCCACCTCCTCACCAATCTACCAACCCAACCACCTATAGCCTTTTTTTCCTTCCGTGAATTCCCCCTATATCCCTAAGTCTTCTCAATAATATCACAAACCTAACCACACCCTTCTTACTCTTTGTAATCACAAAGAAGCCCCAAAACCATTTTTATCAAATTATTTTCAATTTCCCCTACCAACGTTGGTTACCTAACCATCATCGATTTCACCTCTATACCGACATCGGTCACCTGACCGATATCGGTCTCTATGTCATTTCATTCCTTTTGACCAATGAGCCTCTCGATCAACTAAAACTAACCTAGACCTCACCCGATCAACCCTAACCCCTGTCTATACTTGTAAAACCTAGAATAACCTACCAAACCTAGATTTAATCATAACCTTTCATGTTAGATTAGATTTGCTTATTGTATTTTCACGAGATACCTAAATCATATAACTATAAGTAGGATTTCCTTATTTCATGATATTTTCATTAAATTTATTTGAAAGTGGATTAACAACCTTCTAGGAAGCACCTTGCTTCCCGGATCTAGCACTCATTAGGTAGTCCACTAACCTATATTATTAATACTATTTGGTGGTCTTGTTGTGTTTCTTATACAAGTCATTCCTCATAGCCAAAGGGAATCTCTTCATGATTAGCTAAGATTAAAAATTCAAGAATGCCCGCATTCAACCTTTTACACATGTATTCAACACATTTCCTATTCACCTAAAAAGCATCTCAGGTGAAACATCTACTCCTAACCTATTTCAAGGAAGGAAAAATGGGACCGTGAGCTATTTGATGATTTTTTTGATGTTTCCAACCAAAGGCAATCCTAATATGTAGATGAAGATGAAGGATATGTTCTCAGAATTAGGAGTGTAATATTTTTCTCAGTAGTAATGATTAGGTAGCTTGAGGAGCATGGTAGAAGTATGGAGAATATGAAGGGAGTGTGTTAAGAAACTCATACATTTTTGAGAGGTTGTCTACAAGGTGAGAGCAGGGTTTGCAGGTGATCATATAGACCTTTCTCTAGGTGCTTAGAGGCCTAATCAAACATGAAGGTCAATTATATAGGTGTGTGGGCCCCTGAGTTCATACATGGGTGTGATATATATTGTTTTAAGGGTGTTAGGGCCTTTTAAGAGTGTTGTAACTAAGGTATGGTGTTTTCCTTCTTTTTTTGGGTCTCAACTAGACCTAATTCTATTACCTAGCTATGAAATTATTAGTGGTTGAGAAGATTCATAGAAAATTATGATTGGATGAGAATTGGAGAAGTTGAGGGAGGTTATCTTGGTGCTGTGGGAAAAAAATTAGGCTAGTATGAGTAATATTTTGTAAGTTATGAGGTACTGAGAAAACCAAGCTCAGGAGAGTACATTTTCCAGCTTGATATGAAATTTTTTGTGTTGGTTGGTACATGTAAAATTTTCATGGGGACCTAAGCCACTCAGTGATGATTTTATATAGAGTTAAGAAGGTTTTAAAAGTGGAATGAATTAAAATGATGTCATGTTCTTTATGAACAATCATTAAGAATCCAAGGATGTCAGAAACCCTAATCAAACCCTAATTTACAAGTGATGGATGAAATATTGATGGTGTGAGCTTAGAATTGATTGAATCATTAAATGTGATGATTGGAGGATGAAGAGGACTCAACCATATTTAATATAGTGGTGTTTTTAATTCTTTACTATAAGTGGAGCCCACTCAAATATGTATGTTTCAAGGAAAGTTTGGTTTTCTCTTAGGTTTTCTATTTGACCTAATGTCTAAGTTGATGTTCGAATAGATTACTTAGATATAATACATGCTTGAAGTGATTTCATTTGGAGTTCTACACATATCAATCTTTGAATAATGGTTTTGGGCCTAACAAGGGTAGTTTTGCAGTCTTAGAGTTAGGTGATGTGGGCACTCGTGGACTTGGTGATGATGTTTTATGTCCTTGGGGTTATTTTAAACATCCCATATGACATGATTCAATCCTTTGTTGAGCTCTGGAAATGAGATGAGGTGGCATGAAGAAGGTCATAAGTTGACCTAGTTTGACTGGTTCAAGACAATGATGGTTCCTTGGTGAGATATGTCCGAAAGACCAATATATTATCTTATCTCTGATGATTCTTATCCATTTAAGAGTGAATAGGGATTAAAATTTATTCTATTCCATGTATTTAGAGGTCTTGAAAGTGTCATCAAGGGTGTTATAAGGTCCTACTTCCAAAACTAGTTTCGGGAAGTTCAAGTTACTTCAAGTTCAAAGAGGTTTGGATTGTTATATAGGTTAAATCATGATGCCTAAATTTTTGGTGTATTACTTGGGTGATTTTCTTTCCAATTATTGGATAGATTCAATATTTGAGGTTTTTTTGAGAGCTAGGTCTTCATCTTTGAAGATTTGTCTCTTGGATGTGCCTGCATCGAGTTGAGTAGAAACAATCCTACTTGGTGGTGTTATGAGAAGAATGGATGATGTAGAGGTTCTTGATTTTGTGGGAGATTTTGATAGGATTTCATGTTCATTTTTAATATTATAGAGTATTGAAAATTTTGGTTGATGCCCTTGGAGTTCATGGTGTGATTAGTAATGAGGATTTAGCCTTTTAGGCCTAGTTTGTGCTTTTAAGTGTTTTGATGCATTGCTAACCTACATGGGTATTGGTTAGGGTTTAATATGAGTGTTT
Source organism: Taxus wallichiana var. yunnanensis (assembly GCA_018340775.1). Lineage (NCBI taxonomy): Eukaryota > Viridiplantae > Streptophyta > Pinopsida > Cupressales > Taxaceae > Taxus > Taxus wallichiana. The sequence goes on from CM031238.1 coordinate 617,511,746, forward strand.
AGATGTTATTTATATGTTGGAATGACAAACCTTAATGGTTATTTCTGACCTAATAGTATTTAGGATAAGATTTATATATTTAAGTGAGTGTATTTGGTCATTTGTCGCTACTTATGTTAGAGAAGAAATTGTTAGCCTAGATTGAGTGTGAAGGAGGTTTGAGGGAATAAAGATAGAGATGAAATAAGTTATGAATCATTTAGAGGAGTTTAGAAGCTAGTTTGAAATGTTAATAGACCTAATCATCCTTAAAATAAGAAATATTGAACGGAGTAGGAGAGAGTGTGTTTCAAGAGGTTTTCGAGGTGTGTGAACCAAAATTGTGATCACTACAAATCATGCTTAACCAGATTATAAGAAAAATAATGAAACAAATAAGGGTAGAAGGCCAAGGAGGAATATTTTTTGTAATGTTGGTTAAAGGTCGAATGCGTGCATAGATGACTTCTGATCGTCAATGATATCGAGATCCCTTTTGTCTTGGAGAAACTACATGTAGATACAAAATAATATCACCAAAAAGAGTTAAACAAAACATTGAGTGTACTTCCCTAACAGAATCTAGATCTCAAGAAGCATGATACTTCCTGAACAGGTGTCAATCCACTTCTATATAACAATATTAATACTAGTTAAATCATTCATGAAGTAAATATCCTACCGAAATTGAAAGGATTTAAGTATATCATACAAAACAATAAGAAAGTTCATGAAAAAGGTTGTTTAATGTCAAAAAGGGATGGTTGATTGGGTTGGTGTTAAGTTGTAGGTCTAGTACAGACTCTAGGTAAGGTCTGGTAAGAATTACAAATGGTTTTGGGCTATTGGGAAGTGGGTATCAGCCTATTGGTCAAAGCTATATTGATAGAAATAATAATAAATACAAGCCGACCATTAATGTGCAAGTTAGGACAAGTGACCAATCATGGTTGGCTAACCTGGAATCGGTAGGGGAAATTAGCAAAAAGTTCTTAAAATTGGTTTTCTAGACTCCTTGTGATTACACAGAGGTTGGAAATGGTAAGAGTGGGGTCGTAAAATAGTTCTCAAGACTCGAGATGATTAGGAGAGGGTGAAAATTTTAGGTATGATCAAGTAATGGGTTGATGGAAGGAGGGAATTATATGGGTAGGGAAAGAAATAGACTACAAAGATGAATAAATAAATCTACATAAGGAAACTAGAGATTCAAAGTGTAGAGATGTTGAATACTTACTAAAAATTAGATTGGAGAATGTAGGTGATGAATATGGTGACAATAGAGATCCAAAGAGAAGAGTCGGTGTATTCGTGTCACAACATTTCACACCTCCATGCCTCTCTTTTTTGAAGCTATGATCATGAAGAGGATGATGAATGGTGATCGATGTTGGTAGTGCTCCCATGTGTCTTCTTTTTCCTCAGTGCTAAATAAATTTGAGTGCTTCAAGTCTCTGGAAGAATGAGATCCTCTATCCAATGACCAACCCGCCAAGGATTTTGGAAACTTATTTAAGCTAACCGATAATGATTAGGTTACCAACGTCGATTGAGATATAGCCAATGTCACCAAGGTAGGAATATCTAGGTTGGAAAAAAATATCCGATTGTTGTTATTTTCAACATGATCTCTAATCTTTTGTCGAGTCTTTAGTGATAGATCATGGAAATATAAGTAATATTCCTTTTAGGTTTGTTAATAGGAGTTAAGTCTAGGTTTAGAATAAGTCCTAGTTAGTAAGGATAGGTTTAGACTTAGTCTTAGGTCATTAATGAGGTTCATGCGTTGGTCATTGAGTGAGGTGCCTAGGTAAGGTGGTTAAGTGATGATATTAATTAATTTAATTAACATGTGTACTAGGGATATGAATAGGTAGGATATGATTAATTTAATTAACGGGGTTTAAAGGGAGTATGACCTAATTTTTGTATCTACATTTTGCCCCTTTTTGTTGTGTAGCTTGTATTTGTAAGCAATGCTGAAAAAAATAGGAAATTGGTGTTCCAGGTGTGAATGGAGGTTAGGTTGCCCCAAGTAGGGCTGAAGGTGATCCCCCTCAAACCATGAACTGATGAGGTGTTAGACGGAGTCGATGAGTGGTTTGATAAATGTGTAAGTGATGAAAGTGAAGGTAGGTGGGTTGTAGGTAAGGGTATGGGCACTTTGGGTAATGGGTAATGGTCAAATCGGGTAATAGGTAATGGCAATCAAATGTATGCGCACATATAGACTACGACATGGTACCATGAAGAAGAGCATACAAAATATACATCATCCAAGGTCAATAGGTTTATCCAAAAAGGTTGAAGTGATTCAGGGTATCTAGGGTACAAGATATGGTCCGGAAACATAACTTAGGTCAAGTGCGGAATGTTTAGGTATGAGTTAGTACACCAAAGGTTTGGTCGATAAACAACATGATAATAGGCAAGGTAAGGTCATCAAAGCTAACAACATGGTTAACTACATCACAAGGTATAGCGTGTACACAAATTCCAATGTTACAAAAAGGTGGTTCACATAAGGGTATATAGGTCATGGCATGGGTAATGATAAGTTATAGGTAAATAACATGTCCCTAAACATAGTTAAGGACATGTACAGGTAATGTAGGCTTGTGGGTAGGGTGTAATAGGTGTTGGTAAGGTCAAAAGGTATTGGGTCATTAATGTTGTTAAGAAAATGGGTATTAGGTGGGTCAAAAGGTAAGGGGAGGTGACTGATGCTAGTGTGAATAACCAACATCAGTTTTTCGAGACGTGACATGATTGATGTCGGTCCATGTCGATTTGGGTCTAAAAAAGAAAAATCCATGTTTTACGGATTCATTTTGACTTTTTCCATTTCTAGAAAATGACAGAGGAGAAAGTAGCGCTAGGAAAATGAAAGTACGCGGCATTGAGCTGAGTTGGTGAGCCACGTTGATTGGGCAATCGATCAAGGGTCCCAGAGATCGATTTGAGTGTTTTCATTGGTTTGGAGGTGAGTTGTTGATTTGGTCATGGAAAAGGTGGGAGAGGGTTCAAGAGGTCCACCGACACATAGACCAAAGTTTCTACCACATAAACAGAGTTGCATAGAGGTAAGGGGCATTCCCTAATTTTTTATTTGATTAAAGTTTGGTTTAAAATGAAGAAATTGGGGGTGGGGGTTTATTTTGAAATGTGGGTGAAAAGTGGGTAAAATGGATATGGGAAAGGGAAAATGTAGGTTGAAATAGGATGGTAAATGAATCTAAGGGAAATTGGGGTGGGTTGGGGTAGGTTGTAGGGAAGATTTAGGTGAATTTTAGGTGAAATGGGTTATGGGGATGGGTTTTTAATTTTGGTTTATGCGATAGAGACCAACATTAGTCAAGGTTTGGCTAACATCGGTTGGCCTTAGATGGCATCGTCAAGGATTAGGTGACCGATGTTAGTCAACAATGATCGATGTCACCAACTATATGGGAAAAGAGGTAAATAAAAGGGATATGGTGGGAGGGAAAGATAGGAAAGAAGATGTAAATGAAGGTTTATGGAGAGTGAGTAGGGTAATAGGTGATGTTGGCAATGTGGGGTGGGGAAGTAGGTGAACTAAATTAGGATAGGTAAGAATGGTAAGGGTTAATGGGTGTAAAATTGGGTTGGGGAAAAGGGGTAGTCAGTAGGGTTGGTGTGTGGGTATGGTGTAATAGGTAATAAGTGTTTTGGAAATAGGTTCATTGGGTAAGAGGTATGTTGGGTATGGGAAAGTCTTGACAATGTTGTGTTTGAATGATGCACGCTAATGACCAGTTCTAGATGCAGGATAGAGTACCATAGTTATTGGTATGGATGTGATCCAAAGCAGTGACCACAAAGAAGTGTGAGCATATGATTGAGGTCGGTCTTATTAGGGTCCAAAGCGCTATAGGAAAATAGTTCATGATCATAGTATGATGGCCACTCTCATTAACATCACCTTAAAGGATGTGTACCGATCTTAAGGCTTCCTATTATAGGGGATCCATTTTATTCCATTTCATTAAAGGCATCCATAGAGATGATAGTGTTTGTATTTGGGAGGCAATGGGTGAGCTAGGGTACCATAGTGTGAGCCTTAGTTATGAAGACATCTATGCAGCCTACCCTCAGGAGACAAGGTTGGTTGTGTTGATGATGGAGGTAGTAGGTTACTTTTCCTTACTAGATTATAAGGGTGGGATATTCCAACAAGCACTGATGGGAGTGCTCCAATATATGATGGAGGAGTGGATCATCTTTTCTTAGGCACCCCCAAAGCATTCCTAGTGCACCAGTGATAGTGAGCTATGGTCCTATGGGATTTTGTGGCAGATTGTGATGTGTTGCACATTTTTACTACATTGTTAGGCATATGAGTACATTGTATGTTTACACCCAATGGTTCTACCATCACAAGATTGGTTTGGAGGTGGCCAGCTTCAATTTGGATATAGATGTTGGATACCAGATGGTGGGCATTCGAGAGTGGCTAGGGCCACATATGATGTTATATACTATAGGTGGTCATTGGAGGGCTTTCAGGGACTTAACATTATTTTTAGGTTGTATGTGTTGGATTTACGTCTTATAGAGGCATGGTGGAGGAGTTAGAGGAGCTATAGTTACTAAGGTGGATAAAGGGGCGGCATTCCGATAACCACGAGATTATACCCATGGAAAGGGTTAGACGGCAGCTTTGGTCTACCACAGGGATGTACAACCACCTTTCCCATAGTACCATCATGGTGACATGGAAAGACCTATGTCTCCACCATGTTTGAGTGTGCCAACAGGATAGGAGGATTAGGCAATGGATAGGCAGATAGATGACATTGGATTCATTGATGGATAAAGGCAATGGTGGGCAGACCAGTGAAGGGCGGCACTATTGAGGCCAGTGGTAGCCAAATCTTACAATGGCCATGGTCTAGAGAGATGCATTGCAGGAGTAGGTGGCCACCCTACAAATGTAGATCATAGGTTTGCAAGGTCATTTGATAGGGGCTTATGCACATGTGACACCCCGCAGACTAAGGTAATGGCTTTACAAGCCCAATTAGCACGGATACGTGAGCCTAGAGACAAGGTCATGAGAGGCTACTAGTTCACGGGAAGAGCTCCCATTATGGGCCAAGTGGAGATTAGAATGAGATTGATGGAATGTGGAGAGATGTTGGCAGGGTGGTAGAAAAGTCAAGAGCAGAGACAGTCGACTAGACCAAAGGATATGAGGTGGGGTGATGTGTAGTCACTTGAGATGATTTTGATTTTTGATAAATATATTAGCCTTTGTGTGCCAAGATAGTGAGGTTGTATATGAGAGTTTTTGTGATTTTGAGTTTTATATTGGCCTATGTGCTAAAGATAATGAGGTTATATCTAAGTGACTTGAGATACTTGTATTCATTTGTATTTGTGTATATGTGTATTGATTAAGATCTTACATCCGAAGGAGCATTCTCCCATGGAGGACCACTTGGACACATGGCAATTGATCTACAACTTCAGAAAGGCATGGTGGTGCTTGATAAGGCTATATATATGAGTTCCTGATAGAAGAGAAAGACACACATGGAGAGACCAAGAATTGAAGAGAGGTGAATCCATGTAGGAATATTGTGAGAGATCTATGGGTTGGGTTTAGAGGATCTGTAGGAGTATGTTGTATCAAGGGGATGGGTCGAAAAATTTTCTTTGTACTATGAAGGGTTTAAGTCCAGTTCTGATGCATGACATTGGTCTACACTATTATATGGATATGTGATTTCCTCAGTTAATGTAATGTGGTTATCAACATACTTAATATGAATATATGTGTGGTTCCAGTTTTACTTACATCTGTATGGATCGGTGTTATATATATATTTCATATGAGTGGGTGTAAACCCCTATGCATTTCCTTTCTACTATAATTCAGATCTATGTTCTGTAATGCTTTGCTTATCTGAATGAATACATTGGTCTAGAGGCCTGTTTTGAGCTCTAAGATGAATGTATGGTTCATTTCTAGTCTCTTCACTTAAGTTTCTATCATAACTAATGCATTCTCACACAACTCACATAAAGGAGGGGCTCAACACCCGTGCGTGCCTCTCCGTGAGCACCCACTAGGTGATAGGCCGACGACAATGGATTTCCTTGTTCTTTGAAAGGGCATAAAAATTACTACATCTTGGTTCCATCATTGGGACCTATTTTTAAAGTTTTTATGATAAATGACAAGCATCCTTTTCCTTTTGATGTATGATGATAGAGCTCCTAAATTTAGAAAGTTTTTAAAGGTGGTTCAAGAGCATGGAGGATGAGTTTGATCAAAGATTCAAGATCTGACCTAATTTCAATGTGGGAAAATGGGTAGAAGAGAACCTATACCGTGAATCGTATGAGACATTCTTTTGTTTCTCCTAGTAGAGAGCTATATGAATGGATTTTAGCATATGCATCCAGATCAAGCTGGTACTATAGATCATGCATGTGGACCCAAGATGACTATGAGAGGATAAAGTATGAAGATATAACTTAGATACGTGTTATTGATCACTGTGGAAGGGAGTGTTGGCTAGTTACACTTTAGAATATGCCATTTTGATGTATTATTTCCTGAAGCTGCTAAATTCAAGTTTCTAAGGGATAATAGATGATCATTTCTAAGTGCCATTCCTCCTGCTATGAAGATCTTGGTCATTACTTTGCATTTAGAATCATTCCCGTGGTTGGCTAAACTACTCAACGTTGGGTGATGAAGCTAGGCCGGAGGAAGATGACAGGACATTACAGATGAAAAGGAAAGGGAGGAGAGATGAATCAAGTATAGTGAATCTCGTAAAAGGGAGATGACTAGACAATGCGAGGTTACAAGTATGATGGGTCTATGGAGACAGACGTTGTGAGAGGGTGTTGAAGTTCATGTGAAAGACATGAAGCCCGAGTAGTCTATGTTACCCCATCTTAGAAATCACATGATAGAGGACCCTTCATCTTCTGATGAGAGTTCATCACATAGAGAGAGAATAACCTTAGGTGCACATCTAAACCCACTTGCGACTTTCAACCCCGGCACTTGGTTTTCCAAATCAAGGTAGAAGTATTGATAACTCGGGGCTTGGTAAAAATGGGAGTGCCTAATCAGCACCTAGGAGGTATAATTTTTAATTTGGAAGATCCATGGCTTCACATACAATTCTGTTGTTTGGAGGAATGTTTGGGAAAAGTGCAAGTATTTAAGGTTTCGGAAATGTGTCCTGGAAGTGGTGCGGATACACTTTTGGTAGTGGATAAATCTCGTGAGACCATTGGCACATAGTTCAAAGGGGATGTTTGGGACACTAGGAACTACCACTTCATGTCCATTACCTGTCATGCAAGAGATCCGGAGGTGGAACCGGTGGATCTCGGGAGGCACAGACCTAGTTGATCCAAAGGGATCTGGTGGAGGGAACATTGGAGGAAATATCGGAGGAAACCAAGGATCTCGATCAGAGGACATGGGCCTCACCACCTCCTCAGGTGTTATTTGAGATGTCTTTACACTTTCCAAATTACCAAGGTATAGAGGATGGTGCGAAAACATTCACAAGTGTGAATTACTATGGCACGTGAAGGGGGTCATTACCCCAAAGTGGAAGGTAAGTCACTTGCAACAATATCAAAGGGAATGTGCATAGATGGTATAGGAAGTATGACACCTATCATATGGTGGTAGACTACATTGCATCAAGAATGCCTTCCTAGCAAATTTCCATATATCGACTTTGAGCGAAGAGAATCAACACTTTGAAAGATATCAAACAGGAATGGTAGAGAGTGTGTGGGAGTATGATTCATGGTCTAAAACTCTCCTGTATAAACTAACATATGACATTCAACCTTCATAAAGCATGCTTAATGGTTATTTGGAGGGTTGATCACTCCATTTATGAGGGAATTATCACATAAAACATTCACTAACCCACGTGAGGCTCTAGAGGTTCCCTTACATGATGAAGTAGTTGGGAGCATTGATACTAATGTGATCTATTTTCTTGAGGCTCAAATCACTGTCATGGCCAAATAGTTAGAAAATTTGTCTATAAACTCTGCACATAAGACTCATAGTGGTCTTTGGTGCATGGATAGTGAAGTAGAGGGACATGCCAAGGATAGTTTCCCCGTAAATCAAGATGTGCCATAGCAGAGATTGTGAAATTTTTACAGGGGACCATGATGCGAATAGATGTCCCTTATCAGCAACACACAATCCAAAAGGATGTTTCTTTCTACTGCAAGATCTCGTACCTATACAACCCATGATACTAAGGATTATAGGCTTATTTACCAAATCCATGAGGCCATTGATCATGGTCTCGCACTGCACTGCCTTTCCATTAGTTCCAAGGAAGATGATCACCAAGTATGAAGGACGCACGGATGGAGGGGCATGGAAAAGGTAGTTACGGAGGATTCTGTGGTCATAGTTGAGACACCTATAATTACACCCAAGTAATTTAAATACTTAAATTGCGCTAATTATCCCCTTTCTCACAAATCAATGACATATCGTCAAAAGCACTCATTTTCCCTCATATCATCATTAATTAATTACACTAAGCTAATTAATTAAGTTGCCTATCCAACAAATACCCTAATTAATGACCTTCCGTTAATAAATCACCCCTTCTACCTAGACTAATTAATTATTATTAATTAATTAGTTTTCCCTTCCATTTAACTAATAAATCAATATTTAATTGATTTAATCCCCTTATAATAGCCTAAATCGCACTAATATTCTTCTAATTGGCTTCTATAAGCTTACACCTACCTATTAATTAATCACCTTTGATTAATTAAAATACCCCCAACTCCCATGACTTGCTAAACATGTATTAAACCCTTCTAAAGTAAGGTTACCTTTAATAAAACAACCTTATCCATTCTTAATCATGTTTTACCTTTATCCCACATTCATGAGAATGTGTTGAATCCTTTATCCTTTGGGCTATATAAAGAGCCCTCCACCTACCTTTTTACTTACACCTAAACTCCTTAGAGAGAAAATGTAAAGCATATAGCAAAGAGACTAAGAGCTTGCACCTTGCCCTTTTGAGAGTTCATCATCTTGAAGAGTTAAGCCTCTTTCTTAAAGTGCTTGGGTCATATGGGAGGTGTCAAAAGGGTCTTGAGCCCAACTTTGATTATCCCCATTCCTATGTTCTCGGGAACATTAAGGACAACTATTTTGATAGCCATGGAGCTTACTTAGGTCCATTCATTTATTTGTTGTTAGAGAATAGAGAGTTTAGATATTTAGCATTGTTAGTTTCAAAGTTTGTATTTATGAATGCTAAGCATCTAACCCTTTGTTTAATTATTATCATGATGGTGTTTATGCTTTGTTTTAGCTAAATTGTAGAACTATTTTAGGTGGTAGTTCTTGCTTCATTTGATTTAGTATTAAGAAAAGTATACATGCACACATTTGGCATGCCTGTGGGACTTACTCCATTGTCGTTTGCACTTAATTTCAAGTTTTTGTAGTTAAGTTTTATTTTTGGTTACTAACCCTCTTTTATACATGTTGGTCTAACTTGTTTTTTAACTTGTTTTGTTGAGTTTGTATGTGTTGGGTATTCCTTGTAGGTATAAAGGAGGTGAAGTGCTGTCAAAATTAGAATTTATGGGAAAATTTCAAGATTTTTTCGTGTTTTCATTTTTAGAGCTTACTTTTTCAACATTTTACATGCTAGTTTTGTCAATTTCTTGAAAATTTTCAATTCTTGAGCATGTAGGTTAGTGTTTGATAGTGCTAAGTATTATATTTACATATTAATGTGGTGGGTTGCTGTCAAAATTTAATCTTGGTGAGAAAATTTCAAGATTTCATCATGTTTTCATTTTTAGAGCTTACTTTTTCAACATTTTACATGCTAGTTTTGTCAATTTCTTGAAAATTTTCAATTCTTGAGCATGTAGGTTAGTGTTTGATAGTGATGAGTCTTCTATTTACATATTAATGGGGTTGGTTGCTATCAAAATTTAATCTTGGTGAGAAAATTTCAAGATTTCATCATGTTTTCATTTTTAGAGCTTATTTTTTCAACATTTTACATGCTAGTTTTGTCAATTTCTTGAAAATTTTCAATTCTTGAGCATGTAGGTTAGTGTTTGATAGTGTTGAGTCTTCTATTTACATATTAATGTGGTCGGTTGCTGTCAAAATTTAATCTTGGTGAGAAAATTTCAAGATTTCATCATGTTTTCATTTTTAGAGCTTACTTTTTCATCATTCTACATGCTAGTTTTGTCAATTTCTTGAAAATCTGAAATTCTTGAGCATGTATGTTAATGTTTGATAGCATTGAGTATTTTATTCATATATTAATGTGATGGGTTGTTGTCAAAATTGAATCTTGGTTGGAAAAATTTCCCAATTTGTATATTAAGGGACGTTTTTTGACATTTTTGAGTGCATGTCAAGTGCATACCCATGAGCATAAGAGCATATGCGTAACCTATCTTCCGTAGCCATAACTTTTTCTCCCGAACTCGAAATGACTCCATTTTTTTGTGTGGAAAGGTATTGAAGTTAAATATGCAATTAAGACATAAATTTGGGATTTATACTTACAAAAATTACAGTGTTTTTCTATTATTTTAAAACTCGGTCATTTTCTAACATGTTGAATGTTTTGATGAATGTTGTATTTCCATGCTTACTCGATTTAGAACAAAGAGTGTGTATGATATTCTCTTGCACCTTTTGGAGATCTTGAGAATCAGAAACAACTTTGATCTCTATCGGGCATACAAGTGTTGATATGTGATTTCTTGTATAAGGATGTGTTCTCGATTTAGAAATCATGCTTGATATGTATTGTAATTTCTCGCAGATTGCAGATCTTGACCGAGTCAATATGATTAGACTCTTTTATTTATTCCATTTTGTGTCTAATATTAATCTGATCACTTAATGAATTATAGAGACATTCATCTATAATATCTAGTCTTGGATCAAAGCTGAATTGATCCAAGTAATGCTTTAAGTTTGTTTGTGATGAATTAGATCACGCACTTGAACAGTCAAGCAAGGTATGGAAGCATTGATTGCCGGGTCGAGTATGACTCTGCTGATCTTGTAAATGAATCGTTCCCGATATCGAATTATATCTGGAAGGTCTCGGACGTGGACCAAGTAATAATTCTGCCATGTATATTCCTGTAGCCTAACGGCTGTATAGGAGTGAATCCTGTTCGGAGATGCATGATTTTAGGTCTTTTCTTGGCATATAAAATGTTATACCTAACTGGAATTATTAACGGTTAGTAACCTAAAACTAAAACCTAACCTAGGGGTTAGATTAGTGTTAATCTAACCTAGACCTAGGCTATGTGTTAATATCCTAAGTTAGTATCTATGTGTAAATTGGTTAGTATGGGTATTACCCTAAATTCTAACCTAAGATACTAACCTAACTAATGAGGAGATTATGAAGGGGCCTATGGAGGGGTGCGAACCATGGGCGGCGTTTTCTATGGCAATTAATGCTTGGGATAAGGATGAGGGACAGGTCATGGCGGAGGCTTAAGCGACGGCTAACCTGTTCTGACGTGGCAATTCGCTAAGTTTGGAAATGGGCTTGAATTTTCATTGGACTGTCGCCAATTCTGGCGGTCGGTGGAAGATGAGTTTAAGCGGGAAAGTTGGTTTAATGGCATTCAATATTCTCGGAAGTCGAGCTCGGAACTCGCGAGAAGGCATGCAAACGGGAAATTTGTGGGTTTGTTTGGCTTGTCGCGATTTTCGGTCTTCTCTCTCTCTCTCTGCTTGTTTACTGGTTCTTCGCACCAGTTCTCTTTGAGTTGCATGGCAAGTATGAACTGCTATAGCTCTTTTCTCTGTCATGGAGGATATATATGTGATGGAGATAGCAAAATTTTGTTGGTCGCTTTATCGTGGAAAAAGAAAAGGAAGTTTGAGATCTTCCTGTGGTCTCTGCTTTCAAATTTGATCAAAAATCCGGGCATGTTAGGCCCTAACCTTTAAATAGCTTGTCATTTTTCAAGTGATTTCATTAGAACAACTCGTTTCAAATGTTTTGAGAAAATAGATGATTTTCTATGGAGGTCTTGTTTGATTTTTGCATCAGATTCTTCTGGTTCGATTTTTCAATTTCCTCTTGATGGGTGTTTATTAAAAATCGAATTGTGGCTCTATTTCTTGAGTATTCATTCTGGCTTAAATATGTGAGATATTTATTTTTAAATGAGTATGAATGCTCGGCCTGTTCGGCGTGAGCCCATAGAATATACCTGTGTTGGATATAGACCACTGTTATGTTGTTGATTTGTGGTCGCCGTTTCTTGTCAGGGAAACCGTATGGAAGGATTCTGCTAGATACCGTATGTTTGATCGCCTACCGCTCCTTTGGAAACTCTGTCGTGGTTTTTGTTGATGCGACTAATGGTACTTTTGGGTTTCATTTGTCTTCTAATTTTTGCTTGGAAATAGTAAACTGTCAGTATTACCGTAGTCTATACGACCCAGTGGAAGTTGTTCTTTCTTGTTATTGTGGTAACGGGATTATTTGTTGACTGTATACATTATTGATATATCTATGATTTATTTGAACGACTCAGTGGAGTCCTTGATCGAGTCGTATATTACTATCCACTGCTGAGAATATAGATTCATCCTTGAGTTTTGTTATTTGTTTTCGTGGAAGCTCCTGTAGAGGAAACAGTCTTTGCCACCGTTATTTGTAATAAATAAAGGATATAGACTTCCCGGGTATGCATTTGCATTTCTTTGTGAAAGCTCGTTCAAAGTTTCAAGCGGCTCACTGATTTCCTCATTGAAATGGGTATTTGATTTGCTTACACTTGTTTCATTCTGAATGTTTGCCATGGATGGTATAGAAGGATTTATCAACTAATTCCATCTTATACTGTTGTTGGGTTCTGCGATTATGGGCGTAAACCCGTTAACAGTGATGTAATGTGTATTTATAGATTTATAATGGTTGTATTCTGAACGACTCTGAGGAGACGATTCAATGATTTATATTTCTATTTGGGCAGCTGTTCAAGTTGAATATGTTTAAATAGTTGGTGAATGATGAACCAGTGGTTGGAAGGAATGACACGTACTAAGACCTCTGTATTTCCTGGAATTACTCTTGTGTTGCATGGATTTTGTTGTACAGATTCTTTAGGAGAATATTTAGGTCTTCAATCTGTGCAAATTTGTGTAAAAGATGGGCAAGGTACAGCCGGTTTTCTTGTTTTGAATTCGGTAATCGGATTTGCTTGCCTGATGTTTAAATAAGCTCCATTGTTGGGCTCGGATGTAATCGTATGCAATTATTTGTTTTATTGTTGTTCGGATTCATATGAACTTTTGGAAGGTATCTTGTATTGCTTGAACCTTATTGAATCTGATTTTGGACAATGCCGCTTTTGTCACTGTTCCTTGAGTATGGTTGAATATTTCGTGTTCTGGCCCTGTTGGGGTGAGTCGCGAGTACCACACCTTAGACTTGCATGCGCCAAGGTAAGAATAGATATGCAATGTTCCTTTCCGTTTAATCAGTCTGATTTAGACTGAGCAAGAATAGATATGCTATGTTCCTTTCCGTTTATTCAGTCCGTTTTTGACTGAGCATGTTTCGGAAATACTGTGTGGACGTCATGGCATAGTCTTTAGGAAACCTCAGATTGCTTGATGCAATGAAGTTTGTTGTAAAACAGCAATCTTGCTTGCGGCTTGTCTAACTTGTTCATTTATATACTGGTTGAATGTTTTCATATGTGAAGACGGTTCAGTAATGAACTTATGTGAAAGGAAGTATGAATGGTTTGGTTCTTTCTCTTCCTTTATTTAATATTTGTTAATATTTGTTTAACAGTGGGAAATTGTTTTGTAACATATTGGTGGAATCACGAATTGTTATGTTATTTCCTTTTTGGAAGAATGAAACAATCTGACCAATGTTGTGATTTTGGATTCAATGATTGTTTGTGTACATTCGTTCCTTGTTTCTTAATATTTGATGAAATATTAGAAAGTGATTAAGACTATTTTGTAACAATGACAGAGTTACATATTTGTAATCATTTTGTATTACAAGGGCCTAGTCTGATTATGTTTACTTATGTGAATATTTGACCTCATTTAAACAGGGTGTTTAATGAAAACAATTGATGGATTGCAATTGTTTTAAAAGTTAGTGCTTATCATGCTCTAGGCCATCAACCGACTCATGTTGACTATTTTTGCAGATGGTTGCCATAAGAGGTAAAGCAATGCAGATCCGACAGTGCCGATCGATTGTTTATTTGATTTGTTATGAATTACAGCTTGATTTTATAGATGTACTATATGTGAAAAGATGTTTCTTTTCCGTTAGCATTGTATCAAGTATGTTGTTTGCATAAAATGTAATTGTATAGTTTTGAAAGGAATGGAAATAAGTGTTTGATACTTATGTGTTGTATTCTATTTCGATAGTTGACCTTCTTCGGTTTATGTAACGAAGGGGCATTGTTATCATTGTATAATATGGATGCTTTTGTGATCGACAATGAAAGCTCAGCATGAAAATGAGATTGAATTCTTATGAGTGTTTAGTAGTTCTAATTTGTTCTAGCAAAAGCAATATTGGATTTAAATAATTGTCTTTCTAGAAGATAGGTTAAAAATGAGCCTAAAAGAGAACGCTAAACAAGTCGGATTAAATTACTAATCCCTAGTCCTAAGTATAACAGACAATATTAAATTGATTCTTAATCATTTATATCTTTATACCAAAAAGTATGATATAAATTCGCTTAAGAGAACTCGATATACAATCAAATGGAGTTCAGCTTGGCAATCTCAAGCAAAGGTTATGAGATATTGTCCGATTCTCGTTTTTAGAATCGTGTGTATTCTAATGACTCCTTGATGAAGAACTTGACCTTAATATCTCTACCAAGTAATGGGTTTTATAGAGGAGGGTCGTCTTAAGACGAAGAATCCAGGGATCGGAAAGGCTAAACCTTAGGGAAAAGTCTTTAAAGTAATTTAAACTCAAGTGCGTAACGCTTGTTATTCATCGAGTAGATCTTTTCGAGGCGGATTTAAAGGTTGACGACATAAGTCAATCATAGAGTTGTACCTCCGAGAAGATTAGGATCTTCTCGGTTACAACAATGCAGATGACTTATGGCGACACCCTTTGCATTGATCGCTAAGATTTACACTTGATTTCGCACGAGTTACCCCGGGACCGATTAAGATCGTGGTCATGTTATAAGGCTGCCTAGAGATTCGGGTATCATGACACACCGTTGAACCGCAAGGTTGAACCAAGATGTCATCATATCCCTAATCCTCGTGGGCATCCATATAACATTATCACCTTGTTAATCTACTTCCGAGTGATTCAAGAAAGGAAGGACCGATGTAGTCAATATAAGACATTCTATATAACATATGAATGGGGTGAAGGACGTATTCCGTATTGACGAGTATGCCGTTAAGGAATACGAGACATGAACAAGATGTTTCAAATCTTTGGCCAAAGTATCACAAGTCATTGATTGCGTTGTCCTAATTCACCTAGTCTAAGGGATGAGATGCCGATGAATAATAGTAAAAATTATTCGGGCTTAGATTCCTCGACAGAGCATTCTCAATCCCAGATTAGGGAAGAGAACCGCAAGAGTAATGTGTTAAATAAAAACACCGACTCTTATTACTCATGAATAGATCGGTAGATTACCGAGTCATGGAATGAATAGATCGGAGGTACTCCGAGTCATTACAGCTGCATATGGTTGTCTGTTATATGAATAGTTATTTGAATTGTGAGTTCTAAATTATGTATTTAGAACCAGGATGCAATTATCAAAAAAAAAAAAAAATTCACTTGTTCTAAAGTATAAAATGAGGATGTTACATCTTGGTATCAGAGCTGAAGGTTTGCAGCTCTTGGACCTATTGAGTCCATAATCTGATAAAAACCTGAATTTTCTTGTAACAGAAAATGGTTAGAACAAGGGGGAACGTTGCGAGTAATGCTCCACCTGAAGGAGGAGCGCAACAACCCGTAACCGATGAGATCCTCGCTGCCCCGTTGACACAAGAGATCGCTTAGCTGTGCTTGAACAGCAGGTGATGGGAAATGAGGAGGATGAAGAAGCTGATAATAATAATCAGCAACCTCCTGAGGACAACCCCGAAATGGGTGTTGATGTTAATGCTGGAAATGCACTTGTCCAACCGTAAAACAAAAAGGCCGATTAGCAAAGCAGAACTCACTAATGATATAAAAAGGATAAGTCCACCTAAGTATGATGGCACCACACTAGAGATGGAGCCGAGAACTGCTCAATAAATGGAGAAGTACTTTGCAATAAGGAACTTCTCGTAGGAAACCAAAGCTATTTGGGAGCCTATCGCCTTTCTCACGAAGCGCCTTCGTGGTGGGATAGCCGAAAAGCCGAGCTAAACATTGATGAGACCAATATTACTTGGGATCAATTTAAAGGCTATTTTAGGCAACGCTGGCTGCCACAACTTTTCTATGATCGTAAATGACAAATTTCAGAATTTAGCTCAAGGGAAGCTAACGGTAATCGAATACTGGGAGCGGTTTACAAAACTCCTCAAGTATGTACCGCAAAAGATCAAACCGATTTAAAAGTTCGTGATACGGAAATTCATCATGGGATCAATCTCGTGATAGGGGAGAGGTCGATGTTCACACACCAACCACTATGGAAGGAGTTGTTGAAAAGGCCATAAGGCAAGAATAGAAATTAAAGGCTATTTCTGCTCATAAGGAGGAAGTGCGGAAGAAGACTGCAAACCCTTCTTCAACCTCTCTTGCACCCAGAAAAGGACCATGGAAAAAGTTCGGAAACAAGAGTAAGTTTCCAGGAGATAACAATAAGAAAGCAGCAGTAAATAAGCCTGCTGGAAACGTAAAGGATAATTTTGCTAAAAATTATAATAATGGGCAGAAGTCCTATGGAGGACAGCGTGACAATTATAAAACTGGAGGCAACTTTGAGTCTAAAAAGGGACCTGTAGGAGGCTGCTACAATTGTGGTAAAGATCATTACGCAAATCAGTGTCCTTTGAAGAAGGATGATCGTAATCAACAAAGATAAGATACATGCCGCAAAGAGCGACAAGCAAGTCAAAAGCAAGTGACACCTATAGAAGTTCCTGTAAGTTATTCGGCATACCGCTACTATTCTTTTTGATACAGAGCTACCGAATGTTTTATATCTAATAAACTAGCTTCTAAACTTAAAAGAAAAGTTGGAAAAATGGATAAATCTTGACCGTATAAAGATGGTAATAATTCTGTTCTCATACAAAGAGTATGTGTCTTTTTGGGGCAGTCCCTTGACTTACCTAACTTTTCCACGGAAGTTGATCTCTATGTTGCACCTTTGGGATCGTATGACATCACATCGGTGTCAATTGGTTAGCCGACCATAAAGCAAAGGTAGATTGCTATGAAAAGAACATAAAATGTTTAGATGATCACCGAATCAAAGCAGAGATTCAAGGTGTGAAACGAGAAATTTCAGTTAGAAAACTCACAACTATGCAGCCTTAAAAGGCTAAAAATAAAGGATGTACCTTTATGCGGTAAAGATATCTGAATCTCCTCAAGAAGATGATGAATTCATGGAACAATTCCTCTCATACAAGGTTTCAGGATGTTTTTCCCGAGGAATTACCAGTGGTTACCACCCAAGAGAGAATTTGATTTTTCCATCAAATCAAGCCCGGGACGGAACCTATTTCCAAGGCGCCTTATCTGATGACTACTACCGAGTTAGTCGAGCTTAAGGCACAGCTTACAAGAACTTTTGTCTAAAGGATTGATTAGACCAAGTGTTTCACCTTGGGAGCACCTCGTGATATTTGTGAAAAAGAAGGATGGAACACTAAGGTCAGTGTATTGATTATCGGATGTTGAACAAAGCAATACCAAGAACCGATATCCACTTCCTAGGATCGATGATCTGCTTGATCGATGCGTGGAGCAGCGGTTTATTCTAAGATAGACCTTCGATCCGGTTATCACGCTTAAGGATTAAAGAGGAAGATATTCATAAAACAGCTTTCCGAACAAGGTACGGACATTATGAATTTACAGTTCTACCCTTTGGGTTAACTAATGCACCCGCAACCTTTATGAATTTAATGAACAATATTTTTCAAGAATACCTGGACAAGTTTGTACTTGTATTCTTGGACGATATTCTCATTTATTCTAAAAGTGTTGAGGAGCACAATGAGCATCTGAAGATAGTTTTGGGAATTTTGAGAAAGAGAAAGTTGTATGGTAAGTTATCCAAATGTTCTTTCTTTGATTCAGAAGTTCACTATTTGGGTCATGTCATAAGTAAAGAAGGAATCGCTGTAGATCCTTCAAAAATAGTGGCAATAACTGAGTGGCCTGCACCAAAGAATGTGCACGAAGTAAGAAGCTTCATGGGTCTTGCTGGTTACTATAGAAAATTTGTAAAGGATTTTTCTAAGGTAGCTGCACCAATAACTTCATTGCAAAAGAAGGATAAGAAATTCATGTGGAATGACAAGTGCGAAGCGGCTTTCAAAAGTCTGAAAGACCAGTTGACTTCTGCACCTATATTGGTCAGTACTGCACTCTAATGGGAATTTTATCATGTAACGGATGCTTCGGGGAAGGCCTTGAGGTGTTTTGTTACAAAATGATCAGGTCATAGCTTATGAAAGTAGAAAACTTAAGTTACATGAGCTGAATTATGCCCTCATGATTTGGAACTTGCTGCCATTGTTCATGCGCTTCAAGTCTGGAGACACTATTTACTTGGGAAACCTTTTGAGTTGAAAACTGATCACTTAGGACTGAAATACATTTTTACTCAGCCCAATCTGAATGCCAGAAAAAGAAGGTGGTTAGAATTTTTATCACAATATGACTTTGATATTAGCTATATCAAAGGGAAGGAGAATAGAGTAGCTTGATGCTCTAAGTCGTAGGAGGCACATTTCGCTCTTATAACATTAAGAACTCGCTTTAAAGACGAGGTAAAAAGTGCCTCGTAATCGATGCATATTTTCAGCAAGTAAAAGCAACGCTTGCTGCAGAACCTAAAGATAAAAGGTATGAAGGTTTTCATTTTGATAATGAAGGAATCTTGCGTTATGAAAATAGGGTATATGTACCTGTGCTGAATGATTTGAGAAAGAAGTTGTTAGTTGAATTTCATAATTCACCTTTCTCTGGACACCCAGGTATTACAAAAATGCTTGCTGATATGAAACAACAATACTTCTGGAAAGGTATGAAAAAGGATGTGATAAATTTTGTGACTCATTGTCTGGAATGTCAACGGGTGAAGGCAGAGCATATGCACCCTGCTGGACTGTTATATCCTCATAGCATACCGCAGAAAAATGGCAAGTAATAACCATGGATTTTGTACAAGGACTACCTATGTCCAGGGAATAAGCATGATGTTATCCTGGTAGTTGTAGATAAACTTACTAAGGTAGCTCATTTCATCGCTGAAATCTAAAGGATGATTCACCAAAGCTATCGCCAAGAGGTTCGTGACACGAAATTTTCAGATTGCATGGTGTACCAGAACTGATTATATCTGACAGGGATCCTAGAATGACGTCAAGGTTTTGGCAAACGCTTAACGCAGCCCTAGGAACAAAACTAAACTTCAGCTTCGCATATCATCCTCGAAACGGATGGGAAAACCGAGAGGGTAAATCAAGTGTTGGAGGACATGTTGCATAATGTATTGCATGGATCAACAGATAAATGGGAAGAGTATCTTCCATTAGTTGAGTTCGCATACAACAACACTTACCACTCATCTCTTAAGATGGCACCATTTGAAGCACTTTATGGAAGAAAGTGCGTAACCCCCGTTAGTTGGGACAAAGTGTTGAGGATAGAGAGGTAATTGACCGAGATTCTCACAGAAAATGGAACAAAGAAGTTAAGCTAATTCGTGAACGATTAAAGGAAGCAATGGATGACGTAAGAGCTATGCTGACCTTAAGCGGGTTGATAGAAAGTTTGAGCTTGGTGATAAGGTTTTTCTGCGTGTTAAACCTAGAAAGAGTTCTATAACTTTTGGCAAGGATGCCAAGTTGTCACCACGATTTGTGGGACCTTTCAAATTGTCAAATAATCAACCCGTAGCTTATCGCTTAGCATCGCCACCGCTTTATCTCGCATGCATGATGTTTTCCATATTTCTTTGCTTAAGAAATACGTTTCAGATCTGTCACATGTTTTAAATTGAATTCCTCGCAGGTCCAAGACCAGAATAATCGTGGTTAAACCCACACGAGTGCTGGAAACTCACCAATTGCATTTAAGAAATCGTGATATACAAAGAATGTAAGGTCCAAAGGGGACCAGCTTTAGCGAAGAAAGTGCAACTTGGGAAAATCTCGAAGAGATGAAAATTGCTTTTCCTTCTCTTTTTGCAATGTAATGAAAACTCATGACAAAAATATACTTTTATGAACTCGATTGTTTTTAAGTATTTATGAAAGCCAGATTAAGGCAGACTTTATTCAGGTTGAATAAATGTGTTGTGACATTGATTTCTGAAACTATTCAAATATGGAAGTAGTCACATTGTTTGTGTACTAATAAATTGATTGACCTGAAGGTTAATTTATATGTAATTCATCGGGACGATGAATCTTTTTAGAGGGAAGCATGTAACACCCCGAATCACAGTTACTTTCTCCCGGGCATACAAGTGTTGATATGTGATTTCTTGTATAAGGATGTGTTCCTCGATTTAGAAATCATGCTTGATATGTATTGTAATTTCCTTGCAGATTGCAGATCTTGACTGAGTCAGAATATGATTAGACTCTTTTATTTATTCCATTTTGTGTCTGAATATTAATCTGATCACGGAATGAATTATAGAGACATTCATCTATAATATCTAGTCTTGGATCAAAGCTGAATTGATCCAAGTAATGCTTTAAGTTTGTTTGTGATGAATTAGATCACAGACCTTGAACAGGTTGCAAGGTATGGAAGCATTGATTAAGCTGGTCAGGAGTATGACTCAGGCTGATCTTGGTAAATGAATCGGTTCCCGATATCGAATTATATCTGGAAGGTCTCGACGTGGACCAAGTAATAATTCTGCCATGTATATTCCTCAGTAGCCTAACGGCAGATAGAGTGAATCCTGCTCGGAGATGCATGATTTTAGGTCTTTTCTTGGCATATAAAATGTTATACCTAACTGGAATTATTAACGGTTAGTAACCTAAAACTAAAACCTAACCTAGGGGTTAGATTAGTGTTAATCTAACCTAGACCTAGGCTATGTGTTAATATCCTAAGTTAGTATCTATGTGTAAATTGGTTAGTATGGGTATTACCCTAAATTCTAACCTAAGATACTAACCTAACTAATGAGGAGATTATGAAGGGGCCTATGGAGGGGTGCGAACCATGGGCGGCATTTTCTATGGCAATTAATGCTTGGGATAAGGATGAGGGACAGGTCATGGCGGAGGCTTAAGCGACGGCTAACCTGTTCTGACGTGGCACTTCGCTAAGTTTGGAAATGGGCTTGAATTTTCATTGACTCTCGCCAATTCTGGCGGTCGGTGGAAGATGAGTTTAAGCGGGAAAGTTGGTTTAATGGCATTCAATATTCTCGGGGTCGAGCTCTAACTCGCGAGAAGGCATGCAAACGGGAAATTTGTGGGTTTGTTTGGCTTGTCGCGATTTTCGGTCTTCTCTCTCTCTCTCTGCTTGTTTACTGGTTCTTCGCACCAGTTCTCTTTGAGTTGCATGGCAAGTATGAACTGCTATAGCTCTTTTCTCTGTCATGGAGGATATATATGTGATGGAGATAGCAAAATTTTGTTGGTCGCTTTATCGTGGAAAAAGAAAAGGAAGTTTGAGCTCTTCCTGTGGTCTGCTTCGGAAATTTGATCAAAAATCCAGGCATGTTAGGCCCTAACCTTTAAATAGCTTGCTGTCTTTCAAGTGATTTCATTAGAACAACTCTGTTCAAATGTTTTGAGAAAATAGATGATTTTCTATGGAGATCTTGTTTGATTTTTGCATCAGATATTCTTCCGTTTGATTTTTCAATTTTCCTCTTGATGGGTGTTTATTAAAATCGAATTGTGGCTCTATTCCTTTGTGTATTCTTTCTGGTTTAAATATGTGAGATATTTATATGTAAAGAGCATGAAAGCTCGGCCTGTTTGGCGTGAGCCCATAGGATATACCTGTGTTGTTTATAGACCACTGTATGTTGTTGATTTGTGGTCGCTGTTTCTTGTTGTGGAAACTGTATGGAAGGATTCTGTTAGATACTGTATGTTTGATCAGTTCTACTGCTCCTTTGGAAACTCTGTCGTGGTTTTTGTTGACAGTGACTAATGGTACTTTTTGGGTTTCATTTGTCTTCTAATTTTTGCTGGGAACAGGTAAACTGTTGTATTACCGTAGTCTATACGACCCAGTGGAAGTTGTTCTTCCTTGTTATTGTAGTAACGGGATTATTTGTTGACTGTATACATTATTGATACATCTATAATTTATTTGAACGACTCAAAGGAGTCCTTGATTGAATCGTATATTGCTACCCACCGTTGAGAATATGGATTCATCCTTGAGTTTTGTTATTTGATTTTCGTGGAAGCCTGGTAGAGGAAACAGGTCTTTTGGCCACTGTTATTTGTAATAAATAAAGGATATAGACTTCCTGGGTATGCATTTGCATTTCTTTGTGAAAGCTGTTCGAAAGTTTCGAAGCGGCTCAGTTGATTTCCTTGCTTGAAATGGGTATTTGATTTGCTTACACTTGTTTCATTCTGAATGTTTGCCATGGATGGTATAGAAGGATTTATCAACTAATTCCATCTTATACTGTTGTTGGGTTCTGCGATTATGGGCGTAAACCCGTTTAATGGTATGTAATGTGTATTTATAGATTTATAATGGTTGTATTCTGAACGACTCTGAGGAGACGATTCAATGATTTATATTTCTATTTGGGCCGCTGTTCAAGTTGAATATGTTTAAATAGTTGGTGAATGATAAACCAGTGGTTGGAAGGAATGACATGTACTAAGACCTCTGTTATTTTCTGGAATTACTTTTGTGTTGCATTGATTTTGTGGTACAGATTCTTTAGGAGAATATTTAGGTCTTCAATCTGTGCAAATTTGTGTAAAAGATGGGCAAGGTACAGCCGGTTTTCTTGTTTTGAATTCGGTAATCGGATTTGCTTGCCTGATGTTTAAATAAGCTCCATTGTTGGGCTCGGATGTAATCGTATGCAATTATTTGTTTTATTGTTGTTCGGATTCATATGAACATTTGGAAGGTATCTTGTATTGCTTGAACCTTATTGAATCTGATTTACGGGACACCGCTGCTTTTGTCACCTGCTCCTTGAGTATGGTTGAATATTTCATGTTCTCGCCCCCGTTGGGGTGAGTCATGCAGTACCACACCTTAGACTTGCATGCGCCAAGGTAAGAATAGATATGCAATGTTCCTTTCCGTTTAATCAGTCCGATTTAGACTGAGCAAGAATAGATATGCTATGTTCCTTTCCGTTTATTCAGTCCGTTTTTGACTGAGCATGTTTCGGAAATACTGTGTGGACGTCATGGCATAGTCTTTAGGAAACCTCAGATTGCTTGATGCAATGAAGTTTGTTGTAAAACAGCAATCTTGCTTGCGGCTTGTCTAACTTGTTCATTTATATACTGGTTGAATGTTTTCATATGTGAAGACGGTTCAGTAATGAACTTATGTGAAAGGAAGTATGAATGGTTTGGTTCTTTCTCTTCCTTTATTTAATATTTGTTGATATTTGTCTAACAGTGGGAAATTGTTTTGTAACATATTGGTGGAATCCCGAATTGTTATGTTATTTCCTTTTGGAAGAATGAAACAATCTGACCAATGTTGTGATTTTGGATTCAATGATTGTTTGTGTACATTCGTTCCTTGTTTCTTAATATTTGATGAAATATTAGAAAGTGATTAAGACTATTTTGTAACAATGACAGAGTTACATATTTGTAATCATTTTGTATTACAAGGGCATAGTCTGAGTATGTTTACTTATGTGAATATTTGACCTCATTTAAATAGTAGGTTTAATGAAAACAATTGATGGATTGCAATTGTTTTAAAAGTTAGTGCTTATCATGCTCGGCCATCAACTCACTCATGTTGACTATTTTTGCAGATGGTTGCCGTAAGAGGTAAAAGCAATGCAGATCTGACAGGCTGATCAGATTGTTTATTTGATTTGTTATGAATTACAGCTTGATTTTATAGATGTACTATATGTGAAAAGATGTTTCTTTTCCGTTAGCATTGTATCAAGTATGTTGTTTGCATAAAATGTAATTGTATAGTTTTGAAAGGAATGGAAATAAGTGTTTGATACTTATGTGTTGTATTCTATTTCTGATAGTTGACCTTCTTCGGTTTATGTAACGAAGGGGCATTGTTATCATTGTATAATATGGATGCTTTTGTGATTGACAATGAAAGCTTGCATGAAAATGAGATTGAATTCTTATGAGTGTTTAGTAGTTCTAATTTGTTCTAGCAAAAGCAATATTGGATTTAAATAATTGTCTTTCTAGAAGATAGGTTAAAAATGAGCCTAAAAGAGAACGCTAAACAAGCTGGATTAAATTACTAATCCCTAGTCCTAAGTATAACAGGACAATATTAAATTGGATTCTTAATCATTTATATCTTTATACCAAAAGTATGATATAAATTCAGTTAAGAGAACTGATATACAATCAAATGGAGTTCAGTTGGCAATCTCAAGCAAAGGTTATGAGATATTGTCCGATTCTGTTGCTTTAGAATCAGGTGTATTCTAATGACTCCTTGATGAAGAACTTGACCTTAATATCTCTACCAAGTAATGGGTTTTATAGAGGAGGGTCGTCTTAAGACGAAGAATCCAGGGATCGGAAAGGCTAAACCTTAGGGAAAAGTCTTTAAAGTAATTTAAACTCAAGTGCGTAACGCTTGTTACTGAGTAGATCTTTTCGAGGCGGATTTAAAGGTTGACGACATAAGTCAACTGCAGAGTTGTACCTCCGAGAAGATTAGGATCTTCTCGAAGTTACAACAATGCAGATGACTTATGGCGACACCCTTTGCATTGATCGCTAAGATTTACACTTGATTTCGCACGAGTTACCCTGGGACCGATTAAGAACGTGGTCATGTTATAAGGCTGCCTAGGAGATTCGGGGTATCATGACACACTGGTTGAACTGCAAGGTTGAACCAGTATGTCATCATATCCCTAATCCTCGTGGGCATCCATATAACATTATCACCTTGTTAATCTGCCTCCGAGTGATTCAGTTGTGAAAGGAAGGACTGACAGTAGTCAGTATAAGACATTCTATATAACATATGAATGGGGTGAAGGACGTATTCCAGATTGACGAGTATGCCGTTAAGGAATACGAGACATGAACAATATGTTTCAAATCTTTGGCCAAAGTATCGCAAGTTGCTGATTGCGTTGTCCTAATTCACCTAGTCTAAGGGATGAGATGCCGATGAATAATAGTAAAATTATTCAGCTTAGATTCCGGACAGAGCATTCTCAATCCCATTAGGGAAGAGAACCGCAAGAGTAATGTGTTAAATAAAAACACCGACTCTTATTACTCATGAATAGATCGGTAGATTACCGAGTCATGGAATGAATAGATCGGAGGTACTCCGAGTCATTACATACTGCATATGGTTGTCATTATATGAATAGTTATTTGAATTGTGAGTTCTAAATTATGTATTTAGAACTAGGATGCAATTATCAAAAAAAAAAAAAAAAAAATTCACTTGTTCTAAAGTTTGTTGTGTATGCTCTTCTATCGTGCATCCTTGGATGATCTTGAGAATCAAAAGAAAATTTTAATCCTCTTTTAAATAATGTGATTTTCTTGGAGAACTACTAATGCTTGAGTGCAGGGACCTAAAAACACTTGTCAAAGAAAGGAGGAACCAAAACAAAATCAAACTACTAATATAGTTGTTATACGGGTTGCCAAAAGGTGTTTAAGAAAACCACACCTAATTAAACAAGATAAAAAGAACAATATATTCAAAACAATGTATTGTAGGTTTCGTAAAAGGGTACGTCCCTCTCCGCTCAATCGGAACATAACCCCTTTGGCATAACGGCTTAGCTACAACAATGGGGTGGTTCCAAGAACCCCAAAGTAGTCCATGCAAGAGGGAACCTTGTGGACAAAATGGGAAGTGCTCCGTACTACCTACTTGACTAGTGATTCCTTTATGAGATAGCATTATAAGTTGTTTGTTGTGGCGACCCCAGTGATAGTACATGTAGACGCACTAGTTGCCTACTGTTCTTGAAGGGGGTAAAGTAAAGATGAGATACTCCCAAACTAGTCAGTGTGAATTTTTGGGTAAATTGTGCTCGCTCATGGCAACTTTGTAACACCTAGGGCGAGAGAACCACCTAGGAGAATATACTTTGGCCAGGAGCCCACTTTGACCATTTTAAAACAAGGTGTTGAGTTGTGAACCTTCTTTTTGAGAAACGTGTGACGTATTACTTTCACCTATTTTTACCTACCTTAGGGCGAGGTGAAACTCTGTGAAGTGAGGCTAGCATTTTTCGTCATTTTTTCTTGATTTACTTCCTTCACATTCTTTTGAAACTTTTTTGAGAAAAATAAGGGTGAATACCTTTGTGTTATCAATCGACTATTTCTCTCACTTTTATGTCCATTTACACCCATCCATGTTTCATGGGTCAAGAGTTAGTTAAACATCTAAAGTGTGCGGAGGTGTTTTCACATCATTGGTAGCCACTGTGATCTTAATACCACCATGTCAAGTTCGTCATTATAGTAAGGCATGGTTCATCACCGCAGACTTCCTTAGAAGAGTTAGCTTCTTTGTATCATATCACTACAATTTTGATATTTACATCTTGTTTCTTGTAAACTCAACATAAATACCTTTATTATACGGTTACGTTGCACACATTTTTAACTATTTCTAGCTATACTTTGAGATTTTTAGTTCGGTTCTATTATTACCTCAATTTCAAAGAGTGTTAGGTGTTACTATTTGTGCGTGTTATATCAATAACACCTAGATATCAATACTTCACTTTCTCGCAAAGTGGGTTAACATATCTTGGTGATATTGTTGTGTCATTCACGAATTATAATTGGCACTTTTTGAGATATAGGTCTTAATCAAGTTTGAGCTCACTCATCATATATCTTGATTGGGAGATTGCATTGACTTCTTGTTTTTACTTATGTTTTGTTCATTTCCTTGAACTTGGCATAAGTGAAAACATCTTGTTGATCATCTTTGCATTGCATTTTCATATGGTGTATTTCCTTGTTGATTGGCTTTGGGTTTCACACTCGCATGATTGTTCCTTGTGATTATTCATTCAGAAAACTTATTTTCTAGGACAATCCCTTTTTATCTCATCGATATTGCATCATCACGATGTCTATTTTCCTTAGACCTTCTTCAAGAAAATCATGCACGCATCCCCATACTTACACAATGTCTAGTTGGTTATCCTTATGCTACCCAAATTGACATGTCACTTCCTTCCCTTTGAAGGAGTTCCATCACACTATCTAGATCTAGACATTTGTGCTTAAAACAATGCTAAAAATGACTAACTATCGTGCGGTTCCCCATACTTACAAAAATACATAACCTAGGTTCAACAATTCAAATCATAGGATTCCCATCACAACTAAACCTCGTTTGGTTCTTCGTGCTAGAGAGCCCATACGGGTAACTCGTTCCCCACCTTCATCTCATAGTCGGTGGTATGATTTGGACATGTCTGATCCAAATTATTATTCGAGTTCCCCCCACTCTTCTTCTAATTCTAATCCAAACATTTCCTCTTCTTCTGAGGATTCCAATCCAAATATTTCCTCTAACTCTTCTGAGGATTCAGATCCAAACTACTATTCGGATTCATCTAATTCGACTCCTAAGTCATGGTCCTCCCTTTCTTTACAGGATCCTCTTCATCAATCATCTAATGTGACTCTTATGTTGCGGTCCTCCCTTTCTTCACAGAACCCTTTTATCAGTTGCCCCAACAACATCTTCTTCCTTTGAAGATACACGTGACTCCAAATCCCTCCAATCAGAAGTATAATACAATTCTTGAATCGTGGTCCTCTCTTTCTTTGCAGGACCCTTGTCATCATTCATCTAATGTGATGCTTGAATCACATTCCTCCCCTTCTTTGCAAGACCTTCTTCATAAATCACCCCCACGGAATCTTCCTTCTGTGAAGATTCGTGTGACTCAAAGTCCTTTGAGACAAACATCTAAATCGACCCATGTGTTGTAATCTATAGACTTTGGACTTAATCCTACTATTTTACATATGACATACCATTGTATAGGTAGGTCCACACCACCTTCTTCTACTCCTGAGACATCTAGCTACACATATTCTTCGTCCCCCACACCATCTTCTTCTATCAATAATCATCAAACATCTTCTAAGCCTTCCACACCAAGTGAACCTATTTCTTCCAATAAACCCCTAGGGATCGATCAACAACTCATACCGATTGATCTCTTTTAGAATGAAGAAACAATCAGGGCATTTATAGGGGCATATGAAGATATTCCTTTAGTAGATTACAAAAAGGGATTCTCTTTAGACTTTGATGCATCTACATATTGTGAGGAAAAGGTTGATTCCTTTAATCAAGAAATGGAGGAAGAGCCTCAAATCATGCAACTTGATCCTCCTCTTATTCTTCCATCTTCACATTCTTCATTATGTGATGAAACTCCTTGGTCTTGCATAGATCCATGGCCTATCTTCTCATCACCCAATAACTCTTCGTCTATCATAATTCCTCAATCACAATCTCTTGTGGGGTCAACACCAAGTAGCCCTTCATCTTCATCTAGGTGTGGGTCACCTTCTAGTAGCCCTCCCTCTTCTATTTGTGGGACATTTTCGAGTAGCCCACTATCTTCGATTATTGGGGCACATCTAACTAGCTCCTTATCTTCTATGTATGAATCACCCCCGGGTAGTCCATCATCTTCTATTCTTGGGCCACATCCCGGTAGTCCATCATCTTACATCTATGGGTCACGTCCTAGTAGCCCTTCTTCTTCTATTCTTGGGCCACATCCTAGTAGCCCTTCATCTTCTATTTATGGGTCACGTCCTAGTAGCCCTTCTTCTTCTATTCTTGGGCCACATCCTAGTAGCCTTTCACCTTCTATCCATGGCTCACCTCCTGGTAGCCCATCCTCTTCAATTCTTGGACCGTATCCTTTTCATCTATCACATATTTCTTCTATCAATGGTTGTGGCAAGCCCACTACCATTCCTATCGTTCCTATCATCAATCATAAATTTTCACATTCTTCTCCTTCTCGAGGTCAGAAAATTCAAGTGTCAGCTTATAAGAAACCCAAACAGGTTCATTATCAAGCTCAGGTCAAAACTTCCAAGAGCTCAAAATCCCCCAACAACAATAGACAATCTCAAAGTTGTAAATCAAGCCACGATTCAAGAATGCACATCAACATAACCATCAAGTATGGCATAAAGAGCATAAACCTCTGGATAGGGAACTCAATATTCTCGCATACAAAATCCATGTTTCGGATAAATCATAGTCCTTTGTTGAGTGTGAACTTACCACAATTATCGAGATTGGGGAAAACATGACTCTTGATAAACAAACACGCTTAGTCTCCCTTATCAAGGAAGTCACAAACATCGTTGTTGGATCCTATCACACGAGGCGATTTTGTTAGTAAAAACTATTAAATATATATATATATATATATAATATAAAAATAAAAAACAATGTAAAATATAAAAATACAAAAAAAAATCAAAAGTACAAAGATCAAACATTGCAATCCTATGTTGCATACACAGATATTTCTTTCTTCCTTCCTTTCTATTCTTCGCAAGTCTTCCTACCATTTTTATCCCTTTGGTGACATTTTATTTAGCTTGATCGCACACATTTTGTGACATTTATCTCTATGGTATCTATTTGCCCCTAGTCTTTTATCACCTTGGTAAATTAAAGAACGACTGACCTCATGGAGATCCTATCACATTCAAACATCTAATAAACTTGTTGCGAAGAAATTTTAGATATATTTGTTGACACTATCCAAAGTGTTGTCATCACAATCACTTCCACCTCCTTCCATCAAGCCATTAGTGGTTCTTAACCCCTTGTCAAACAAGAGAGCTGAAATAAGTTTTCAAAAAGCAAAAGATTCAAAATCAATCAAAACTCAAAAGCTAAAAGCTACAAAGAAAAAGAAAATTAATATATAACTCTCTCTTGGGGTATTTCCAATAATCTCTATTGGGGCTATGGACACTGAATGGTAGTAGAGAAATGTTGTGATTAGAATCAAATACATCTTTGTCGGGGCTATGGACACTTGGCTGGCGGAGCAATGTACAACTATCCTTTCACCCTCCATTCACAAAATCACTTATCAAAATAAATCATTCCTACACATTGGCTAGGGTCTCTTCACTTTTTGTCTATTAAATCTTCACTTCAAGAGGTAATAAAATCCACGTGCACACACTGGATCTCTATGAGTAAACAGGATTAGTATGTTACCAAGTGTCTTTTTTGGACCTTGTTTAGACTCTTACTCTAGTCCATATCTTGTCTCACGATTTATGCCTTTGGCTAATCACTTCTTCATCGCGAGGCTTCTAAGCTACATTCATATCATTCACATCATTCTTCTACTTTGTTTAGAACATCCATGTGTATAAGATTACTTATTTTCCATGTTTGTGGAAACCTTTGTCCCCTTCCAAAAAAATAATCTTCTCCTTCCTTTCTATCATGTGCTTGTAGGCCAACTTACGCTGGGGGCATCCTTGCTTCTTCCCAAAGACTTCATTGGTTTACGTTCACCATCATGTTGAACCTATCCATAATGGCCTTGGATCCCACTTCTACCTGTGAAGAGTTTACCTTTGAATACTCCCACCTAATCGTTGGGGAATTTTTTTACATCTTCACCTTTTTGGTACGCACGTGGCCTTATGCCCTTGTACATCCCATCTATCACTGGGGGCATCCACACTTTCTCGTCTTCCTGTACATAGTTTCATAAAACTTTTAAAATCAACCAAAACATTCAAATATGTTAGAGAAAAAAAAATCATCAAAAAACATTCAAATATGTTTCAGAAAACTTCTAAAAATTGAAAATCATCCTACAAAATGTCACTCTTTGGTTCTCACTTGTTCATGTGTGTGACATGTGGATCATCTTTATCTACCTCCATCAACAAAAGCTAGGCTACTTACTTCGTCCATACTTTGAGGCAAAACGAGTTGTTTGAGTCTTGTTTCGTAGTGCACATTGCTTTTCCATTAGACCCAAGTGTCCTCCGTTATTCCCCTTGCATGTATCCTTGCTTGGGGCACCATCATCAACCCTTGTCGTTAATTTGCACAGGTCGTAACTAAAGCTCGATAATAAAAACATTATATTATGTTTCTCTATTAGTTTAGCTTGTTTACTTTCTCGTATTGCATTACATTTTGTATGTTGCATGGAGTTAGGCATCTTTCACTTTCTCGTATTGCATTGCATTTTGTACGTTGTGTCGAGTTGGTACTTTCAGCAATGGATAATTGTTCGTAGTATGGCTTTTCATGTCATTCTACCTTATTCGTATGCTTATATCTTTCATAAGGACCAATGATGTAGTTCCTATGGAAATATGATGACATCAAATTTGTTCCAAACAAATAAGTGGCTAGAGGTTAAGCTCTTCTCTCCCCTCATCCATATTTCTTCTACACCACTTCCCTTTCACCCCTAATTCTCCCTCTCCTCGGGAATCTTGCCTCGTCCCCATTCTTCTACCTAATTCTCATCTTTTTCGATCGTCGATCGGCTTCCTTCATCACCCCATCGACACTCGAGGGGGCATCTCTCCCTCCTACTAATTTTTCTTCTATCCCTTCAAAATCTCTTCTATCTACTATCTTTGAAGTGGCATCACTTACGCCACCCCAAAGAGGGGCAAATGTAGACACCTATAATTACACCCAAGCAATTTAAATACTTAAATTTTGCTAATTATCCCCTTTCTACAAATCAATGAAAAATCATCAAAAACACTCATTTTCCCTCATATCATCATTAATTAATTACACTAAGCTAATTAATTAAGTTTCCTATCCAACAAATACCCTAATTAATGACCTTCCGTTAATAAATCACCCCTTCTACCTAGACTAATTAATTATTATTAATTAATTAGCTTTCCCTTCCATTTAACCAATAAATCAATATTTAATTGATTTAATCCCCTTATAATAGCCTAGATCACACTAATATTCTTCTAATTGGCTTCTATAAGCTTACACTACCTATTAATTAATCACCTTTGATTAATTAAAATACCCCAACTCCCATGACTCGCTAAACATGTATTAAACCCTTCTAAAGTAAGGTTACCTTTAATAAAGCAACCTTATCCATTCCTAATCATGTTTTACCTTTATCCCACATTCATGAGAATGTGTTGAATCCTTTATCCTTTGGGCTATATAAAGAGCCCTCCACCTACCTTTTACATACACCTAAACTCCTTAGAGAGCAAATGAAAAGCATATACCAAAGAGACTAAGAGCTTGCACCTTGCCCTTTTGAGAGTTCATCATCTTGAAGAGTTAAGCCTCTTTCTTAAAGTGCTTGGGTCATATGGGAGGTGTCAAAAGGGTCTTGTAGCCCAACTTTGATTATCCCCATTCCTATGTTCTTGGAACATTAAGGAAAACTATTTTGATAGCCATGCGACTTACTTAGGTCCATTCATTTATTTGTTGTTAGAGAATAGAGGAGTTTAGATATTTAGCATTGTTAGTTTCAAAGTTTATATTTATGAATGCTAGCATCTAACCCTTGTTTAATTCTTATCATGATGGTGTTTATGCTTTGTTTTAGCTAAATTGTAGAACTATTTTAGGTGGTAGTTCTTTCTTCATTTGATTTAGCATTAAGCAAAGTAGACATGCACACTAACAATAATACGAGAGGAGGAAGAATTGAGTTCTCATGAGGAACCTGTTATAATTGTGGATCCATAGAACATTATAGGCGTGAGTTTCCATATTTATTTTAGTGCTCATGGTGCGGGAAGAAGCATAAGTATGAGGAGTGTCTTGAGTTGTTTAAGAACATAATCCAATAGCATCGGAACAAAAAGGGAGATGGGATGGTGAGTATAAAAAGGCCAACACATAGTGGATGCTTAGAATGGTGCGTGAGTCAGGGTTAGAGCCTATTTTGGTGACAACACAATTAGAGGTTACACATGCCAAGGAGGTACCAAGGCAAAGGACTCTAGTATCAAGAGAATAAGTGGTGCATGGGAAGTATCTAGAGCACAGCCACTAGAAGAATGTATATCAAGAGATAATGGATGTCATTCGGAGTTTGCAGGAGAAATCTAGTGTCTAAAGGAGCATTCTAGGTAGTAGGAGAAAAGGAGGAATGTTGAGGCTCCGCAGAAGGACTTGGATGAGGTCAAGGAAGTGTGTAAAATGTTAAGGCAAGAGAATATTATTCCCTTGCTAGAGAATAGCTATGGGAGAATATGCCATGCATCATAGCAGAGCTTGAAAGATAGGTATTACATGCAAACCTCCTCCCCCATAGCCTTGAATTTGACAAGGAGATCACACTGCTGAATGTAATTATGGATGGACGACTACTAAGAAACATATTGATTGACACATGAGTAGAAGTTAATGTTCTTACATTGGATATACGGCATCAAGCGGAAGGCCCGCATTACAACCATCTTTGAATGTGTTTTATATGGAAAATAAAACTAAGGCAATGCCCATTAGAGTATTCAAGGATGTATTGATCAACATTTAGGGGCCAAGTTTATTAGAGACTTTGAAGTCTTGGTGCTCACCGAGGTAGACAATTTCCTAGTATTTCTTAGGCACCCATAGTGATATAATAACAAATGACCTAAGGTTCAACAAAGGATATATCAGTTTCAAGAATAAGGAAGAGTGGGTCATCATCCCTTTAACAAATGGGAATTCGGTGCCTTAAACTGAGCTTTTGGGAGAAGAGGTCCTTGCTTAGAATTTATATGCGCTCCATCAAAGACCCTCGAGATAATTCACCCTATAGAAGGGGTTATCCAATTTGAGGATGCTCAATCTATGAGTGATACAACAAGCATGCCGTGTGACAATTGGGCACATGGGACTTATGAGTTAATTGGGTGAAAAATGAGGGGTTTTGTAACAAGGGTAACCAAGGCATGCTCACTCAAGCACCTAGGAGGAGAGAAGTTTTCAAGTTACTCTTAAGGAGCATACCACGAAATTATCTTATAGGACATGGAAGCTCAGTGGAGGAGTGAGGATAAAGAAGAGGGATGTTGAACTATATCCTACTCAGGAATGCATCATGGTGGTGGGCTATACACCATGAGAGTATTTTATAATGGTGCGAAGTGAGGATTTCCTTCTCTGTCAGATTCTCTAGAAGTAACTCACCCACTTTCAACTAAGAATATCATGGCAAGAATCTCGCCTCACTCCACATCTAGGCTTGTGAGAATGCAGGTAGGAGGCGCAAAGGCCTTACCACCATCATTATGGGTGCATAAGTTGTATTCCACACTATAAGGTTGTGCACATGTATGGTATATCCATTAGAAACATGTTGTCATATGAGAAATTGGCATGAGTGACAATAGATATCATCCAAGCTTTTTAATATCGTAGCACAAATCAATATGTGGATAAGGCATTGTAAGTGATCAAACACCATATAATGGGAAATATTTCCATGGAAAAAGATAGGCTACTAGATTTACTCAAAGAGCCAATTTTATAGGCACACTTCATGAGGATGAATATAAGGAGATATAGTTTGAGTGCGTGTGCATAGAAAAGGAAAAGGGGAAGATGGTTTATGTCATAGATGGTGAGGAGATGGAAATTCTGGATGTTAACCACTCTATAGGTATGTGTGATGTTATAGATAACACTGATGAAAGGATGCACACTTACCATGAGCCCCTAAAAATGAATAAGGTTAACATTGGGTCAGAAGTAAAACCCAAGGAATCTATCATTGGAGACTACTGGTCAGAGAAGGAGGTCTCAAAGATCATTGATATGTTACGTGAGTTCCAAGATTTTTTCCCATGCAGGTATCATGAACTTAAAGGCATCCACAATTCCTCAGGGGAGATGAGGATTAAATTGAAGGAAGGGGCACACCTGATCTGGAAGAGGCCATATCGAATGAACCCAAATTTTTGCGTACAGGTTAAGGAGGAGATATATAAGATGGTAGCATCATATATCATTGAGGTTGTTGAAGAGTTAGAATCGATAAGCCCAATGGTTATCAATATCAAGAAAAATGAGAGGATAAGGATATGTTTTGACTATAGGGATCTGAATGTAGTATGTGTCATTAATCCCTTCCCAACCCTATTTATCGAAGAGATCTTAGGAGTGGTCAGCACAAAGTCTACTCCTTCACGGATGGGTTCTTAGGTTATAACCAGGTGAGATTGTAAGGAAGACTAGATAAAGACAACTTTTTCCACCGAGTGGGAAGTTTTCCTATATGGTCATGCCTTTTGGATTGAAGAATGTGCCTACTATGTTCTCGTGCATTGTATTAAAATCCTTTCAGGGACTTCATCCATAAATTTCTTTAGGTCTATTTGGATGATTGGGTGTGTATGGTCTAGTCAAATATCATTGTGATAACTTAATACTAATGTTTGAGAGGTTTTGTGCAATCGAGAATATCCCTCAACATCAAGAAGTGTGTCTTTGTTACCCCATTTGGAACCTTATTGGGACATATCATATGCAAGTAAGGCTTACTAGTAGATCCCACCAAGGTTGCAGCCATTGTGGGTTTAGGGAGCCTACTAGCCAAAGTGTCATGCATGGATTCCTTGGGCATACGGGTTACTATAGAAAGTTCATTAGGGGGTACGCCAAGATCATCGCGCCCTTAGAGGAATTACTTAGACATAAGAGTGCCTTTCATTGGGGAGAGGCACAACAGAGGGCATTCGACACTTTGAAGGATAGGCTTGTCACACTGCACCCATACTCTGTTTCCCCATTTAGGATAAGCCTTTCCATGTTCATGTGGATGCCTCTCGGGATAGCCATCAAAGCAAAGATCTTGACACAACCTGGTGAAGGGATTATTGACCATCCCTTGTTTTTGTAAGCAGAAAGTTAACATCAATAGAACAAAATTACACCACTACTAAGTGCAAAGCACTATCCATTATCTATACACTAGACAAGTTCGAGCAATATCTACCAAAAACCATTTGTATTCTACAGACTACATGGCATTAAAATACTTGGTAAATAAGCCCGTTCTGTAAGGGCGCATATGTTGATGGGTCCTAATATTCCAAGAATTTGAGTTCATAGTGGTTGTCAAGCTAGGAAAGAGTAATTCTAGACACAATCAATTTTCTAGGATTGACTCAGGAGAGGAAGCACAAAGCATTGAAGATACCATGGCGTAAGCACAATTTTTTAGGTTATAGCCCGCACCCTTAGATTTAGAGGATATTGCATGTTTTGCTAAAATATGTATGGTGCCATAAGGGATGAAATCATTAGAGAGGAAGTAGTTATCCATACGCATCACACCCTACATGTTGGTTAGTGGTGATTTGTACAAGCTAGGATGTGATGAAGTGTTGCATTGGTGCATGCTAGAACATGAGCGCCTGGATATTATGGAGGAGGCGCATAGAGAAAGTGCAAGTGGATACTATGTAGGGGACACCACTTTGCACGTAATATATTAAAAGTTGGGTTATGGTGGAAACCATATATCAATATTATAAAGAGTATTACAAGACATGTGATCATTGTCAATGTCTTGGTAAACTAGGTTAGAGGGATGAAATTCCTTTGCGCCCTATTCCAAGTACAAAGCCATTTAAAAATTGGGCCATAGATTTTGTAGGCCCCATTTCACCATTCACACAGAGGACAAGATCATGCTATGTAATCACTTGCACAGATTATTGGACACAATGGGCGGAACTAATGCCTACTAAGGATTTTACAATGGTTACAATGACCGGTTTTCTATAGGAAAATATTATTACAAGGTATGGATGTCCATTGAGCTTAACTAGTTATCATAGTTCATGAGACTATCATGATTATGTTAGCAGAGTCCATGGTGGCTCATCATAAGACTACCCCTTACCATCCACAAGCAAATGGAACTTCCAAAGCATTTAATAAAATATTGAGTCATACCCTGACCAAAATTTGTGACGTTGGTAGACAAGATTGGGATGACAAAGTATCAGCAGTTTTATGGGCGTATAGGACAACCTACAAGAGGTTGAATAAAGCCACACCATTCTAATTGGTGTTTAGTGTGGAGGCTATCCTACCCATTGAATTCATGTTACCTTCTCTACGTATAGCATGCACAGGAGGATTGGCTGATGAACAAGCGCTGGAGGAAAGGATTGAAAAATTGATGAAATTGAACGAGAGACAATCATTAGCTAGGTGGAGTCAAAAGGCTAAAAAAGGCTAAAAAAATTATGGCATGATTGCCACATCAGAAACAAAAAATTTGAGGTTGGGAAGATGGTATTTTTATATGATTCCAAGTTTCTGCGCCATCTCAAAAAGTTGAAAGTCCATTGGTTGGGGCCCTATATCATCTCAGACATCCTTGATTCAAGTGCATGCCAGTTGAGAGTGTTGGATGGGATGAGATTTCCAGGCCATTTCAATGGAAGTAGGCTAAAGCCCTACTATAAATAAGTCTTCTTGGTGTATGTAATAAGGTAGTATTGCCAGTTAGTTTAGAATTTCCCTTTATGTAATTTCCTTTCTTGTGTTTCCCTTTCTCATCATTTGTTATGTTGTTTTTGTTTTGTGCCTTGGGTGCTGGTAACCACATTAAATTTTAAAGGTTTTACATTTATAGAGGACCGTACATTTTTTTAGAATGGGGTGGAGTGATGCAAAGTATAGGCCCATAATACAAGTTGAACTGGCAAAGAAGTTGTGATGAATGGCCCGGTTGATGGATACAAAGCGTGCAAGAATAAAGGAAGTGCATGGAAGAAGAGGTGGACAAAAATGTTTGTGTCAGGAGAAGACTTCAGAAAAACCACGTATAGAGAAGGAAGAAGTGTAGGAACAACACAAGGTGGGCAAGATCAAAATCAAGTGGAAAGAAGAAGTGCCTTTGGCATTGTTGACATGCGTGTAAGATTCTTATGTCGATGGATTGTTTGCATGCCGAGAAAGGTTGAGAATGTTTTGCACAATATTGGGTGTGTAAAATAAAGACGTGTAAGGTTAGATTAGTGGTAAGTATAGTGGTAGGTAAAATAGCATTTAATGTTGGAAAGAAGGAAAAACTATAAATAAGAATTCGACACTTCATTATTTACCTTGCATTTACAAAGTGAAAAGAGATCTCATGAACTAGGGCATCCAAAAGTGATCTGTGCAAAAAAAAATTTAAGAAATATGAGAGGACATGACTAGAGTAGATCCACAAACTATTAGGAAAGGAGTACACGGGCGTGGAGGAAGTTGTTGAGAAGGAATTTATTGAAAAGCATAGTCTTGTGGAAGAATTGTTCCAGTTAGGGTTTGGAGGCTAGGGCACGGTGTTAGAGGGTTTCTTTGCAAGATTGAGTCTTGGGTTGGATAAAGTGGTAGAGCAGAGCAAGGAGAAGATATTTGAAGTGTAACCTAACCAGAAGAATGGCACCAAAGAAATCAACCACCTCACCTAAAAATTAGAAGGGCAAGGGAAAGGGGAAGCAAACAACTTTCGTAAAGCACAAATGAAGAGTGGTACACGGAGATGCAATACTCATACAGGTATTTCTAGGAAAAGAATGGGAGTCTCATTTGTGGAAAATTACCATGTAAGTGATTATAGTTATCGCACCAAAGACGATATAAAAATAAATGTATTTGGAGTTGGTTCTCCCAAAAACAAGAGGACACTAGACGGAATGCCCATATACAACGACAAAGTAAAAGTTAAATTGGAGAAGGTAGGGTTAGTGAAACTTTACAAATTACCCTACTTTGGAAAACCCGAGAGACTCTATCAATGGATAATGGGCCGCTTTCAAGAAGACCATTTTTATTTTTTGGGGTGTAAGATGCGCATAACTCCCCAGTTGATTTCCAAGTTCACAAGCCTTATCTGTGAAGGGGATAGCATTGATGATGACCTAAGTGATAAGGAGGCCATCAAGGAAATAATAGCCACATATGAATACAAGAAAGGATCATGATACTTTGACATTGCAAAAATTCCAAACCCCATGATGAGGATGGATGATAGCTTGGTAACCAATCTCAATGATTAAGAAATATGGACTCAAGTGAACAAGGCATGGCTGAATGTATGCCAGAAAATATCTAAGGGGACCATCTATAACTTGTTCGCTTTCATCGTAGATGAAATCATTAGCAGCGCACAAGAAGGTAAGAAGATACTATTTGGTAATGTCCTCCTCACAATTATTTTCTCTCGAGATCGAGTGCCCGATGGGCCGAAAAGGTTTGTTTGGGAGTACCCAAAGAGAGGTTCCCAAAATATACTTGTGAGACCATGACATCCACTCATAAGGCACGTTTAGAAAAGTGGTACAAGCACATGAGGGATGCATCCAAAGTAGAATGGAGGATTCCACATGATTTACCTAGACTTGTGAAAGGAGAAGTAGAATTCATAGTATATCAACACTTTTGCGTTGGCAAATTTAGGTTGATGAGATGATGAAATAATGAGCCCCTAGTGCAAGATTCCCTTCTCCTTCACAGTGTAATACTTCCAAGCGGGGTGAACAGGTTCATAGAGGCTAAGAGACTAAGGTTTGACCTTATTTAGGTGGATCAAGACCACAAAGAGCTACGCAGGAAGTTATTTTACCCTAAGAAGTGCACATATGTGGATAGATATGTCTCCCACGAGATACAGATAATGAAGCCGATAACATTTCCAATTGTTGGAAGGGATGCAACAAGGATATACCTTCACATAAGGCCAAAATTTAAAAAGGGTTCATACTTTGAAAATGATGTATCCATCTCGGAAGACCCCATGAGAAGGAAGAAGCCCACAAAAAGAAGAGGAAAAGAGATGAGGTGTAGAAAGCACCAAGTGTTCAAAGCTACACAAGCGGTAAGTGTGCCAGA
This sequence comes from Taxus wallichiana var. yunnanensis, assembly GCA_018340775.1. NCBI lineage: Eukaryota > Viridiplantae > Streptophyta > Pinopsida > Cupressales > Taxaceae > Taxus > Taxus wallichiana. The sequence goes on from CM031238.1 coordinate 617,552,035, forward strand.
GACAAGCGTTAAGCCTAGTAATTATGCACAGAGAAAGAAGTCCCTAGTAAAATAAAAGACTCCAGAGGAAGAATTTCTGAGCACAAAGAACCCATCACTCAGGAGAAGTCACCAGACGAGGAGGAAAAGAAGCATAATCTCCTATCAAGAAGAAGCAGAAGGTGATAGAGGAGGATGACTCAGAGGGTACAGAGATCTTGGAGGCCTATAGAGGTGAAAGAGATGATGATTAGGATGATGATGATGATGATGATGAACTTGAGGCAGTTCAAGGCCCTCTCATATTTGAAGTACATGACTTGGAGGAGGAAGGAGAGGAAGAAGAAAATGAGTACATATTTTTCAAGAGGAAGAATGACAAGAAAGAGGAGGATACTCAAGAAAAATGGGTAAGCAAAGAAATTACAAAAGAACAAAGGACCCCAAGCCTCACAAAGGAACATGTAGATGAGGCCATGGAGAGAGAGGTAGAAAAACTCATCAAGGACCTAGTAGAGCAAGAGATGGAATGTAGCACAGACCTCATGGTGAATGAATTAGAGGAGTAAAGCGTAGAAAAGGAATATGGCAGCATGGGAGGGGATCCCAGTTTGATGTCAACTTCCCTAAGGCCACACACACGGGGAGAAAAGCACATAAGCATCACATGTTCGGAGGATAGGCTATATTGATGATCCCAACAAGGTGTTACATGTGTGCTTTCAAAGCACCATACCAATGGAGAAACTCTTGGCTATGGCATCATTTGATGAGGAAGGTGCATACCCTTGGACAAGGAAAATGATTTCTTGGGAATTTGAGTCCCACATCGATGAGATAGAGTTCAAAGTAATCCAAGGGGAAATAATGAAGGTACCAAAGTCAAAAGGAGACAACCCCTTGGTAAACTCTCAGTGGCTATCATACGAGAAAATAATAAATGCATTTTACAAGGTTTTAGTTAAAGTAGAATATAGGCTATTCGGGAGGAATGATAGGGTGAAGTTGCTAGAGGTAGAACTAGAGAAAAGAATGAAGGGCTCAAGAAAAGAACCAAGGACTTAAAGCGGGAGAAACTAATCAAAGACGCAGCAACTAAGGCGTGAGCTAAAAGAAGATAAGGCAAGGGTGTGTGATGTTTACAACAAAGTAGAGATGATCACAAATGTCATTATCTTGAAGTTACCAAATCTAACACCCCCCAATGCAAAAGTATGGATCCACCCCGGAGTGCTTAGAGGACTTGACTCGCATCCTCATAATGGAGAGGTGACCACTATCCTTGGAATCCTTAAAGGAGGAATCAGCATGCAAAGAGAAGGAGGAAAAGATGAAGTTTGTGGAAAAAAATTTCCCAATACAAGAAAGTCCTCACAGATGTGAAAGTCACCACCCAAGTCAATGAGATCACGTATGACAACTGCACCAATAGAGATAGAGTGGCGAGCATTTTTGTCACCACTCATAAAGTAGAGCTCAAGGAGTTCCAAGAGAAGAACAAGGGGAATAGAGTGGAATGTGACAGAATTCTAGATGAGGTTGAGAAGAAATCGAGGCTATTGAGACCTTGTGGGGCTCAATCAAAAACTAGCTAAAGGAGTTATATCCCCAGATCACTCAAGGATGGAAGAACTCAATGATTTGGGAAAAAAATTGGATGGGATCATGGAAACAATGAATACCCAAGGAGTGGGGCTAAGATTCCAAGATGTGAGTACCTTAGTCGAAGACCTCTGTCACAACAGCACAAAGTGAGGTCAATACCTAGAATAATTTAGAGGAAGACTTGACGAAATATTTCCCCATCCTCTTGCGAAGTAATGCTAGTTTCCCCATTCCTTCATTCTCCCAAATTCTTCATTCCTTTATTCTTTCTCTAAACTATTCAAGGATAGTCATTCTTTATTCATTGATAAGGTGTTCCCGAGGGTAGAGAACAGGCATAGTGTGGGGTGATGTTGGGCCCCTAAAATATTGGCTAAGTATATAAAGGCATGTAGGTGCGCAAGGCCTATTTGAAGAAGGGCACGTAAGGAGAAATCACACATGACAGGTTTATGAGGATTTAGTAGAACTATTGGCACACACACGTAAGATAGAGTAAAGGTTTTGGGACTTGGCAATATTTGGTATATCGGGAAGAACATAAGGAAAGCATGACCTACCTGTGCATGCAAAGTGGATAAGGTTCCATCCTGAAACTTGGTGCCCACAAAATTAACATACCTTACGATAGAAGATTCTAGAAGGTCATCATGGAAAAGGATGGAGATCTCACATCTGAAGGAGCATGCTCCCATGGAGGACCACTTGGACACATGGAAGTCAATCTACAACTTTAGAAAGGCATGGTGGTGCTTGATAAGGCTATATATATGAGTGCCCGATAGAAGAGAAAGACACACATGGAGAGATCGAGAATTGAAGAGAGGTGAAGCCATGTAGGAATATTGTGAGAGCTCTATGGGTTGGGTTTAGAGGATCTGTAGGAGTATATTGTATCAAGGGGATGGGTCTGAATATTTTTCTTTATACTATGAAGGGTTTAAGTCTAGTTTTGATGCATGACATTGGTCTGCACTATTATATGGATCTGTGATTGCCTCAATTAATGTAATGTGGTTATCAACATACTTAATATGAATATATGTGTGGTTCCAATTTTACTTACATCTATATGGATCAATTTTATATATATTTCACATGAGTGGGTGTAAACCCTTGTGCATTTCCTTTCCTCTATAATTCAGATCTATGTGCTCTGTAATGCTTTTCTTATCTAAATGAATACATTGGTCTAGAAGCCTGTTCTGAGATCTAAGATGAATGTATGGTTCATTTTCAGTCTCTTCACTTAAGTTTCTATCATAACTAATGCATTCTCACACAACTCACATAAAGGAGGGCTCGGTGCCCACGTGTGCCTTGGGTGAGTGCCCAACACCCACTGGGTGATAGGCCGACGCGCATGGGATTTCCTTGTTCTTTGAAAGGGCATAAAAATGACTACACCTATGTTTTAAGTTCCATTTTTATTGTGTATTGGTGGAAATTAGTTGAATTAGGCATGATTGAGTTTAGTTCATGTAGGAATAATTGAGTTTAGGTCATTTAGGCATGGTTGAGTTAGGTATAGGCATGGTGGAGTCTAGGTGAGTTAGGCATGGTGGAGTCTAGGTAATTTAGGTAGTCAAGGTCATGTAGGCATGATGGAGTCAGGTATAGGCATGGTTTGGTTATGTGTATGGGTTTGATTTAATTTCCAAGTTATTGGTAGTATGGAAAATAAATGATGATGTATATGTATGTCATGGTGTAAATTTGTGAAATACTTGATATCATGGATATGTGAAATGATTGATTGGATGTTTTGATGATATGATAGGTATGTATGTTTTTATGATTTGTTTAATTTCCAAATGTTTGTGAAAAATGGAAACTAAGTAAGGTAGAATGTTAATAGAAAAATGAGGGGAAATTAGTTAGGGTAAAGAGTGGTCGAGCTAACCTCCAAGGGCTCCACGCTCTCGAGTGTTGCCCTACATAGCCCCAAAAAAAAGAGGCCTCAGGTGCAGATGTAGTTCTCCGTAAGCTTAGGGAATAATATGATGAGGATAGATGAATGGGTCGGTAGGTTTTAGGCATGTTTTGAGTCTAGGTCATTTAGGCATGGTTGAGTTTAGGTGATTTTAGGCATGGTTGAGTTTAGGTGATTTTAGGTATGGTTAAGTTTAGGTGATTTTAGGCATGTTTGAGTTTAGGTGATTTTAGGCATGGTTGAGTTTAGGTCAATTAGGCATGGTGATGTTGGTGAAAGAGGAATTCTTAAAATGTAGGTGTCGATGGTCTAGTCTTGTATAGGAGAATGCATAAGTAATGAAGAAGGTGAAAGGGTAAGAGGTGACCAAAAGAGCCACCTAATATGTAAGAACCATAATAATTCTACCATACCAAAGATGGGCTTATGAACGTAAGACCCTAAAGGTGTTGCTTGATTGACTAGTCGAAGGGTGAAAAAAGTCACAGGATCATGAAATGTTGCATTTGCAAAGACGTCTCTTGAGTGGGAAAAATATTAGGGTAAAAAGGTGATTAAGTGAAATCGGTTATTTTTAGCGTAACCTAGTGTGAGATAACATGCTTATTTGGAAAGAGACCCAAGATCAAAATAGGCAATTCCATGATGAAAAATTTAATCTTTTTCTTTTTACTTTTTCTTTTTTTTTGTTTTGATAGATTGATCGATGCAAGAAGTCTATGTGGATGAGTAGATTTTCCACTTGAGGTCTTCATGAAGCTTATCGGTGCAGTTTCTGAATATTTGATTTTATTGTGTTCAAGAATAGTATTCTTATTATGATAGACTATGTACAATATGGCTAGCTTGGTATAGGTTTCCTTTGAGGGAGCATTTTATTTATAGCAGAAGCAAGATAGAAAGTGTAGATATCCCTTTTAGGGAGTCATATTTTTGCTAGAAGTTTGACTCAAGGAGTTAAATCCCATTTCTTTGTTGAAAATTTTTTTCTTTGGACTTTTAGGTCATGGACAAGACTATAAAGACCGATAGGCTCTTATGTTGTAGAAAAAACCATAGCACACAGAGGCTAACTATGAAAGAGAGGGTTTAAGTGAAGACCCACCCTAAGATTACATATTGAAAAAGATGAAAAGTATCCATGAGAATCATTACATGAATAGATTCATGGTACTCATATTGAAGATAAGGCTTTAAAGGTGATGGGTAATTGTTAATCGGATAATACTTATTAGAGAACACACAAGGAGTACACGCGGGAGAGAAGGCCAAGATCAAGGGCACGGAGGGACAGAAGGACCCGTGCATGGAAGGAAAGTTTAGCATTTAGGACTTAAGGAAATTTTGAGCATGATGACCTATTTTTAGAAGATGGCATGTGAAACACACCAATGATGTAAAGATGTGTGAGTCGCCATGCATTGTCTATTTTTGGAGGATCGGATCAAATCATTTTGCATGGAGATGAGATAAGAATAGGATTAACACTTCAATTAACTATAATAGGTCTATAGATAGCACACTTGCATGTGTGGTTATGCCTATGAATGACATGTGGCTATTAATAGCATGCATCTATTTCTAGAATAGATAAGTGGTGAAGGGAAAGTCCCCACCCTATATATATGATGTGAGGTACATAGTGGTAATATATGAGTGTGATGGATGTATGGAGGTATAGAGATATACACATATGACTGAATTACTATATTAGATCCATATGTGCATTGGTATAGATTAACATTATTGTAAGGAGATTCTATGTTTATTAATAGATGGAAGATATTGGCTGAACCTAAGTGTCATTCCTGTGTGTAATTGAGTAGTACATGTTATTGATTCAATCATGATTACTATTTAAAGCTTGTTCTTTCATAGATCTAAATGTAGCATACATTGTAGAATGATAGATTAGTTATGAATCTATATGTTTCTTCCTTCATCATGCTAACATCCTACTATGAGAACCTTAAAGAGGGACCTGATACCTTTGTGTGCTTCGGGTGAGCACTCAGTCTAGGCTGAGTGATGTGCCAATGTGTGGCTAGGGTGTTATCTGGTAAATTCTAGGCTACATCATTGGTTCTATTTCCAAGACCTCTTTTTTAGTTGTTTTTAGGATGGTTCGTGATGAAGACATACTGGTTAACTCTAGAAAGTATTGAGGAATGGATACATGATCTGGAGGAAGAATATGCATGGCGGTTCAAGAGGGGATCTAATTTAACACATGCACTTGGTAGAAACAAAATCTATATGACATCTTACATGAGATTTTTTTGCCATCTTTCCAATAGAACTATACAAGTGGCTTACTACTTATGCATCTCAGTGGAATTAGAGGTATCACACACTTGTCTGATACAGGAAGAATTTCAGGCCCTTTATGATGTTGATCTAATCTAGACTCGCATTGTGGATACGTGGTTTCATGGTGTTCTAAATAGTTATATTCTGAATATTCAATTTTAACGTACTCTTACCCAAAGGTAGCTGAATTCCAATTTTTTGGTATCCAAGAGGAGCATATTTTGAGGTATTCCACTAGCGATCAAGATCTTGATGGTAACTTTAACTGGAGAGTAAACCGATGGCTAACTAAACTTCACCATGCGTGAGGGCAGGAATAGGTTTGGTGAAAGATGGCAGACCTAGTGGTAGAGAGGTAGAGAGAGGAAAGGTGGCTTAAGTATAATGAGGCACACGAGAGGGAGATAGAGAAGTAGCATTCCATTACAAAAAGTATGGCGTTGAGGAGAGAGATGGCTCATGAAGGATTTATAACTCACATAGAAGACATGGAGCTAGAGCATCAGAACTCCCCATCTTGGAAAACATGACAGAGATCCCCCTCGGCCTCACACAAAAGTGCACTAGTAGAGACTACCTAGACTACGGACACATCTTAATCCACCTAGTGACCTAGCCCTTGCACTTGGTTTTCTAGTATCTAGTACGACAAGTAACTAGCAAGCTAACTTGGGAAGTAGGAGAGTAGGAGTAAGTCAAGGAGCAAGTACATCAATGGCAGGATAGATGGCTTTAATGATATTTGGAGGAACATTCTTAGGTGCATCATCCGCATAGAATGTGAGCATGCAGAATGTTGGATTCACCACTAGAAGTGGAACTACCTCACAAACTATAGGGGTCCAATATAGTACTAATGTCGAACACAGGGGAGTACATCTATAGGTCCTATTCCCACTACAGGAGGATCAAGAGGTATAGGTGGTTCTATTTCCAGGTGGATCTGGTGGTTCTAGAGGCAAAGGGAACACATGAGGTTCTAGATCAAGTGGTCAAGGTCCACAACAACCATAGAATATTTATATGGAGATGTCTCTTCATCTTCCAAAGTATAGAGGTATAGAGGATGTTTTCGAACATGTGCATATGTGTGAAATCTTGTGGCACGCTAAAGGGATCATGGCTACTAAGCATAAGGCAAGTCAATTTGCTACTACATTATAGGGACATGCACACAACTGGTATAGGAAGTTTGACCCTAATCAAACTTGCATGGATTATGCAACATTGAAAGATGATTTCTTGAAAGAGTTCCATATCCCTGAGTTTGAGCAGAAGAGTATAAGTGCGCTTAAGGATATCAAGCAAGGCACTACTGAGAGTGTACGTGAGTATGATGCTCATTTTAAGACACTTCTATCTAAGCTATCTTATGATATTCATGCTAGCCAACATGCACAATGGTTCATTGGAGGATTGATTACACCATTTAGAAGGGCATTGTCACATAAGACATATAATGATCCACACGTAAAGCACTTGAAGCATCTTTGCATGTTGAGGCAGTTAGGAGCATTGACACTGGCATTAGTCCATTCTTAGAGGCACATGATTACAGCTATGAAAAAGTAGTTAGAGAAGCTATCAACAAATTCATCCCATGAAACACACTCAGAATTTGGTGTATAGATTGTGAAGTGGAAGGTCACACCAAGGATAGTTTCCCTCACAGATCTGTATGCTCATTACTATTGGATTGTGAGATCTATCATTTGAATCATGATGCTAGTCATTGTCCTTTATTACAGCGTGTGATAAGGAAGAATGTATCTTGATTTTACAAAATTTACATGTCCACGACCCATGATATTGAGGATTTTTAGTTGATTGGTTAGATCCAGGATGCTATAGACATTGGGGTACGATAGACAAGTGTAATAGATAATTCTAAGGGTAAGAATGAGCACCAGGATTAGGATCATAATAAAACATGCTATGAAAGAATGAGGGACATTTTGAAGGAGGTTCGTGGAAGGGGACGTGGATATCATGGTGGATATGGAGGATGAGGCCATGGTGGAGGAAGAGGTGAGTTCCCTCATGGAACATGTTATACATGTGGATCTCCTGACCACTATAGGTGTGAATGTCCTCATAATATGCATGTTCTTTATGTGGGAAGAACCATAGCTATGAAGAGTGCCTAGACTTATATGAGCATCTGAGTAAGTAGCATAAGTAAGAAAACAAAGGTGTCGGGATGGTTAGAATCCAGCACAGCGGTAGAAGATCAGTGGATGCCCAAGATAGCAGAAAGGACCTGAGGCATTGATAGTGAAGATTACTACACATGCTGAAGTGGCACGCAAGAGAAGCATTGCACCAGAAGCCTATGATCACCAAGGAGGAGGTTTTACATGCAAGGTACCCAGATCCTTGCTCATTAGAAGGAGGTTTACCAGGATACCATGGAAGTGCTAAGGAATCTTTAGGGTGAGATACAATACTTAAAGGAGCAAAAGAAAGCATCAGAGACAGTCCAAACTGATATCAATGATCTACGAGAAGTGTGCAAAATGTTGCGCTAGGAGAACATTATCCCACTATTAGGAAGTTGGTTAAAGGGGAACACTCCATGCACAAGTCTTGAGACCGGATGACAGATCCTTGCATGTAAATATTCCCCCTGATAGCATTGAATATGACAAGGAAATTAATCTGAATGTTGTTGTGGATGGGTGGTTGTTGAGCAACATATTGATTGATACAGGTGTGAAGTAAATGTGCTTACATTAGATGCATGGGTACAAATGGGGAGGCCTCCATTACAACCATCATCTAATGTGTTGTTTATGGCAAACTGACTAAGGCCACTCCCATAGGAGTTTTGAAGGATGCATCTATAACCATACAAGGGGCCAAGTTCATTGGGGATTTTGAGGTATTAGCACTTGTAGAAGCAGACAATTTTCCATCCTTTCTTGGATGCCCTTGGTGTTATGCGAATAATGTTGACTTGAGATTCAATAAGGGGTATATCAGCTTTGAGAACAAGGAGGAAAGGGTTGTGATACCATTGACAGATGGGAAGTCTACACCATATGTTGAGCCTCTAAGTGAGGAGGACTTAAACCAAATTTATGTACGCGTTATTCAGGACCCAAAGGTCAATGAGCCATCAAAAGAAGGCATCCTATAATGGGAGGATTCTCATTCTATTAGTGATACTATGAGTATTTCTTGTGACAATTGGGCTCATGGTACATATGAATTAGTAGGGCATAAAGTAAAAAGTGTGGTTGCATGTAAGAATGGACTTTGTTTGGTCTAATGGATAGGTAGCACAATACCTTGGTATATAGGGGCAGAAAGATCTTCTTGTATTTTTGAAATCCATGGAAACATAATGGACAAATCAAATTAAGAGAAGAGCTATGTTAGTATATACCTTATGTGGGACAACAACACGCTAGTGGGGTAGTCCACAGAGATAATCTTATAGAATGGGAAGAGATTGGAATCACCCTATCTATTAGGTTTGTAAGGAACAATGCACCTACATAGATCTACACTTATCATGGTGATCAACCTGTTCAACATCACATTCAGCAGTGTGAGAGACTCTGGACAACAGGACAAGAAGCATTACCACCTTCACTCTGGTGCATATATTGTACTCTATGTTACAAGGATGTGCACACGCATCTAGTATGTATATGCAGAACTACATCGAGAGACTGAAATTGGAAAAATTTGACTACAAGGATGATCCAGACCTTTGACTACTTTTCTTCTCAACCTCTAATAGAAGAGGCATTAAAATTTATCAAGCACTTAACCATGGGAGATAGTGCAAAATCAAAAGAGCATATTTAGGAATTATTTGGTGAGATAGATTTCAAGCACGTTTTGAAAAGGAAGAAGAAATGGACTTCATACTACTTGAATGCGCTTGCCTTGAGAAAGAGAAGGAAATATGGTTTACATCGTGGATGATGAGGAAGTTGAGAACCTAGATATTGAACATTCACAAGGGGTCCCAAGGTCTTGGATAGTGCAGAAAAGGATACGCGCACCTATCACAAACCCATGAAGACAAAGAAGGTGAATATATGTTCAAAGGCTAAGCCTAAGGAGGCCATCATTGGAGACTACTGGTCAGACTCGGAGGTAGTAAAAGATCATTGAGTTACTTAGGGATTATCAGGAAATATTCCCTGAGGGTATCATGAACTTAAAGGCATGCATAAATCACTTGGGAAATGAAGATAAATCTTAAGGACGGTGCACACCCAGTTAGAAAGAGGCCTTACAGAATGAATCCTAATTTGTGTGAAAAGGTAAAAGAAGAAATTGATAAAATGTTGAAATCTAGAATTATCAAACCCCTTGATGAGTTAGAATGGGTTAGCCCAATGGTGATCAAGTATCAAGAAGGATGGATAAATTAGAATATGTGTGGACTATAGGAGTTGAATGTTGCATGCATCACCGATCCATTCCCTACGCCATTTACTAAGGAAATACTAGAAGGCGTTACAGGGGTGTGAAATATACTCCTTTACAGATGGGTTTTCGGGTATCATTAGGTTAGGATTGCTCAAGAGGATCAAGAAAAGACAACATTTACTACTGAATGGGGTAGTTTTTCCTATACTATGATGCCTTTTGGATTGAAAAATGCACCTTTTTGTATTCTCATGCATAGTTGTTTAGGCATTCAAATATTTTATTCACAACTTCTTACAGGTCTACCTAGATGATTGGATAATATATGGGCTTGTGAAAGATCATTATGACAATCTACACTTAATGTTTGAATGGTGCAAATAGTTGAGTATCTCTTTGAACATCAAGAAGTGCATATTTTCTACACCATTTGGAATACTGTTAGGACATATAATCTACAAGGAAGGTTTGCTTGGTTGATCTAGCTAAGGTTGCAGTCATTTTAGGCCTCGAAACACCTACCACCAAAGTGAGGTGCATGGATTTTTAGGTCATACAGGATATTATAGAAAATTCATCAAAGGGTATGCCAAAATTATTGCACCCTTGGAAGATTTACTAAAGGGGAAAGGTACATTTTATTGGGAGAACCATAACAAGCACGCATTTGAGATATTAAAAGAGAAACTTACTACCATGCCCATTCTACACTTTCCCTCATGGGATAAACCATTTCATGTGTATGTGGATGCCTCTGGCATGGCCATTGGTGTTGTGTTAGCTCAACCTAGTGAAGTTATTAAATCATCCAATTTGTTTTCCTATTATGGTGGGAGACATCAGTATAAAGATTATAAAGAATATTCTAAGGCATGTGATCATTTCAATGCCTAGGAAAACAGGGAAAAGAGATGAGATGCCTTTGAGACCATTACTAGTGCTTTGAATCATTTGATCAATGGCCATTAAATTTTAGGACCTATTTCACCATCTTACACGCAGGATTAGATTGTGTTATATCTTATTTCAATATTATCTCACATGGTGGGTAAGCCAAGTAGCATCTACAAAGGATTTATCTAGAATCAACTCACAAGAGGCTAGGTTTCTATAGAGAATGTTATTACAAGATATGGATGTCCTTTAAGCTTGAAAAGTGATATGGGTTACACACTTTTGAATGAGACAATCAGGATCATATTAGATGAGTTTATGGTTACACACCATAAAACTACACCCTACCATCCTCAGGAAAATGGAACTACTGAGGCTTTCAACAAGATTTTGAGCTAGAATTTGACAAAAATTTGTGATGTTGGAAGAAAGGATTGGGATGAAAAAGTGTCATTGTTCTTTGGGCATATAGAACAAATTACAAGCGATTGAACAAAGCCACACCATTTCAATAGTGTTTGGTGTGGAAGTTGTTCTCCCTATAGAATTTATGTTACCTTCTTTGTGCATTGCACACACTAGAGGTCTAGCTGATGAACAAGATTTAGAAGATCATATCGAGAAGATGATTCAACTAGATGAGTGATGAGCCATAGCATGATGGAGTCAGAAGCAGAAAAGGCCAGGTAGAAGGCATGGCATGATAGAAACATAAGGGATAAGAAGTTTGAGATTAGACAAATGGTACTTCTTTATGACTCTAAGTTCTTGTGCCATCCAGGAAAGCTCAAAGTACATTGGTTGGGGCCGTATGTCATCACTTACATACTTGAATTAGGTGCTTTCTAGTTAGAAGCACTTGATGGAACATGGCTACTTGGTTACTTTAATGAAGTAGGTGAAGCCCTACTATAAATAAGACTTCTTGGTGTTTGTAATAAGGCAATATTTCCATTTAGATTAGGTTTCCCTTCTGTATTTCCTTAATGTATTTCCTTCATTGTCACTATACTTTGTCAATTTAGTTTTTGTTCTTGTCTAAAACGCACTTTGCACGCATGAAGCTAATTACTATGTGAAGAATGTTTATGTGCAGAGGATTACACATACCTTTAGTGTGGGGTGGTTGTAGTTATCCAAGTAAAAGACCATGGGAATTGAAAGGTGAAAGGAATAAGTTGCTACGAGTGTGCTTTAAGTCAAAAGAAGATTGCTTCTCAAAATTGACCAAGGATGGAGATGAATGAAAGGACAGTATAATGCGAGGTAAGTAGAGGCCATGATAACTACCAGGAGAAGGTACAGTGACGAGGTACTTGGGTGCAAGGGTGCATGCTGAAGAGAAGTATGTGACCAGAGGGTAGGAAGGTGTGCTAGAAGGTTATATATGGGGCATGAAGATGTATTGTGTGGAATAAATGAATTTGGTCAATGAATGAGAGGATATTTAGTAGGTGAAGGAGTAATAAATGCATCAAAATTTGAAAAAAAATTATATAAGGATGGGATGCAGATTCATTTTTACCATTATGACTAAGAGAATTTGAGGAAAGAGCCAATTGCAAAGAGCCGAGTGATCGGTTAAGGTGTGAAGGGTGTGAAACCAAGCATGATAAAAAATCTATGTGCAAAAATAATCTTACGTCCCTAGTGGTGAAGGGTTTGAGAAAAGCAAGGAGGAAAAGAGGAGTTAGGGCACAAAGTTTCCACCTAGGGCATGATTGAATTGAGCTAGGGTTTGATTCAAAGTTACAAAGTTAAAGAGGAGACGTTTGCAAAGGAAAAAAATGGCACCCAAGAAGGCATCTACAGAAGGCAAAAAAAAAATGGCACCCAAGAAGGCATCTACAAAAGAAAAGGAAAGAAGAAGGTGGTCATCGAGGAAGAAGAGATGGCACCCGAAAGTGAATTTTTAGAAATGTAATATCCAGAAGGATTCATCATTGGCCAAGAGTGGGATTCACCCATTAAAGAGAAAAGTGAGCGAATATAATCATAGGACCATGAAGAACAAGAAGGAGCTTGATTCCTTGCTCACTAGAGGATGAATAAGCATACGGAAGATGACATGTAGTTTATGATGATGTAGGTGAGAAGCTTCTGAAGAGAATTGGGGTCTACCAATTATATGAGCTTCCATATTTTGGGAAGTATGAGCCCTTGTATCAGTGGCTCATGAGCAGAGTGCATGAGGACTTCTTCTACTTTGCAAGATGTAGAGTTAGAATCTCATATACGTGCTTATCTCATCAGTTACATGTTTGAAGGCCACGGGAGAGGACATAAAGAATGATCTCACAAATAAAGTTGCAATCTTAAAGACTAGACAGGAGTTGGGGTACCTGAAGGGTCTGCGTGGTATGGATATAGAAAAATTGAAGAACTATCTAGTTGTGCAAGTAGCAACACACCTTGTTACAAATTTGAATGATCAGGAGTGGTGGTCACAGGTAAATACTATGTGGTTACACGTTGCACGTAAGATGTCAAAAGGATCAATCTACAATATTGTAGGCTATATTATCAGAACAAATAGTTGAGGAAGCACAAACATAGGAGGGAAGATCAACTTTGGGGTTGTTCTACTATCACTAGTATTCATGGAAATTGGAGTACCAGATGGGCCAAAGGAAAAAGTATGGGAATACCCCATGGAGAATAAGTCACCAGCTGAAAGGTTTAACAAGTATCTATGTAAAGGGGCCATGACAGATGATGTAAAGCAAAGGGTGGAGAAATGGTATGATAGGCTCTACGCAACATTTGGAGAAGAGTGGCGCATCCCAAAGGACCTACCATCAGTAGTAGGGAAACAAGTCTAGTTTGTTGTATATCAGCATTTCTACATCACACTTCCCAATGAAAGATGGAGTCTGGAGCCCTTGGTGTAAATTTCCTTACGCATTCACTGTAAGGTATTTCCAAGCATCTATTCATAGATTTACAGACACACGACCAACTAGTATTCAATGTAGATAAGGTAGACTATGACTACCACACATTGAGAAAGAAGTATGTGTATCCTGGAAGAAGTGCCTTCACCGAGAGGATCATTTTAGAGGTGTTGAATATTAAGCCAATAAGTCTAGTCAGAAATGTATGTAGGGCAGCATTGGTGTATCTTCAACTGAAGCCAAAGATGGAGAATAAAAAGTATGTGGAAGGTGAGTTCACACTTCCAGCACCACCAAAGGGAAAGCATATAATGGAGAACATCCTAGTGCCTAAGCCCACAGAGCCAATTGAAGTGGAGGATGAGGAGGAGGAGCGTGAAGATAGTGGTGGTTTGGAGCATAGAGGTAGGAGACATCCTACAAATAAGGGTGAAGTTGAGCACACCATTACACCACCTCAGCCACAAGAGGGGGATGATGAGGACTTGAATGCAGTCCAAGGGGAGCACAAATTTAAGAGGGTGTTTAGGAGAACAAGGACCCAAGGTGCTACTCCAACCATGGTGCACAAATCACCCAAACTCTCTCCACAAAGGAGAACCATGTAAAAGAAGGAGGAAACTAAAGTTAAATGAGGAGGTGGAAGAGTCAAAGGAAAGTGCACCTAATTCTCCCACACTTCCAAAGAACATAGAAGAACAGGGTGAGGAATCAAAGGAAGAGAAGAGGATGAGAAGGGACCATAGGAGATAGCTATCGAGAATGTTCAAGACATGGAGACACAAGTCCCAAATTTGGAAGCTAAAGTCCCTAAGTAGCAACGGTCTAGAAGAATAAGTGGAGAGCACATTCCACTAGCCATGGGGTATGTAGAGGATGTAAGTAAAATTATTTGTACCCGCTTCCAGAGCACGATAGCATAGAAGGATTTATTTGGCTGGGAGCTAATGGATGAGGATATGGTGACTGTGTGCACTCGAAAGAAAATTTCATATTCAATGCACACCCACATGGATGAGCCTAAATTTGATGTATGCAAAGATTCATGCATTTTGAGATGGCTGAAGAAGTCCCCCAAGCTAGACACATGATAGTAAAGCCTATTGTCATGTCAGATGAGAAGGTCAACAATGCATTGGTGAAGGTTTTTATTGAAGTGGCTAGAAGAAACATGGACAAATCTATAACAATCAAAGTGTTGTGCGAGGAGCTAAAGACAAAGGATGCGAGATAGCACACATAACATAAGAGAGGGACTTTGCGCAGAAGAAAAAAAAGTATTTATCAGCATCGTAGAGGAGATTGGGGACAATGTCATTAGAGAAAGGCCACACTTGGAGGCCAAGGTACCACAGATGTTTCCTTTAGTGATACACTATGTAGGAAAGTTGGTGGACTTGGTACTTGAAGATGAACCTCTGTGCATGATAATGCCAAGGAAGTTAGAGAAAGATGCAGAATGAGAGAAATCCTCAGTGATGCAAATATTACATCTTATGAAGGGTTATTGCAAGTGTTATAAGAAGTATTGAAGAAAGCAAACCAGGCTTTAAATATATGCACAGCTCCAGAGGTGCTTATCAACATAAAGACCCTAGAAGAAAACAATGAGGTCCAGAAAGCAATGAAGGATGAGACATTGGGCCACGTAGAAATATTGTCAATAGTTAAGTAGAAGCGCGAGGCCCTAACAGCAGCACAAGAGCCACACAAGACTCAACTGGAAGAGCTTGGGAAGAAAATTACGTAGAAGATGGATCTTTTAGAAGGAAGAATGACATCAATGTCCAATGTTGTGTTGGTTCTATAGAATGAAAAGGGAGAGATTGTGAGGGATGAGTTGGAATCCATTGTTGTGGACATCCTAGAAAAATTAGACAAGCACTCACTGAATGAAAAGTTTTGGAGGCCGAAATAAAGGAGTATCCAGAATTGATACTTCAAACTGATACAGAGGAGGTTGTCTCATAACCTCATAAAAATTCTTTATTTGTCTACATTCTTTCATTCTTATTCTTTCCATTATTCTATTCTTTACTTCAATTTTTAGAGGAATACCCATTATTGGATGACAATGAGATTAGTGTGGGGTAATGTTGATCAGAGAATACTTGTTAGAGAACACACAAGGAGTCCGTGCGAGAGAGAAGGCCAGGATCAAGGGCGTAGAGGGATAAGAAGGAATCGCATGCACGTGGAAGGCAAGTTCAACATTCAGGACTTAGCCAATTTTGAGCATGATGACCTATTTTTAGAAGATGGCATGTGAACACACCAATAATGTAGAGACATGCACACCATGCATTATCTATCTTTGGAGGATCGGATCGAAGCGTTTTGCATGGAGACGAGCTAAGAATAGGATTGACACTTCAGTTAATTGTAAGAGGTCTATAGATAGCACACTTGCATGTGTGGCTATGCCTGTGAATGGCGCATGGCTATTAATAGCATGCGGCCTATTTCTAGAATAGATAAGCGGTGAAGGAAAGTCCCCACCCTATATATATGATGTGAGGTACATAGTGGTAATATATGAGTGTGATGGATGTATGGAGGTATAGAGATATACGCATATGACTGAATTATTGTATCAAATCCATACATGCATTGGTATAGATTAACATTATTGTAAGGAGCTTCTTTGTGTTTATTAATAGATGGAAGATATTGGCTGAACCTAAGTGTCATTCCTATGTGGAATTGAGTAGTACATGTTATTGATTCAATCATGATTACTGTTTAAAGCTTGTTCTTTCATAGATCTGAATGTAGCATACATTGTAGAATGATAGATTAGTTATGAATCTATATGTTTCTTCCTTCATCATGCTAACATCCTACTACAACAACCCTAAAGAGGGACCTGATACCTTTGTGTGCTTTGGGTGAGTGCTTAGTCAAGGTGAGTGATGTGCCAAAGATGAATAGGGTGTTATCCGGTAATTCTAGGCTGCATCAATAATCACATGATTCTTTTTAGTCGTTGATCCTTAAAATAGGTAAGTGGAAGGTGAATGGTGCTCAAGGGACAAGCACTTAATGGATAGAAGGTGATATAGGACTTGATTCAACAATAGAATGGTCAAATATGCAAAGCATTGAGGGGCTCAGGTTTAGGTTTACCTTCAAGTGAAGACAAACGATAAGCACCTGATCCATAGGTATGAGTAAAATATACAGTCTAAGCCAATTAGGAGAAAAATTTCCCCATTTACTTTTCTCCTCTTTTTTTACATGTTGATTTTCCTTTAAGATGAGGTCATCGACCTGGAAGGTTTGTTTATGGACATGTTTATTGTAGGCATGTTTGATACTTTTTAGTAGATTTGGAGATAGTTGAGAGCATTGAGATGACACTCATCTAATAACTCAAGTTGTGTGAAATGTTCTTGGTAAAATTCATCATCATTGAGCATCTATTTAAGTGAGATATGAAGAGATGGAATCTAGACTTCAAAAGGCAGAACAACCTTTGTACCGTAGACCAGAGAGAAAGGTGTGGCAGCATTTGAAGTATGAATACTAGTGTGATAAGCCCATAAGGAAAAATAAATGTGCATATGCCACCTTTTCAAATATCATCAAGAACTTTCATAACAATTTTGTTTAATTTTTTGTTGGTTGATTCGGCTTGGCCATTTGTTTGAGGGTAGTAAGGAGAAGAAAAACTAAGTTGAATGCCAAAGGCATCATAGATTTTCTATAGGGTTTTATTTTTGAACTATTTTCTATTATCAGTGATGAGATGATGAGGAACACCAAAGTGAAAAATGATGTGATGGTTGATGAATTCACATATTTTCTTGGCTTTTGTAGAAATAAGAGGTATTTCTTCTACCCATTTAGTGTAGTATTTAGTAGCAATAATAATCCATTGATGACATTAGGAAGAATGAGGATTGATCTCTTTGAAAATATCCAAACCCCATTGAGAGAAAGGCCAAAGGTCTCATGTGACCTGTAAGGCGTGACTAGGGATGTGATAAAGATTAGCATGTTGTTGGCACTTCACACAACACTTGAAATAGTCATAAAAATCATAGTTTAAGGTTGGCTAGTAATAGCCTGTGGAGAATGTGTTTAGTGATAGCTAAACCACTGAAGTGAACTCCAAAAATTCTATCATGAACTTCCTTGATGGTGTAGGGAACTTTAGAACTTGTAAGACATCGTAAGAGAATATCATCAAAGCCACATTTATAAAGAAGACCACCCATGATGAAATAGCAAGAGACACTTTAGAGAAAGGCTCATTATCCATCATGAGCAAGATTTGGGGGTAGAATGGTAAGGGAAAAATAGTAAACTACTTATACCAAAGGTCACATGGGTCAGTTCAATAATTGCGATGAGGTTGACGTTTTGAAATAAATAAGAAGGTGATTGCAACCTTTTTACTGTGGAAAATATTTTTGAGTCAATCGGTGAAGTGGGTATCTGAGATGCAAGACATGACATGGTGTCCACAAATTTGTTAGTGGAATGTGGAGTAGTTTGAAGTTTAAAATGTTCAAAGGTATTCAAAATTATATCTACATGATGTTTATACTTTTGAAGTATTTCATTATGACAATGGTATATACCATTAACTTGATTTACAACTAGTTGAGAGTCACAAAAGATATTAATCAATTTAACATCTAAGGCAATGGTGGCTTGAATACCTAATACGAGTGCTTCATATTCAATGATATTGTTAGTACATTAAAAATCTAGTTTGAAAGATAATGGTATAGGCTCACTATCAAGAGGAATGAGGATAATGTTGGCACTACCCCCACGTAGACATTTGGAACCATCAAAGAATAAATTCATCCGGTAAATAAGATCATCCAAAGAAAGGATAGCGATGGATTCATCCGGGAAATCAAAGTTAGAGGATTGATTTTCTGAGAGGGGTGCATCTATAATTTGGTCAATAATGGTTTTTCCTTTGACATATTTTTGATGAGTGAATTCAAGGTCTAGGTTTACAAGCATAGTATGAGCCAACGTGTAGCACATTGATGTTGGTAGGGTTTGGCATACATGTAATGTAAGGGGTCAGTATTGGTGATGAAAAATGTTTTGTGGTTGAGTAGGTAATGTCAAAGCTTAGTGGTGCCAAAAAATAAGGCTAAGTAGATTTTTTTGGCATGGGTGTATCTAGTTTCATAGTCCAAAAGCATACGACTTATATTATAAACCACTTTCTTCCTATGTCTCTCGTCATGATGAGTGAGCATGGCACCCAAGGAATGATCAATAGTATAAATTTAAAGGTAAAATGGTTTTTCATCCTTACGTAGAATGACCACAGTGGTTGGAGGAAGTACTATTTTAAGGCTTTAAAGGATTGTTGGCATTCATCATCCCATTTGAAGGAGACATCCTTTTTAGTAGATGATGAAATGGGTGGCAAGTGGTTGAAAGCTATGAAATAAAGTGATGAATAGATTACAACTTTTCTTAAAACTATGAAGTTGAAAAAGGTTAGTAGGTGGAGGTATTTTGAAAATAGCCTTAGTTTTAGCGGGGTCAACTTCTATGCCATGCAAAGAAAAATAAAACCAAGGAGATTTCCGAAATAACAAAGTAGACAAAATTATTAGGTTGAAGGAAAACACAATACTTAATGAGATGTTTTGAAGATGACCTTAAGGACTATAAGGTGTTTAGCCCGATGTTTACATTTCACAAGGATATCGTCAACATAATCTTCCAATATGTGATGTATGATATCATGAAAGATATAAGTCATAGCCCATTAATATGTAGCACCAACATTCTTAAGGCTAAAAGGCATGAATCGATAAAAGAAAGTCCCCAAGGAGTGATAAAGGTGGTTTTCTGTTGATCTTCCAGGGTAAGTAATATTTGGTTATAACCTGAGAAACCATCCATGAGTGACAAAATCTCATGGCTGGTGGTAAGATCAACTAGTTGGTCAATACTAGGTAGAGGAAAGTCATCTTTAGGGAAAGATAAGTTAAGGTCATGGAAATCTATGCAAATTCAAAGTCCTCCTATCAATTTTTTGATAGGAACGATGTTAGATATCCATTTGGGATAATCAATGAGTAGGATGAAGGAAACTAAAAGAAGGTGTGGAGTTCTTCTTTGACAAGAAGGGCAATGTAAGGGTGCATTTTCCGTAACTTCTATTTTACGGGTTTGGCTTTAGAATAGTTACAATATTATGGACCATAATGTTTGGGTCAATATTAGGCATATCAACATAGGACCAAGTAAAAGTGTTGCTATGATCCTAGAGGAAAGAAGTAAAATATTCTTGTTCAGTGGTATCTAAAGATTGGCCTATCCTTAGAATGTGAAGGTCATCTTGAGTGTTAATATTTATTTTGATGGTCGATTCATTTAACATAATTTGTGTCTTAGAAGGAAAGGATCGGTGAATATAGTAATCTTCCGCACCAAGGTAGGTGAGAATAGACTCATCTTCCTAACATTAAACGATGTTAATAGAAGGTGTATCATCATCGATCATGTCAGGATACATGAAGGGAAGGGAAGAGGGATCCTCGCCATCTCGTTGATAAGTCATAGGTCCCAGGAAATGGTGTTCACAAAAAAAGTTAGGAGGAATGGATTCTAGATCCATAGACTCCATACGTGAAGGTGGTGAAGTTTGTAGATGGGGTAAAGGAAGTTTTTGTCCTCAATGATTTTAACTCAGGATTTCTTGGAAGATGGTTCGGTAAAGCCAATACCACTTTGGTATTTATGTTTACATGTGGTGCATGGGATGATAGTATGATGACCCTATTCATAGAAACCAAAGCCAAATACCTTCCATGTACAACGATGGAGGAAGGTGTGGGCAAAGCAACAATTGGTAAGAGATTGGAGGTCAGATGAAAATTGCCGCATTTGGTAAGGTGGCTCAAGAGAGTAGGTAGAAGTATCAAATCCCCCATATGTTAAGTTGGTATGAAGGTGGGGAGGACCGTAAGGGAAAACCTCACATATGTGGTGATCATAGCGAGGATGTTGGAGAAGGTTACCATACTCTTGAGTAAGGAATGTATCTTGTTGTACAAGTGGTACTCCCCATAGTGAGACATTTGAAAAACACCTTATAAGGGATTAGTAGTGGATATGTGGGTATAGGAATAGATGAATCTAGGTGATTATGAAGAAGAAGCATTGGTTGGTTGAGAGGTAGATGGGTTGGTGTGAGTCTACGAAGTAGTGGGAATTTAGGAATTAGGTGTGGGAGCGATGGCGGTAGAATTTGTGGGACGGGTTGTGGGTGAAATAGAAGTAGCATTGTTGGTAGATTCCTTGACTGGTATAAGGACATCATTAGGCCAATGTACAATATGTTTTAGGTTTTGAATGGTGAAGGGTCAATTATAATGGTATAGTTATGTCCCTTTTTTCAAAATTTACACAACGATGTAAGGTTGAAGGGATGCAACCCATGACAAGGATCCAAGGTCGGTGAAGCAATAGGTTGTACTATAATTCTTCCTCTAATACATAGAAAATTTTAGAATAGTACAAGAGCCCAAACGAATGTGGAGAATGATGGTGCCAAGGGTAGAAGTGGTGGCATCATTGAATGAATGCAACATAACTAAGTTATTATACATGCAATTGGTAGGGATGCACATTTGGTTTTACACATGGGAGGATATGATGTTGATGTTGGCACTATCATTGATCATAACGCATCGAACACATATATTATCAATGTAAATAGAAATGAAAAGGGAGGGATCAGGATCTTCTAAGTGGAGAGGTACAATCATGTCGTCAGATAAACTAAGAATGGTTACTTGATGAGTGGTAACAGGTATAGAGGAAGGGGATGAATTGATGAGCAAAAGCACATGGTGAGGGGTGATAATAGAAGCCATGGGCATAGGCTCATTAGGTAAAACCTCAATGGATTTTAGAACCTCCATGAGGTCCTATTGATGGAATTCAAAAATTTGGACAAGGTCATACAAAGACATTTTTAGAGGGAATTGGTGCAATTTTTTTATCATTATACAATGGGAGACCTCATCGAAATAGGGTATGTGGGTCCCCGAATGGTGATTTTTGGTGTGGGTACAGATGGTATAGTGGGCATAGGATTGGTGGATGGGTTGGTTGCTTTCTCCTTTCCTTTTCTTTTTGGGTGTGAGTGGAAACTTGGATCATTTTAATATGAGGAAGAGAGGTGGATGGAGAATGTGTCATGAAAATTATAACGATATGATGGACACAAACTAGTGTGGGATAATATCCTTGTGAAATGAGTAAGGCACACTAGAATTTTGGTGGGGTTTTGGCTAGCTCTCTTATACGGACCATATTGATCTCAAATTTTAGAGGTGGATAAAAAGGTTGTGGAGGTGGTGATGTAGGTCATTAAATAGGTAGTGGGAGAGGATGTGTGGTGATAGGTGGAGGTGGAACAGGTCCTCATCTAGAAGATCATCGTCATCAAAGTTTTGTTCAGGAGGACAAAGTTGGAGAAGAACAATTTTTAGAGCCTTACAATTTTCTACATCATGTCTTGGCACACGATGGTAGGCACAAATTTTAGTATCATCAAACCCTTTTGGTTTGGGTTTGAGTGGGTCATAAGGTCTAAGGGGTGGCAATGTGATGACGGAGGTCTCTAAAAGGTTAGCTAGAATTTTGGCATAAGACCCTACCAATGGATCACAATGTGAGGTGAGTGTGGGTATGGATTGAAGTGTGGGTGATTTTGGTGGGAGAGGCATCACGGGAGGTGGAATTGGATGTGAAATGGGTTTGACCACTATTTTGGTAGGTGGTATTGTTTTAGATTTGGGTTGTACCTTCTTGGGTAAAGGTGTAGTAGATGAACTAGTGATAGAAGGTGTTGTAGGCTTAACTACCACTTTGGAGGGTAGTGGGTTTTTCAATTTTGGTTGCACCTTCCTAGGTAAAGGTGAGGAAGGAGTACGTGATGTGGAAGGGAAGGAAGATGGAAGAAGAGGATGAGTTAGCCAAGGTGATAAAGGAGGTGTGGTGAAGGTTGTTGGTAGAGGCAAGGTGGAAGGTATGGGTTGAAAATAGGAAATATCATAAGTACTATGAGGTTACTATAAGTGGTGGGGTTATATGTGGTAAGAAAGATGCATGTAATGTGTGAAGGTGTATGTTATTAGGTAAGTTGGGTGTAATAAAAGATCATGATGAAGAGGTGGTTTGTTGTACTTTTGGTTTTCCTTGGATATGAGGTTGTTTGGCAAAAGTCGAAGGGTGAGGTCTTAGGATGAGGGTAGTGGTGAAGATGAAAGAGGGGTAGTAGGTGAAACTAGTGTATGCGGCATAGAAGGTTGGGTATTCCTTTTAGGTGGGGGAATAGTTTTTACATGATTTTATGAAGACGTGGCTAAGTCTAGTTTAACATGAGAATGGACTAGACTTGATGTTGGTATGACTCCTAATGTGGTGATGGTTTTGGCTATGGGGAAAGTATAGGTGAAGGTAGGTTCTTAGGAATCGGATTAGGTTTGATTGTGGGTATAGGTTTAGTCTGTAGGCAAGGGTGATGAAGAAGAGGTTTTTATGACCGGTATGGGCATGGTTGGTTTGATTTTCCTAAATACATTTGGATAAATCGTAGAGGTATCGAAAATGCCATTTTCATTTGGGTTAAAAAGGGTAGCCGGAGACGTCCCCAAATCATGGAATCATCAACATAATCCAAGTGGTCTCATTAGGGATGAAAATGAAACTATTGTAAGAGGAGATGATGTTGATTTAGTATAATCCCCATAAAGTATGTCTTTGAGATAGGGAAGTGGTTGGCTTCAGACTCTTTGGTAAGAGAGCCGAGAGAAAATAAACTGGATCTTGGAAGGCTAATGGGGAATTGTCACAAGCATGTAGTGGTGCTTCTAAAGGATCCTCTATTGGTATGGGAAATGACAGGTAGGATTAGGTAGGTTCCTCTTTTGGTGGAGAGGGAGGTGAGCATGAATTTCTGGTGGATAAGAGAGTTAACACCACATGTTGTTCATTAGGTTGTGAGGGGAGTGATGAAATGGCATCAATATCTATTGTGGTCTCCTCCATGTGTGAATGAGGAGATGAAGGGGAATCCTCTATGGGTGAAGAAGTAGATGAAATAGGCTCCTCCATGGGTAAAGGAGATCATGCTAGAATCTCCTTGATGGAGGGGATAGGAGGAAATTGAGGAAGGGTTGGTATGATGTCAAAAATAGCATGGACTTCATAGACATTAGTGTCACAAGTCAAAGGTTCACCAATTTGGGTAGATGATGAGGTATAGTTAGGGAATGGCTTCTAGATATATGTAAGTTATGATTAGGTGGTGCATTAGGTTTTCCAAGACTAGATATCCATTGTCTAACATTTCCTGAAAAATGTTTTTGAAGGTTATACAATTACCATCACTATGACCTTCAACACGGTGGTAGTTGCAATAATCATGTTCCTTGTACTATGTAGGCATAGGATGAGTAGGTTCAAAACAAGTATTTTGTTTGATGGGTGGAAGAGAAATTGCTCCATATTTTAGAAGTTTTTCTAAAATTGATGAATAGGGCTCTCCTATGGGAATGTACTTTCATTGCTCTCACTTGAACTAGAAAGCTTAAATAGGAAAAATGTTTGAAGAAGGTTTCGATTAATTGGATGGGTGGGATGGGCTGAATTTTAAAACTACCATGTTGGTAAATCCTTTGGCTTTTGAATAATTGTTTTGGGGTTTGGAAGAGGAAGAGGCCTCATTTTACTTGAATGCAACATTTTTATTACACAATTGAATTTTCTTCTCTTCTATGGCATGGATTTCAAGTTTTCTAGCCATGGTGAATGCTTCATCAAAGGTACGAAGGTTTGGACTTGGAGAGTTGGTGAGATGTGCCTGGCACAAGCCCAAGTGAACAACTCTATAAGCTCAACTTGAGGTAGCTAGAATGTAAGCTAGTTGATGAGGCTTCACCAATAAGCAACAAAATCTACAATAGACTCATCATTGTATTGTCGTGTTGAGTATAAGTTGGTTATGGTCACCTTCTTGATGATATTTATTGAAAAATGGTCCATGAAGGATTGAACCACTTGGTCAAATGATTAAATGGAATGTCGAGTTAAATCACTATACCAATCCAATGTAGGTCATGTTAAGGGCATTGGGAATGTCCACAAGAGTATAGCGTCGTCATAAGTGATTAAATAACACCCATGTTTGAAAGACCGCAAGTGTTTTTATGGGGCCTCTTTGTTGTTGAGCTAGTTGAATTTGTTCATTTCCCAATGTGTAGGGTATACACGGATGGGAATAGATAGATGAATGGGCTCATTACAAATTTCATCATATGTCAAAGAGTTGCGAGAGCCACGAAACCGATGCTTCCAATGTTTGCATCTTTTCCATCATCATTTTAATAAGGTTGTTGGTATTTTGTGATGATTGGGCACCCCCTACAATATAAGGGGGTTGATGATGAATGTATGATGTGGATGACATTCTAGTATATGGTGCCAAGAATGAGAACTACGAGGGGGAATAGAAGTAGGCGGTACATATCCCGAGTAGGTGATAGATGAGATAGGTGGTTGTTGGTGATATGTGTAAGTAGGTTGGGTGGATGTACCAATCCTTGTAGTGATTGGAGGTAAATAATGTGGGATGGAGAGGATGATGTTTTGGAATGGAGTATGAGTTTCTGACACCATGGGTGGCTGCGATGCAATAGGTATATACAAGGTGCATGTGTAGAAAAGGATATGATAAAGTTGGTTGATGAAGGAATGGTTAAAACCATGGGAACACTAATGTATAAAGTGTGACCAATGTTTTAGGTGTCACGAGATATTGATGATGTGGGGTCAAGTTGGGATATTATGGGTGGTAAAGTGGAAGAAGGTAAGAGTGAGTAGTACTAGCCCATGCATAAGTAGGTGTGAGGGCAAGAGGAATGGACACAGGCATGTCATATACCAACTATCCTGATGAATCTCAAGTAGATGAATGGGAAAGATAATGTTGTAAGGTAGTGGGGTTATGATCAAGGAGTCTTGCAAACTCCTCATCACCGATACTGATGATAATGGGCTGAGTAGGATCCATAGGTGATAGGATGGAAGGTGGCGATGGGCTAGGTGAGAGTGGTCTGAAGGCTTGCATGAAATACAATGGCATTGGTTTGACTATGATTCAAAACCATGTGAGTTGGCATATGCTTGGCAATCTATTCTCTGTAAATGACATAGAAAAATAGAAGAAATGGAGAAAAAGGTCGTTTTTTAATTAAAAATTAAAACACAGGAACCGATGGTGATTAGGTTAACCGATGACGATGATAGGGTGACCAATGCTGGTTAGGTTAACCGATACTAGTTATTTTAGGAAATCAAAAGTTTTTCAAATGGGACAATAACTAATGAAAATGAGAAAAACTAGATTTGACAGTGATTTTAAAGATCTAGAGGTATGATGATATGTCTGAGGGACTTCAAAAGAACAAAAATGTGGTGAGTGTTGTTTTTGGTAAAATGACCAAAAATCGATAACCAAAAACAAGTCGAGTAAACTGATGATGGTTAGATGAGTAAACCGATGTTGGTCATTGGACCAACACTAGTCACTATGAAATTTGAAAATATGGAAAAGTTGATTTTTGTGACTTAGATCAGATAAAATATCAACCTAGAAACCTGAGTATGATAGTGATGGACCCTAACACACTAAAAAAAATTGAATATACATACTATAATTGTGGAGTGTGAAAGGAAGAAAGAAAAATGGAGAACACGTCCTCACAACTCAAAACACAAATCAAGAAAAAGTTAAGAAACATGAAATCCTATGGGTGAATTTTATGTTTTAGCTTATGTTATTTAATATTGACTTGTGAATAGAACATATTTTTGGTTTAATATAAGGTGTCCTATGATAAGCCAAGATCTAAGGATGGTTTCAGAAAGGTTTTGCAGGGGCAGTCCCTTCTCTGAGATAATGACTAGACAGAGAAACTAGTTGGGTGTCCACTGTTAATCCTCTAATTGTGTGATCATTGAAATATTCTTCTAGGAAGGAGGATGTTTGAATAGATGTGTAAATTATGTAAGTTTTTTGGTATAAAGAGAAAGAGAGAGAGAGAGAGAGAGAGAGAGTGCAAGTGAACTACGATTAAATTAGTCAACCATTAGCTAGGCATGATATCCAACATATAGTTTACCCTCAAATTAATGTGAGATATAATGCAACAAACTAGAATGAAATACATGTATTTAAACCCAAATCCACAATTATGTTTGATGTAAAAATGGAGAATAGGAAGAGGGATGCTCTTTCACTAATGCAATGCAGTAAAAGGAAGATGTGTTCTTTTTAAAGCACTATAAGTATGATTTCTTTTATATAATATCAGAAGGAGAATATACCAAAGAAGAAAATTAATGTGAATACTTTTCAAAGGGAAATAAACCCGTAATTTTTTCCTAGAATGAAAAATGCAAAGGAACCCCTGATGGGTCCCATCGGGTGCCAAAATGTTTCATCGGATTCTTAGAAAATTAATGAAATAGATAAGGGTAGAAGGCCAAGGAGGAATACATGTTGTAATGTCGGTTTAAGGTCAAATGCACACATAGATGACTTTTTATCAGAATAGATATGAGAGCTCCCTTTTGGCTAGAAGGAACTACCTATAGATACAAAATAATAACACCAAATAGAGTTAAATAAAATAATGAGTGGACTCGCCTAGTAAAAGCTAGATCTGGAAGCATGATACTTCGTGAACATGGTGTCAATCCACTTTTATATAACAATATTAATGCTAGTAAAATCATACATGAAGTAAATATCCGTCGATGAGAAACTTTTTCGGGTGGACAAACTTGTGGATTTATTGTCAATGCTCTAGGAATTTAAGTCCCTCTACTTAACGGCCCATCTACCATATATGCATGCGCATGAAAAGGTGGATTTATACGGTGGCCTTTTGACCAGGGATTTAATAGGGACACTCCATTGACCCTAAGACAAATCTTGCAGATACCTGCAAGAGAGGAATTTTTATTTAGAGAGGGAAAGGGGAGTGTGAAACTAGATAGGAGAACTAATGTTGCAGGTAGAAAATCATATTCTTACATACATCAATTATAATTTTTATCACATGCATTAAAATTAGGAGGAAAAACTCTACGTGCGTAACAAGACCAAATGGAATTTATGATTACAAAGTATTAATAAACCCTTCATCAAAAAAGGCTCAAAAATCCTTCTTGTATTGATTGCTTAAACCAAGGTGTATATAGTATGAGAATGGAGGAAAAATAGAGAGCGGGGAAAGGAATAATTTGGCTTAAATCCTTTGTTCTCTCAAGGTAGAATGCACTCTTGAGCTTACAAAATTAATGACCAACCCTTTGAAATGGGAATGGTGTTACAATTTATAGAATGAGAGGTGACTTATCATCTACCCCCCAATGGCTTTTCATATGTCCTTGTGCAACTTAAAACTTTTCAACTTCCTAGGAGAATATTAAGTCCCTTTTTATAACATAAAGGTGACTTATTACATTAGGAACATTAGGACATATGAAAAAGTGCAACCCCAACATGAAATTAGAATATTGGAAAGTGAGAGAAAGTTGGGGGAAGAGGAGAGAGAAAGAGAGAGAAGAAGAAGAGGAGATGTCATTCCTGATGAAGTCCGTTGATCCTTGTTGATGGAAAGCTCCAAATGCAGTGAAACTCTAAATCTTCAAACTCCTTGCACACTATGAAACTCCTTCAAATTAGCTCACGAATGCTTGCCAAGTTGAGTGAATTGTTCCACTAATGACCACAACTCCCATCCTACGTATGATATATCTGATGACCCGAACTATGTAGTGAGTGTCAAAAACATTTTCTAGTTCCCTGAGATGATCATCCCTCTATGCCTCATTGTGCCAAACTTTCCCTTTGAGAACAACCTGCTATTAATAGTAAGTGTCTAGATGGAAGGCTTACTATTTTTAGTGAGAGGTTATTTTTGCCTCTTCTCGACCATCATGATGTGATGAACTCCCTCATTCTATCCTGTGCACATTACCTTTGCTTTGACCACTTCTTGGGGTGACTTACTATTTTTAGTAAGCACCCATATAAGGGACTTACTATATTTAGTAAGTGGTCATTTTCACTTTATTCATACTCCAGATAATCATTCTAGATTCTTGGAGATCTTTAGTGCACACTACCTTTTCCATAGCTACTTTTGATGAAGACTTACCAAAAATAACAAGCTTGTATAGGAAAACTTACTATTTTTATAAATCTTATTTCCAATGATCGATTTGTGATGGAACATACTTTTTTAGAATCATCTCGTCATCACGAAAAATCATCCTAATTTCATATAATTTTTCCCACTAGGATGCCAGAAATAAAATTTAAAATTTTCACCTAGTAGTGGCTTCAAGCACGAAGCTACCATGGCGGCCATTAATGGAGCTTGAAATTTTTAGGTCTATTTTAGTCTCCATTTTTAATGAAAATAACTCTATCGTAATAGGTTTTTCATTTGGATCTTGTGTGCAAGTTTTTAGCTCATTTCCATTATCGGAATGATGGGAAATCTGACAAATGTGAACCGGTGCATGAAGTGAGGATTTTGTTGGAACAAATAATTTTGGGCACCATTTTACCTCTAGTTTATTTCATCATGATTGTCTTGAAAAATGTGTAATTCTATAGAAGACAATAATTTGATCTAACTTGTATCTTGTGAGATATGAAGATTTCTTGATCGGGTGACTTCACGGTTATCTGCAAAAAACCTTCATTTTCTTCCCGTTCTTCATTTCTTCAGCACTTTTTTCTTTGATATTGTTTTTTTTCATGGTGTGGAGAGTTTGGTGACCATGATGGAGCTGGTTCGATCAGTAATGGTGACCGGGTGTCTGGACAAGCAAGAACAAGGCCATGGCATGGTGAGAAGTTGTGAAGGAGAAATGAGGGGAAGAGACAACTAAGTGTTGGATTTGAATATTCAAAAAATGCTCATGTAAGGGTGGGATGAATTTTTTCATGTCTTATTTCCTTGACCTCAAGGATGTGAGGGACATCAAATTCCATAATGAGCAAGAGGACAACACGTGTCCTCAATCCAACAAGAGGGGATTTACTTTAAAAAGCACTAGAGTCACCTGGGGATGAAAGTCGGTCACGTTGATGACTAAAAGATTCCCCATAGGGGTTGAGCACATTTTTCCATGTTTTCTATCCTTGACCTCATGGACGTGAGGGACATCAAATTCCACAGTGGTCCTGGAGCTAACACTTGTTCTCGATCCGATGGCAAGAAATTTAAGCTCCAAAAATGCACTTGGGGTTGAACTGTCAAGTCTGAAGGTCACATGAGGGTCCCGAAGGTCACATGGAGGTTGGGCACATTTTTTAAGGTTTATGTACCTTCCTCGGTACTTCGGGATAAAATCCCACCAGGCTCTTGGTGTTGACACGTGTCCTCCCAAAAATTGACTAACTCCCAAATTATCTTCAAGAGGGTAACTTGGAATGATAATAACTTGAGCTCCAAAGTGAAAATATCGAAAAAATTATATGATTCTGAATTTAAATGTATTTTTGAAACTAATGGTGGGGTTATCATGTCTTGATTCATCCATTTGATCCCTGAAAAATCATAATTGTGATTTTGTACTCATGTGTGCCTAAGAAATACTACATGAGACTGATGCTCCTAAGTGTTGTGAAAATATGATTTCACCATAATGGAATTCTTGGAATCCTATTTATGTAAATGTTTTGTTTTACTCCTAACTCCATCTAGAGCTCCCGGAATCACCTTCTGAAGCTCAGCAGTTGTTTTGGCATGTGCACTAACTAGGCTTGTGAACCCTAATTCTAGTGAAACTACCCCAAATTCTTTAAGACCTTCCAAAATATTCATAAATCATATCCATGATTTCCCAATGATTTTAGATCACCTCCACATCAACTTATTCTCTTTTCTTCCACTCTGAGGTTACTTCAGATCTATGAAGGCCAAGGTGATAGCCCTTCCCACAATTATCTATAGCTTACAAATGAGCTCCTAAAATCACCTAGGGGAATGAATGGAATTTCCTAAATCACCTAAGGGGATGAGATAACATTAATTAGGAGGTCACTTGGACTGACTGGATAGATTTGGGGTGTCTTGGAGTGATAGACTTGAAAATTTAAACACAAGGGTATAGTTGTCATGCTTGGAAATTGTTGATTTCCCTATTACACATTTGCATGACAACAAGATCCTATT
The DNA here is from genome assembly GCA_018340775.1 of Taxus wallichiana var. yunnanensis. Lineage (NCBI taxonomy): Eukaryota > Viridiplantae > Streptophyta > Pinopsida > Cupressales > Taxaceae > Taxus > Taxus wallichiana. Next base: position 617,583,297 of record CM031238.1, read on the forward strand.
GAAATTGAAACAATTTAGGTATCTCACACAAAATAATAATAAAGGTCATGCAAAAGGTTGTTTAAGTTCAAAATGGGAGGGTTGATTGAGGTGGTGTTGAGTTACGCCTCCGATACAAGCTCTGGTAAGGTATGGTACATGGTCCGGGTAAGGTCTAGTAAGGATTAGAAATGGTTCTAGGCTATTTGGAAGTGGGTATTATGTTTTTTTATCTGAGATATATTGACAAACATAGTAATTGGTGCTATCTAACTAACCGATGATGATTAGGATGAGTGACCAACAATAGTTGGCTAACTAGCATCGATAGGAGAAATTAGTAGAAAGTTCTTAAAATTGATTTTCTAGACTCCCTGTGATTGCAAAGAGGTTGGAAATGGTGAGAGTGGGGTCGTAAAATGGTTTTGAAGACTCAGAGATGATTAGGAGAGGGTGAAAATGGGTGAAAATTCTAGGTATGATTAGGTGATGGGTTGATGGAAGGAAGGAAGTATATGGGTATGGAGAGAAATAGACTATAGAGATGAATAAATAAATCTACACAAGGAAACTAGAGATTCAATGTAGAGATGTTGAATACTTACTAGAAAGTAGATTAGAGAACATAGGTGATGAAGATAGTGATAGTAGAGATCCAAAGAGAAGATTCATTGTATTCATGTCGCGTAGTTCAAACCTTTGTGCCTCTCTGTTGTGAATCTATGATCGTGAAGAGGATGATGAATGGTGATCGATGTTGGTAGTGCTCCCATGTGTCTTCTTTTTCCTAAGTGCTAAAGAAATTTGAGTGCTCCAAGTCTCTAGAAGAATGAGATCCTGAATCAAATGACCAACCTAGGCCAAGGCTTTTGGAAACGTATTTAACCTAACTAGAAATGGTTAGGTGACTAGCATCGGTTGAGATATAACCGGTGTCGGTCAAGGCAGGAATATCTAGGTTGGCCAAAAATAGCCAAATTGTTGCTATTTTCAGCATGATCTCCAACCTTCTGCCGAGTCTTGAGTGATAGATCATGGAAAGATAAGTAGGAGTCCTTTTAGGTTTGTTAATAGGAGTTAAGTCTAGGTTTAGACTAAGTCCTAGTTAGTTAGGATAGGTTTAGACTCGGTCTTAGGTCATTAATGAGGTTTGAGTAGGTCATTGAGTGAGGTGGCTAGGTGAGGTGGTTAAGTGAGGATATTAATTAATTTAATTAACATGTGCACTAGGGGATATGAATAGGTAGGATATGGTTAATTTAATTAATGGGGTTTAAGGGGAGTATACCCCAATTTTAGCGTGTACATAGTCATAGCAAAAAAAAATATCAAAGTGGTCTTCATCTTTAAGTGGATGATTTAGTGATTGATCACCTTAGGGGGTTATATCCTCCTTGCAAGTTGGTGCCTTATTAAATAGGGGCTACTACTCTTTTTGGGGTTGATGTCTTGCTAAATAGGGGTTAATGCATGGTTGGATGGTTAATGGTTAATGAAAGCTAAATAAAATTAATTAAAGGTTTTGAATTACTAATTCACCCCCTTATTCCATTTTTCTTCTAATATATTGTATATTTATTTAACTTTTCTAATATATATTTATATAATTTTTATATAAATATTTATAAAAATAACGATTAATTTTTAAATATGCAAGTCACATGTTATAGTTAGTTCAAGTATTTACAAGTACTTTTATGATTTAAATCATGAAATACATATAAAGGATTGTCAAATTTAGCCCCTGATTGTGATAATAAGTGTATGGTTGGCATGAGAAAGATACATTAAGTGGAAGGCAAAACAGAGTTCGTTATGTCAAATCATGCAAACATCTCTGTGACACGCCATGCACATTTTTCCTCCACTCCTCCCTATATTTTTCAAATTAAGCCTCAACACTTGTAATATTGATAACATCAATATGTAACATTCTTTTCAAGGTGGTTGAGATATTTTTCACCAAGTGATGTCTGCAGGGTGGGCAGCCAATGTGTAAATGTGCTCATTGTTTCTAATTTGTAAAGTGGACAAAACAATTTTTTGACCAATGAATCCTTATAGGAAACTTATTTTAATATTGTTTAAATGCTGAAAATAAATCAACTTAACAAAATTCAATGCAATGAAAATAACCAACACTACACAAGAGTTGATAATGGAGTTCGACAATTGCCTACATCTCTAGGTTTGCTAAATATTAAACTCGATTCATTATAATTATTAAACTAATTTTCTCATTCCTATTTCATATTAGTGAAATGGTAATATTGAAAAAAGAAGCTCCAATAATAAGAGTATTTAAGGCTACATCTAGTTTAGATGGTGATGGATATGGACACAAAATATCCTCCTTGTAGCAAGCTTGATTACTTACAACAAAGAGAAACTCAACATGAAAATGGATTAGTAGATAGAATGGTGGGTTGCCTAAAAAATCTGGTCCTAAGAAGTGAAAAATTCCTAGGATGGATGTCAACCCACTTTTTTATAAAACATGGATAAGATATGATAGTGGATAAATGATAAGATGTAACAAAATATGATCTAAAGTAGAGAATCTAAAATAAACTAGATAAGACAAGATGTGGATCTGATATTAATAAATGATAAAAATTGAACTAAACTTGATCGATTCTATGGAAACCAAGACTATTAGGTAGATGCAACGGCTCACGAGGAAGTGGATACCAAAAAAATATGTAGCAAAGAAAATCTTAAGGAACTAATTTGAAGTTGATCCGAGATTAAGATTATGTTGAGATGATGTAGGAGTATGGATTTTGGTGAAACAAAAATGATGCAAGAAAATTGATAAATCTAATGATAAAAGTGATAATTATTGATTAGGTCGATGTAATCGGGTAGATTTTTGGAAACTGGGTGTGATGTAAATGAGATCTAAAGCAATAGGTATGTAGAATAGAAAGATTGAAAGATCTAAGGAACTGTGGGATCAAAAATATAATAGCTAGAATAATTGATGACAAAAATAAAATAGAGGTGGATCGGATCAATGGTGACCGAGAAGGAATCTAGATTTTAAGGGATTAAAATAGATGAAAATGACGGTCTAAAGAAAGAAATAGAATATGGTCGATGCAAGGGTAGAGCTCTGTGATGGTTAATGAAATTATAAGGTTAAAGCACAATAATGATGGAATGGAAATGGGGACCCCAAACATGCAAAATAATGATGTCAACAAAAGAGATAATTTCAAATCTCCAAAGTATTTCCAAGGTGGTGATATCACCTGTAAAGAAGAAGAAGAAATGAAGCCAAGATTGCAAGGAAGCACGAAGTCTTAAAAATTACATCACTAGTGAGAGGATGGGTATGGTCCTATTTATAGGGTTGGAAATAACCCGGATGGTTCACTTTGGTGAACTATGGCGGTCTTTGATTTGGATGTAGAAATGTGATTAGCTCAATGCAATGACCTCTTGTGATGTGGTTTTAGGGATGCTTAGGGACTACAAAATGTTGTTGGGAGATAAGAAAACATTAAATGAAGGTAGATGGGAACCTAGGGATGATAAAAATGAGGTTTATGGAGGATAAAAGGATTAAATGGGGATTTAGGACTAATTAAGGATGATTAGGGAAGACAAATTAATGATATGATTAGGATCAAATTAAGGTATAAAAATAACAATTAGAGGGATGAATGAAATTTAGGAGGCAAAGGGGGAATTTGAATGAGAAGAGAAGTATGTATGTGAGGAATGAAAATGAAAGGGAGAAAATGAGGGATAAGTGATATGGGATATTAAAATTGGTGTCTACATTTTCCCCTTTTTGTTGATTTTTTTTCATTCAAGCCACGAGATAAAAATGAGAAGTGATAAAAGATGATGATTGAGGTACTCCCCTAAAACTAGGGTTCAATGAAACAAACAAGAATCGATCACTAGGTTAAAATAGATAGATGAAGGGATCAAGAGTCGAAAGGATGAGAAAAGAGAGAAGATTAAAGAATATTCCCTAAGAAAATATGGCGGTGATTTGGGAATCACTTCGGTAGGGAACAAAGCACAGCCTCAAAGGAGGACGGAAATGTCCTATGGACTAACAAGTCATTGAAAATCATAGCAATCTAAAGGAAGTCCAATTGGAATCCACTTGGATGGATGTGCAAGCAACCAAATGAATGGGTCAAAGGCATACATCAAAATTATGCACAAACAAATGTGAGGATGGTCAAGACAATGGTCTGACAAAATCCAAGGAAAAAGAAAATGTGATATCCTTCATACATGAGGAATCAAAAATATGTGTCTAGGTGGGACAAGGATAAAATATGGCCACAATCGTGGGCTTACAATGAAATATGGTGCCCCAAGATGGACATGAAGATGATCATATAGTGGGTTGCTTGATGTGATTAAGGATGGATAATCAGATTGATATATTGATGAAAGTCCTGACAGACAAATAAAGGTGTGTTATGAATAACACACAAGTCAATATTAGAAAAGATAATTTGGAAGAGGGATTAGGTAAAATATAATGGGGATTGAAAATTTAGGGTTGGGTCAACAATGACTTAGTTGGGTCAAGGAGACTAGGATTGGTTCCACAAGAACTAGATCTAGTCGGTGGCACACATGGTCGATGAGCCTATATAAGCAGTTGGGGTGACCGAATAAGCTCATTTGCACTATGTGAACTTTTTTTATCAAGAGCTCTAAGTGAAAGTGTGGAGAAAGATGGAGGTTGGTGGAGCAAGTGAGAAAGCATCAAAGAGAACTCGAAGTATGGTAAGTTCCTAAGCCCTAGCTTATTTTTTTGTTTTTCTAGGTTTTGAGATGGGTACCAAGGGTGATTGGTGGTGACTAGACATGGTATCTTTCAACCAAGGCCTAAAGGTAGTGACCTAAGATGGGAATCATCAACCTAAACTGGTTTGACTTCAACCGATCATATAGGGAATGTATTTGATTAGATCAATTGAAAAATAATGATTTACATATGTTTGGATGTTAATGATTTCTAGTTTGACTCATTTTTCAAGCTAGGGACACATTATATCTCGTAGAGATAGAGTCTCTGCTATGTATGATCATATTAGAGGGGATGTGACTGATGTAGAGTGGCATCACTGGAGGTGGTAGGACTAGATAGATTCCACCATTATTAGAGGATGTCGGGGGAAGTAGGATTGATTATGGCACTGATCAATAGGTGGGATGTGATGACTATTACATTATGGTTCGGACAGGGAGATGATGGTGATAGTGGAATACATGTACTAGATTTTGAGGCTTTTGATAAAAGGGGATCTCATAGATCCTATAACAATTGAGAGGATATTAGGTGTATTGACATGGCTATTTTGATCCGATACCCCACATATCACATTTACATCATGGGCTTTTCATATAGAACCATGACATGAGCCAAAGACACATGGAAGAATGTTGATATGTTTTTTTATGATGGCAATCTCATGTTATGCACTAACATATTTTGGTGGGGCTAGGTTTCCATGGAATTTTCAAGGGTGCTAGAAGACATAGTGGAACACAAGATAGTATTCTCATTTGGTACAATGTTATTGGCTCATATATATCACGAGCTATAGATGTATGCTACAGAGAGTAGATCTAGATTGGATGTAGGGTTTTTGCTTCACTCTCGGGCCTATGAGCACATAGCTTTGATTAGGCCACTGGGGATTCTCTGGGTGGCTAGAGACCACATAGAGATATATGTTAGATTATTGAGAAGGAAGGCTGACTGGCCTATAGAGACAAAAAGATATAGGATATGACTAGTATATGGAGAGATTCGGGGATTGGATGTGGATCATATCCGATGGAGGCCATATTGAGGTTTTCCTACATATCCATGGGTAGATATTTAGTTATTTATCATGAGGAGGATTAGATGGGTTTAGGGGTGCATACCAAGGATAGTGGAGGCATTTTGGGTGGTACACATAATTCCAAGGGCTCCTATTAGATACGATGATGAGATGATGAGGAGAGAGACTTAACTAGTCCTGTGATGGCTGATCCATTGGAGGAGGCATGAGCTCCATGGGATAATGATGATGATGTAGGATTAGGGGTAGGATTTTTAGAGTGGATGATAGAGGCATGGGTAGCCTAGGTAGTAGAGGAGAGGGTGGAGATAGAATTAGATGAGGACGCTGTGCCGGTAGGAGAGGAGGTAGCACTAGGAGGAGATGAGGGTATAAATGAAGGGGGAGTAGTGGAGATATCCTACTTATGGGTGGATTTAGATGTCACTTGTTAGGAGGCTATAGTATTTCTTTCGGAGAGAAACATGTCTATACAGTAGATGAGAAACATGTATCATAGGTATAAGGATGCCTACACAGAGCTAGATTTGGAGATCTTGGACCTCTAGTTGCACCATCGTGAAGTGAGGCACCAAAGTGCCTTCATAGGGTGCTAGAAAAATGGCCCCATTGATTACTATATCATGAGATAATTATAATGAACTCGGGTGAGGAGGCATGATACTATGAGTGTATAGTTACATCGAGCATACCAGATGTACCGTGATACGCAAAGATACCTAGAAGGGTAGCAGAGAGCAGGAGCTCAAAGATGACCAAGACCATCCAAGAGCACAATTAATGTCGCATAGCCGAGGCAAGATCCAGATCTAGATGATTGAGGTGATAATGGAGAGAGAGATGTGCAGGTTCCTTCCCTAGGGTGTAAAGGCTCGAGCTCGTGGTATTTGATCTACAATTCACCACTTAGAGGGGTGAATGTTGTATATTGATTTTGATGTATAGATTTTCTAAATAGATCCCATATATGCCTATTGTGGATGTATGGACATGTGATGAGGATGTGTTTGTGTGTGTGTGTGTGTGTGTGTGTGTGTGTGTGTGTGTTTGTTTGTCTATTTTTGTGTTTGTGTTCTGTGTGTGTGATTTTATTGAGGTTTATATGTGATTTTGTGATGATCAATGTGATTATTTGGTTATATTGTGGATGTTAGTGTAGACAATAGATGCATATTGATGATGTAATGTTTAGATTACTCAATGTGAAGTTAGATCTTAGATATGTGATGTGATGATTTAAAATGATTGAATGTTGACATGTGATTTATGGGTTAAATGGTTTGGTGTGATGGTATGATAAACATTAATATTAGATGGCATGATAGATGTGAAATGATAAGACTTGGATTAGAGTATATGTGATTAGATGGGAAGTATATATTAGACTAGATGTTGATGTTAGATATGATGATAGGAATTATGGAATTGGATATGATTATATATAGATGATGGTGCATAAGTTTATGATTTTGGATCATTAGGAATATATGATGGAATGATAGATGTTAGACATATGAGATGATGAAAATAGTGGCAATGATTAAGAGAATGTAATTAGAGATGTGACCTTAATAGGGTGACCAAATGTGAGAAAGTGAAATTTATCATAGGGAGGAGTGTCCATAGAAAATATGAATTTGAATTGGATTTGAGGTAAACATGTGAAAAGGAACAATGAAAATCATTACATTTTCAACCATTGACAGGTGTTAACACATAAATAACAATAGTTATTCAAACTTAAGATCATGAGGGAAAGATGGAATGTGTGTTTATAGTCTAACTATAGATATGACAAAGGGGTTAAGATGGAGCTTGTATAGGAAAAATATGTTCTCCTTAGGTGGAATTTCTAGGTTTATTCCCCTACTCTGAGTAATAAGGCACAAATTGATCGATGTGGGAAGTTTGTTGTAGATGGGAAAGTTGATCAATGCAGGAAGCTTTCGAGGATGTTTGTTTTGATATTTTTCTTTTTATTTTAGATATTTTAAGAAGTCTTATCAATGTTGGAAGCCTTCATTGTCATGATATATTAAATTAGCCATCCTTTGAAGGAGTGTTCTACATTTTTACTTTTGCCTTGGATTTTGTATTTTTGAATTTTTAGATGGTAGGATAAGATTTGCATGATAGTTTTCCTTTGTGGGATCAGTCTATAATTTTGATAATTTTCTTTATATGAACAGGTTTCCTTCGAGGGAGTAGTCTATTCTTGGATATGATAGTTGTTGTAAATTAAGACACTAAGTGGGGGTGAATCGAAAGTCTGTTCAAACTTTAACAATCAATTCCCTTTACTTAATTTGTAACATTCACAAGCAATCAACATGAGAGTAAACATAGAGAGACATGATTTAATGTGGGAAACCCTTCAAGGAGAAAACCCACTAAAATCAAAGCACTAACTTGGACAAGAATGTCTTGTAAATATTACAATGATCTCACAATTGAGCATCAACTCAACATGGAGTTGCAACTCCAAAATTCAACCAAGCAACTACTTGATATTTATCAAGATTCTACTTGCATGGAAGCTTCAACTCCAAAATTTAGTCAAGAACCTACTAACCTTTTGTAAATTTCAACTTACAAGGAAGCTACAACTCCCCATTTTCTAAGTTTCTACTTATACTTTTGCAAGGTTTTGATCACTCTAATTTTGTTGTCTTACACAATAGATTGTGACCTCTAGATTAGCTCATTTTTCTTCTCGCCTCCCCTAATTCAGTTCTCTTTTGATCACCTAATCAGCTGTAAGGCACTATTATACAAATCTTATTTCATCCACACTTTCATATCATGCTCTCACTCATTAAATCACACAAACAAGAACCTACTTTACATGTGTTCAATCTGCTGCAATATTTCAGTCATGATGTTCACCTTAGTCCTCTTATGTTTCATGGTTTCAAGATCCTTCAAAGCATGGTTACCAACACCTCATTCTTATGCACATTCATCTTCACTCAACTAGCACTCACTCTTAATCACAAGCCCTATCTTCATCAATTCACGACCCTCTCTTTCTTCATTCACATATTTGCTCACACATCTAACATCAGGTCTTCAAAGTTTGTCTTGCACTCTGAATTATACTCTCTACTTCATTAATATTATCTTCACTCACTCCTATTCTTTATAAGATTATTTCATATCACATTCTTTACCCCAGATTACCTATCTCTTATATGCACTTCAACTTACATCAAAAAATCTTTCCCAAGCTTCAACAACCTACATCATACAAAAATGAGCTATTTGTAATACCACATATACTCATTACGGAGACTTTTCCACTTCATCTTCATGGAATATTCTCATGACTCTCTTAATATCTCTTAAAAAGAAGTCTAACTTATATCACCTTATTATCATCTATAAAATCATTACCTACTCCTTCATTTTCTAGTTTGTTATGACTCTTTGTAGCTTGAGGGCAGTAGGGAATAAATTTCAACTCTCTCGAAAATTTATTACACTTTATATATTCCAAGATGACCTCTATCAATACAAAATGTAACTCTCATTTTGATTTATCATTTAACACATTGAGATTTAATATAACTTTTATTCCTTTTTGACCTACACCAGATGTTACAAGTGAGTAAAACATTACAACATTCCCATATATCCTTTAAAACTTACTTCAACATTCATGCTACACCATTTAGATTTTACCTTCATTTGAGCACATGAAAGAAAACTAAGTACAAGAGATTATTTTTATAGTCTTGTGTCTTGAAGAAAAAAATTCTAAAAGCTTATTTGAATCAAAGTTACACGTATTCTTCATATCAATAGGATTTTGTATTCCATGCATCAAAGCTTGAGGTCTCCTCTTCAAATAACACCACTCTTTGCATGTATAGAAGTGAAAGAACTCAAATCATAGTTAAGCCTAGGTTGAGAGATTGAAAATATCACGTTTTCATGTGATTTCAATCATGGGAAGGAGGTTTGTGAGCTTTTTTATATCTTCAACCACCAAGAAAATAGTGTACTTCATGAAACAAACACTAAAACAACACATAAAGTAGTTTGTTCAAAATTTCCTTCTCAACTATCAACACTTAGACAGAGAGGTATGTATCTCATTCATGAGGAAGCTTAGAAGTTAAAAGCATTCAATGGTTATTAGGATCTTAGCATGGCATAGAAGGTTTATATACACCTTTTACTTGTCAAGAAGAGGTATAGTATCTTTTCTCACTTCAAAGAGTATTTTATTTAGCAGGATAATGTCTAATTTTCATGAAAAATATAGAGTCTTCAAGAACTCGAACCAAAACACACCAAAATCAATTTATCTTGACTTTAAGAGAAAATTACAGAGGATTTTTAATGTTTTACAACTTCTCTAAGTTCAATCGGGTCAAATATGAAGGTAACTAGCTCAAACTTACTTGATCTTCAAACTTTGCTTAATTAGGGTTTTAGTATTCAAACCTTAGTCATCCTTTAGAGAGATTTCATCACTTTGTTCTTTATTTTCATGTCATTACACTTGAATGGTGACACCATCATGGATTTTTGATAGATTTGCAATCCTTCTCTTTCCTTTTTTGAAAGGAGAACTTCATGACTTAAGCAAAAACAATCTTTCTTGACTCACAAGAGACTAAAACCTAGTATTCAAAATGAGGTGGGATAGTTGGTTAAATTTATATCCAAATATTTTAAACCACTTTTCTAAGATGCTCATTACCTTAGTCAACCTACCACACTAATTTTAGTCATCAACTCAAAGAACTTGATGTGAATATTTAGCATTTTTAGGATTGTATGCACTGTCTCACAAAACACCAATTAGAAAATTGGTTTTGAGTATTCTTTCTAACCCATCTTCACTCTCATGAAAAACTAAGGAAAACTTTATGGAATATATACATTACCTCTAACACCTTGATGCAAATTTGTAAGGAGAAATTTACAAGCACAACTCATACCATAGTCTTTTTGACAAGACTTGTATAGGGAAGTTGAGAAGAAATGAAAATAAGGACCATAGACCACCTCATCAAACAAAATGTTAGCTCCACAACTCACCTTTAACTTGTAGAGGGTGTTTATAGCCATTTTTAACTCAAAATCATGCTTATACACAACAAATTTTCTTATAGCACCATGACAGTTAGATTTGAAAGGCCCTTTAATAGTAGAGAAGGAAGTTTGATATAATACACACTAAACCAATAGTGAACATGTTCCAATCTCTTTATGTAATAAAATACCACCTCACATACATTCTTCCACATCAGGAGATTCATCTTGGATTAATCAAAATAGCATTGTATAGCCAATATTCTTCAAAATAGGGTTAAACTTGTAAGGAAAATTCAACCTTGAGGGAAATGGATGGCACAATTTAGACCTAGAAGGATCCTTATAAAATTTTGAGTGGTTTTCATGACATTCCCAAATGATTTTGAGGTCAAATAATTCATTTTATGCCTATCGCTTCAAGAAGGAGGTTTGGAGAGAGAACATTAATAGAAAAATGAATAGAAGTTTTTTGTTCCTTAACCATTTGTCCTCAAAAATTTTAAAAAATTTCAGTCTTGGAGTGCTCTTAAAAATTTCTCTTATAATTTATCTAAAGGAGGATTGATAAAAAAAATTTGAGTTCTAAGAAGTTAAGGTGCTCAATTTTCATTTTTCAAAAACCCGGTTTTGGTAAAACTTGAATAAATTACACAATTCTCTTCAAAAATTGATGAAAATTGACTTATAGCACTAAAACACCTCCCTCTACATGATCCATATATATTTTCTCATAAATTATCCTTTACAATTCATCCCAATCTCATTTTTATAGGCTTCCATTGATAGTTCTAAAGGGTAGTTTTAGTGAAAACTTGAATTTTGCCTCTAAGAGATAATGTAAGCCTTTTAGATGATCCTATATGATCTAAGAAGTGTTCCTAGGATCCTACTATACTTACTCATGATTTTTATGGCCTTATTTGAGCTCTTACACCTCATTAGGCTCTAGAACTAGGCCTAAATGGGTTAGTTATGATTGTGACTTACAATATTTGACCTGATGATCACCCTAAAAGGTATTTCACATCCTTGAGACACAATTTTATACCTATGGTACACCTAAGAAAATCATACTAAGATTCTTCATACCACGTGGGAACCAACCTCACTAACCAAGCTTGTAGAAGCTCTCATCTCAAACCATTCTTTGAATAAAGCCCACTATGAAGGCACTACCAATCAAACTTCATGCCCCTAAATGATCCTCACTTCACCAATCACACATTTTCCATCAATTCCACCTGACATAAATGACAACACCAGTGCATTATGGTTCAACAATAGCTTTTTTATATGAGCATCCATAATTTTGACTTTAGGATAGAGCTTAGGATAACCAGGTAAACCACTTGGGGAGGGGATGATAATATGTACAAACAAAACTTATGGACCCTAACATGGTCATTAGGTAGATAAGAGGGTAACATATGTAATGATTGGGGGTGTTGTCATAAATGTGCAACAAAGAAATTGACAATTTCTTAAAGACGACAACTATACCCTAGTGTCAAATTTTTCAAGTCCTATCATCTCAAGATAACCGGGACAAATTTGTCATTTTTTTCACCCTTATTTGATGTCAAATTGGTCCCCTACATGATTTAGGAAAGTCAATTTAATCCCCAAGTGATTTTAGGAGTTCTAAAAAGATGTTATCTTCTCGCAAGATTGGGAAGGGCTATCGTGGTGGCCTTCCTAGACTAGATCAACCCCTCGAGAGTGGAATGGAAGTGAAAAATTAAACATGAATGTGAATTGAAGACATTAGAATATCATGGAAATTATTTTTGAAGGTTTGGAGAAGTTTTGAAAGACTCGAGAGCAGAAGTAAAAACAAGGTTCACAAGCCTAGCAGTAGATCAACTATTGGGCTACAAGATTCTGGAGCCCGTGGAGTTAGAAGTAAAAAAAATCGCTAGAAACAAGATTACAAGACATACATGATGGTAAAATCATATTTTTCACAACACCTTAGTGCATAGGATTTGTAGGTAGGTTTTATCAGGCACAAGTGGAGTCTCAAATCACAAATATAATTTTTGAGGGATCATGGATGAATAAAGAAATGAAACCCCTACCATTAGATTCTAAATTCTATTTCAAGTCATGATAATATAAGATTTTACCAATAAATTCCACCAGAGCTCAAGTTATCATCGTTCCAAGTTACCCTCTCAAAGGTAGTTCAAGACTTAGTCATTTTTTAGGAGGACACATGTTTGGAGCACTTTCATGTCCCCGATGTCCCCGAGGTCAAGTACACAAAACCTTGAAAATTCACCACCATGTGACCTTTCCCTCATGTGACCTCCAAACTTGATGGAATCCCTCGATGCATTTTTGAGCATTCATTCCCTATCGTCAAATCAAGTGCCATGTGTCAACCACCATGAAATTGATTTCCCTCATGTCCCTAAGGTCAAGGACACTACACATGGAAAAATGTGCCCAACCCCTATGGGGAGTCTTTTGGTCACCCACGTGACCAACTTTCAGTGTGCATTTTAAGCATACATTCCCTACCGTCGGATCAAGTGCCATGTTTCACTCCAAGACCACCGTGAAACTAATTTCCATCATGTCCCCGAGGTGAGGGACACCAAACATGGAAAAATGTTCCCATCCCTCTAGGAGAGTATTTTGGTCACCCATATGACCAAGTTACATCCCCTCGGTGCTTTTTATATCTCATTTTGGAGCACTCATTCCCTGTCGTCAGATCACCACCACGTGTTTCCATCTTACTCATTATGGAAATTGATTTCTCTCACATCCTTGAGGTCAATGAAATCATGGAAAAAAATTGTGCCCAACTCCAACTCAAAAATTTGAAAGTTTTTCTAATCGTTGGATGCTTCTTGCTTACCATGAACATAATGTGCACATCTCCATATCCTCCTCTCGGCTCCTCACCATCATTCCTCAATTTCTGAAAATCAAACCAAACCTACCGTAAAGTAAATTCCTTCACTCCATGAAAGAATGCAGGCCTTAGGGAGAAGCACGAAAAGAACGAGAAAACAAAGAAAACTCCATGGCCATGAAATGAGAAGTTGAAGAAATATCCCAAACAAACACATGAAACAACAAGTTATGTCTTTCTATTCATTCCTCTACCCAAGGCCATCAATAAGACACCTTCAAACTCTCCTCTCATGCAACAGAGCATCCACATGAAGAAATCCCACTTCTGGCTCAATGAAGAAAAAATCTGATTTCCCATTAAACCGTTAGGTGAAACAAAGTAGAATTTCACATGAAGTACCAGAAGAAAAACCTATCACAATGAAATTTATTTCTTTACAAATGGAGGAAAAACCAAACCTACAATTTTGAGGTCCATTAATGGTTGCCACGTCCAGAAGCACTGTCAGGTCCGAAAATTAAAACTTTAAAATCTCCTGGACTATTAAGAGGGCGGGCCTGAAATTTCATAGGGGTGATATTGGGAAAAAACATATCAAAAAGTTTTTTCCACATCAATCCAACTCTTAGAAGCTAACTTTCTAAAAATAGTAGGTTTACTACATAGGAATTGCTATTTTGGGAAATTCATCAACAGAAGAACTTGTGGAGGAGACGAAGACATTAGAGGTGCACTATAGCTGATAATTCACCAAAAATGAAATTTTTGCACTTACTAACAATAGTAAGTGGGCCCTTGAGCACCCTCTAAAAATAGAAAGTCACACTAAAAGAGTATTTTTGGCACAACGGACATTTAGAACTTCGCCGCATCAAAGCTTTCCATGAACAAGGACCATCAAACTTCATCACAAGAAACATATTCTCCTCCTCTCTCTCTTCCCTCTCCCCAAATTTATCTCTCTTCAAATGTTCTAATTCTTCATTGGGGTTTACACTTTTTGATATGCCTTTAAGTCACTTAAAAGTGACTTTAGAAACATAATGTAAATTAAGTCACCTTGATTTTATAAAAGGGACTTAAATATTTTGTAGGAATATGAATATTCTAAAGTTAGAAATAAGGCATAAATAGAGTCATGAGGAAGATGATAATTCACCTCTCATTCTATAAATTGTAATGTCATTCCCATTTCAAAGGGTTGGTGATTGATCTTGTAAACTCAAGAGTGCATTGTACCTAGAGAAAGCAAAGGAGATAGCCATTTTTCTTCTACTTTCCTCCACTCTCAAATTTCTTCCATTCTCACATTATGTACAACTTTTGTTTAAGCATCAATACAAGAAGAAGGATTTTGTAGCCTTTTTTATGAGGATATTTTAGAAACTATGAGTTCACAATCTTATCTCATCTTGTTGCCATTTACAGGGTTATTTCTTCTCATAAATGCATGTGTTAAAGTTTCTAACTAGTGTGTGCAGGAATCTAATTTCCTACCTACAACATTAGTTCTCCTATCTCATTTCTCACTCCCCTTTCCCACTTTACAGAAAAATTCCTCTCTAGTAAGAAATTTCTAGCTATGTCGTAGGGTTAGTGGAGTGTCCTATTGATCCCCTCGAAAGGCCACAACATAAATCCACCTTTTCATGCACATAAATATACGGTAGTTACACTGGTTAAGTAGAGGGAATTAGATTCCCAGAGTGTTGGCAAGAAACCCACAAGTTTGTCCACCCAAAACATTTTCTCACTAACATGAGGTTTCCACCTAGAAGGAGGAAATTTTCCATAAGGAATATGTTATGGGAAGATTTGTGGTGTCCATATTCAAGGTCATAGATAAGAAAGTGATGGTAGACCACATAATTCCAAATCATTACAATGAGATATGAGGAGGATGATGGTGTCTTTGATATCATTAATAGAATAAGAGCACATTGGTAAGTATTTTGATAGTAGAAAGGTCACAAATTCAAGGTGTTGAAAGGTTTCATATCTAGTTTACCATCAAGAGACGTTAAATGATAGGCTCCAAATCCATACTTATGTGTGATAATATATCATCCAATCCAATTAGGAGAAAATTTTCCCATTGAATCCTTTCTAGAGTGGTGACATTCTAATTTTATTTCAATACTAGGTCACTAATCTTAAATTCACATTCTTTCAGATTTTTTTGTAAGCATGTTGTTTTCATGCAAATGTGCAACAGAGAAATCGGAAGTTTCCAAGCATGAAAACTATACCCCTGTGCTGAATTTTTCATGTTTTATCATTCCTAGCACCTCAAGTCAAATCTATCACCTGGTAACCCCTATTTTATGTAAAATTTATCCCCTAGGTGATTTAGGAAAGTCTATCCATTCCCCTAGGTCTATAAAGATGTTATCTTTTGGTAAAGATTGCGAAGGGTTATCACTAGCCTTCCTGGACTAGATCAACCACCCCGGAATGGAACGGAAGGGCCAAATTAAACATGGAGGTGAATTGAAGACCTTAGAACATCATGAAAATAATTTTGGAAGGTTTAGGGAAGTTTTGAAAGATTTGGAGCAGTCTGAGTGAAAATAGGGTTCACAAGCCTAGGCAGTACATAGGCCTAAAATAGTTGCATAAGCTTCAAAAGAAGAGTCCGAGAGCTCTAGATAGAGTTATAAGTAAAAAAACATCACCATAAACAGTATTTAAATTCCTACATTATGGTGAAATAATATTTTTCTCAACACCTTAGCACATAGGATTGGCATGCAGTTTTTATCAAGTACAAGTGGAGTCTCAAATCAAAAATCTGATTTTTCAAGGATCATATAAATGAATAAACACATTATATCCCTACCATTGTATTCAAAATTCTATTTCTAGTTAGGATCATATAAAATTTTACCAATAAATTCTACCAAGAGCTCATGTTATCATCGTTTCAAGTTGCCCTCTTTGACTTAGTCATTTTTTTGGGAGGATACGTGTTAGCACCAGGAGCCTAGTGGGATTTCATGTCCCCGACATCCCTAAGGTCAAGTATACCAACCCTTAAAAAATTTTCCCAGCCCCCATGTGACCTCTTGACCCTCATATGACCTCCGACTTGATGAGTTCAGCGCCAAGGTGCATTTTATGAGCATCCATTCCCTTTTGTTGGATCGGGCACCACGTGTCAGCTCTAGGACCACCGTGGAAAGTGATGTCCCTTATGTCCCTAAGGTGGGGGACATAAAACATGGTAAAATGCACCAAGCCCTATCGGGAGTCTTCTGACACCCACATGACCAACTTTCACCCCCAAGTGCATTTTTGGTGCATACATTCCCTACCGTCAAATCGGGCATCACGTGTCACTCCAGACCACCATGGAAACCGATGTCCCTTATGTCCCTAAGGTGAGGGACATCAGACCTTTAAAAATTCTCCCAGCCCCTATGAAGAGTCTTTTGGACACCAACGTGACCAACTTTCAACCCCTAGTGTATTTTTGGAGCATCCATCCCATGTCATCGATCGAGGACACATGGCATCACCTTGACCAGCATGGAAATTTATGTCCCTCATGTCCCTAAAGTCAAGGACATCAAGGAAAAAAAATGTTCCCAGCCCCTCCATGTGCATGTTTTGAAAATTTTAAATCTGACACTTAGTCATTTCTTCCCCCTCATTTCTCCTTCACAACTTCATACATTGCCATGGCTCCGTACATGATTGTCCAAACACCCAATCCACCATTATTGCTCTAAACCAGCTCCACCATGGCCACAAAAATCTAACTCCCAAAATCCAACTTTCTAAAAATAGCATGTTTACTACATAGGAACTACTATTTCATGAAATTCATCAACAAGAACATGCAGAGGAGACAAAGACATTGGAGGTGCACTACATCTTGAGAATTCACCGTAATGGATATTTTTACACTTACTAAAAATAGTAAGTGGGCCCTCAAGACTTTTCTAAAAATAGAAAGTTGATCCGTAAATAATGAGGAACGTAGGGATAAAGAGGAAAACTGAGCCGCAACATCCAGTTAAAGATCGGGAACTTGATTTCTCACACTTACTAAAAATAGTAAGTTGATTTTACACAAGGGAGATATGAAGCCAAAGTGGATGGGTTAGAAGCCTTCTCAGGATCATAAAGTGGAGAACAATTGAGAATGGAGCCAAGTCCATTGTAGCAACTCATCCTTCGACATAATTCTTCTTCTTCTTCTTCGCTTCTTTCTCTCTCTCTCTCAACTCCTCATATGAAACTCTCTCTCAATGTTATATTTTTTTGCGTTGAGGGTTAAATTTTTAATATGACTTAATTTCCTTTAGAAATGTAATGTAAATTAAGTTGCCTTGCTATTATAAAAGGGACTTAAATATTTAAATCAGAATATGAACAGTCTTAATTCATATTAAGGTATTCGAAAGGTCATGAGGAAGACAATGAGTCAATTCTATTCTATAAATTGTAAAGCCATTCCCATTTCAAAGGGTTGGTGATTGATCTTGTAAACTCAAGAGTATATTGTACTTTGAGAGAACAAAGGAGATAGCCATTTTCTTCCATTTCCCCCTTCTCAATTTCCTCCATTTCTCCACTATGTACAACTTTTGTTTAAGCATCAATACAAGAAGAAGGAGTTTCTATCTTTCTTTGACTAAGGGATTTCATGATACTTTGTGTTCATCAAATTCTATTTGGTCTTTTTCCATTTATAGGGTTGTTTCCTCTAAATTTAGTGCATGTGATGAAGTTTCTAACTAGTGTGTGTGTAGGAATCTGATTTTCTACCTGCAACATTAGTTCTCCTACCTCAATTCTCACTCCCTTTCCCACTTTTAGACAAAGTCTTCCCTAGCAAGAGATTTCTAGCTTTGCTACAAGGTCAGTGGAGTGCCCCTGTTGGATCCCCGGTCGAAAGGCCACCACATAAATCCACATTTTCTCATGCATGCACATATGGTAGCTACACCAGTTAAGTAGAGGGACTTAGATTCCTAGAGCATTGGCAAGAAATCCAAAGTTTTGTCCACCTAAAATATTTTCTCACCAACAGCTTTTTTAAAGTGCCCATCATGGAACATATTTAGGGCATATGCACTTGAATACGACCACGCAAGGTCCCAAAATACAAAAATTCAAAAAAATATATATATTCAAAAAACCAAAAAAGAGTTCATGAAAGTCCATTGCCAAAAGATACGCTGTCAATTTCTTGCAAGTGACTCTTCATATTCCATAGTTTCCTTTCATATTCTCACTTCAAGAATTTCCAAAAGTTGGTTGAAGGAAGATACACCAGGTTGAACAGGTTGAGAGGTGGTTTTGTTTCCAATTTTGAGGCTTTGCAAAATCAACAAGAATGAATTAGAGATAATCCATACTTCTTCTCTCAAGCTTCCTCTCCATTTGGCACTTTGAGTAGTTCACCTGGCGACCCTATCCAAACTCCTGGTGATATCCTCCTTTCAAATTCTCCCATTTTTCAACCACCATTGAGCATTGAACTCCCAAAGATGAAGAATTTGAAGAAGTATTTATAGAAGTGAGAGATGAAGGCAGAAGAAAGAAACAATGGCAGCCAAAAGAAGAAATACCTTAACCCATTGTTCCATGGGAAGGAATGCAGACCACTTGCTCTTGAACCACCTCTCCATGATCTACCAATGGGTTCCTGTAAGAAATTTCCAAATTTCAAAGGTGACAACACACAACATACTAAAGATCACATCATTTCTTTCACAACATCATGTGGAACTATTTGGTGTCCAACATGAAGACGTTGTTGTGAGACTATTCATGGAGTCCCTCCAAGAAAAAGTAGTAGAGAATGGTTCTACCTCCTTCCCCCTATCGCGTTGGGATGACATCAAGGCTACCTTTGAGATTTAAATCAACTGAAGACTATCAAGACCTCTTGGTGTAGTTACTCAAATGAGAAAAGGAGAAAATGAAACCATGAGAGAATTTGTGGCTCATTTCAAAAGGTTACTTCACAGGATACATGAAGAGGATGTGCCATCTCAAAACAATGTCAAGAGATTCTTCATCAATGCTCAATCATTAGAAGTAGGATTTTTACTACAAAGAGCCTAACCAAGGAGCATTATAGAAGCAAAAAAGATGGCCATTAAAATTAATGACGATTTCATCCTCTCTAGGAAGATAAAGAATCCATCAAAGGGAAAGGCCCAACATCCTGGAGATGAGAGAACCAATCCATCGCTAAAAATTTGGTGAATGAGATGGCATCTTTGAAGAGGAAATTATTTGAATGAGTATCTTCTCAAAGAAGCAACATAAATTAGATTATAGGAGAACCCTAAAGGCTCACCTTGGAGGCCCCACCCGTGAATGTAAATTACATATTTCAAGAAATTGAAGAAGAGATTGAACAAGAAAGTGAAGGTGGTAATTTCCTAGAAAGTGATGAGTTTGAAAACGATACACAAATCAAATTCTGTGAGTATTCTAGATGTGATGAAGAAGACAAATATGATGCACCTAGTTTCTCATGTGCGGTATTCACTCATTCTCATTCTAAGAAAGGAAAATATCCCTCCATTACTGCAAAAGAAAAGAATATTGATGATTCTCCTCTGGTGACTCCGTAAAATAAAATAATCATTCAAGGATCCCCACTTCCATCTTCCATGAAGTCTGCATTATTGGAGCTTGATCTCGTAGCAAGTAATAAGGCCCCCATAATCCCAAGTAAGTCTTCCAATCCCTCTTCCATTTCTAAATCTAAATCTTCTCCTACAAAATCTAATACCTTGAAAGCTCCTAGTGTGCCATTCAAAGTACCCTCCATTCCTCAAATGTCAAATCCTACTCCTAAGCCTATCCAAAATCTAAAAGTAGTCCCTTCACCCCCTTGTCTTCATCTACTCCCTTTGACTTCATAGAATATGTAAACAAAGCCAAAGTGCAGATTACTCAAAACCAAATATTTGTGGACTCATCTTGAAACAATTTGAGAGGTTCATCCGATATATTAGGAGTGGTATTCTAACACCCAATGTTGTAAAATATAGTTCCAAAGGCATGCTATGAAACTCACCTACACCTCCCTCATAGAACATGCTTTCTCTGAGTGCATCAAAGAATGATAAAGTTGAACCTTTCTATGTCTCCCTTCTTATTAGAGAATATGTATTGAACAATTACATAATAGATTCTGGTGCCTCAAATAGTTGATGCCTTTGAAGGTCCCCAAGGCTCTCAAACTTACCATGACTCCACCTAGTGGCTATTGTTACTCTTTGGAATCAAAAAGGTCTCACTTGTAGGGAAGGTCAAAGATACACAGGTGGCTCTTTCCAGATTTCTAGACAATAAAGTTTTAGTGATGATTTTGGTAGTAGAGGTCCCAGCCTTGTTCGGAATGTTGCTTTGAGTAGAAATTTCTGTTGAGACTTAGGAGGGAAAATTCAGATGAATTGGTCTTTTGCAACCATACCAATGAAGGGAGACATGGAGAAATTACTTCCCGAGAAGAAGATGAGGTACATGGTACAAAATTATAGAATCCCAAAAGCTAACATCTTGTATCAAGATAGCAGGAAGATGAATCACTTGGTGGAAACTAAGGAGGAAGAGGATATTCCCATCTTGATAGGCCCAAACATGCCTTCCTGAAGAGATTTGGATTTTGAAGAAGCATTGAGGAGATTCAGTTACAAGAGGACAACACTGAATTTCTAGATGATGCAAACCATGAAGAAGAGGAAATGGTTCTTGATGATTTTCAAATAGAAAAATCAGCTTATGTGGTTATCCGTGATGAGGAGATATTCTCATTCCCATTTGAAGATGAAGACTCCCTAGATCATGTTACCTAGGAAGATACCAAGTCGGTCTGCAATGAGCCCTTGAACAATGGGAAAGAACCATCTATACAAGAACTACTTGAGAGTCATGGAAGAAACAGAGGACCCCGAGCTCAGTCTCAAACTCTTGATGTAAGCCATGAATATGTAAGACAAACATGAAGCTGACTTGGAAGCCTCAACCAGTGTGAAGGTTGGCTATGTTGAAACAAAGAAAGATGTGAAATATGATGTCCCTCTCAAACCAATGGTTGATGGATACAATGATGAAATCGAGGTGTTTTCTTTCCCATTTGAAGAAGAAGAACCTTTCCATGATAAAGAAACTAAAGAAAAGAGTTTTGAGACCTCTGAAGATGAAGATATTTTTGATGAAGGATTAGTAGAGTGTAGTGATTCCCAAAATGATGAGGTAATCCCTCTAGATAGTTTCCTTGAGCTACAAGATAAATATTCTTCAAAGGTGTACAAAGAGGAGCTGCAGGAAATGATGAAGCATAACTCCATGCAAGAAATATTAGATGCAGTAGAAGTTGCAGATCCTAAGATGATTCTTGATCTCTTCACTAGTGCCATGGACATACAAGACAAGTATGAGTTTACATCCAATCCTTCCATCAATACTCAAGCACCTCACAGTGGAGTGAAGGAAAAGGATAAGTATGAGGTTTCTCATGAAAAGGATGTCAATGAACATAGACTCAAGAAAGAAAGTAACTCAGAAGATTCAAGGAATTGGAATGAAAATCAGCTTTGGGGCAGCAATGAGATGCTCGATGGAGAATCAGCTATATCGATAAACATAGAAGGCAACTGGCACTATGAAACCAACTTCAAAGAACATGAAGGTAGTGGAATTTCCAAGTAAGGACTTGAGCATCAAGAAGTTCACATGGAATCACTCCTACAAAGTAAAAGGAAAATCATGGAATCACTTGATTCTATAAATAATTGAGGAGGAGGGTACTTTCTGGAACCCGTCAACAGCTTTGCAGAACATCATCACTTAGTGTTGCCCACTCACGGGTAACTTTTGAGAAATGGAAAGTGCTTCAGTGAAAGTGGGTTGTCCCCCACCCTATACCATAGGTGATTATTAGGTGTGTTTCCTTTTTGTGTGTTTTTCCCTTCATGTTGTGTGTCATGTTTTTCCTTTTCATCCTTTTCATGTGCGTGTGTGTTTCCTTCTTCTTTCTCTCTTGTTATAGGTTGTACATGACTCGTAAGGCCCAATGGATAAGGCACTGGTCAATATGTTATGAGTTGAGATTCTGGATTCTTCATGCCATGTCTTTGTTTCACTCATTCCATGTCATGTCCCCAAGCTATAACTAGTTTTTCTCATACAAATGTGCAACAGGAAATCAAAAGTTTCCAAGCACGAAAGTTATACCACTGTGTGCCAAAATTTTCATGTTTTATCATTCCTAGCACCTCAAGTCAAATCCATCATTCTCGTAACCCCTATTTGATGTAAAATTATCACCTAGGTGATTTAGGAAATTTATCCATCCCCCTAGGTGATTTTAGGGAGTTCTAAAAGATGTTATCTTCTCGTAGTATTGCGATGGCTTATCACTAGCCTTCCCAAAATGGATCAACCACCCCGGAGTGGAATGGAAGGTCCAAATTAAAAATGGAGGTGAATTGAAGACCTTAGAACATCATGAAATAATTTGGAAGGTTTATGGAAGTTTTTAAATATTTGGAGCAGTCTGAGTGAAAATAGGGTTCACAAACCTAGGTAGTACATAGGCCTAAAACAACTGTCAGGGCTTCAAAAGAAGATTCTGGGAGCTCCAGATGGAGTTAGAAGTAAAAAAAAACATCACCAGAAATAGGATTTAAATAACTACATTATGGTGAAATAATATTTTTCACAACACCTTGGTGCATAGGATTGGCAGGCAGTTTTTATCAGGTACAAGTGGAGTCTCAAATCACAAATCCTATTTTTAGGGATCATATGAATGAATCAAGACATGATATTCCCACCACTATATTCAAAATGAAATTTCTAGTCAAGATCATATAAAATTTTACCAATAAATTCCACCGGAGCTCACGTTATCATCGTTTCAAGTTGCCCTCTTCGAGACTTAGTCATTTTTTCAAGAGGACACGTGTTAGCGCCAGGGATCCCGGCAAGATTTCATGTCCTCGATGTCATTGAGGTTAGGTACACAAACCCTTGAAAAATGAACCCATACCCCATGTGACCTCTTGGACCCTCATATGACCTCCAGACTTGACAGTTCAGCCCCAAGTGCATTTTAGGAGCATCCATTCCCTACCGTTGGATCGGGCACCACGTGTCAGCTCCAGGACCACTATGGAAACTGATGTACCTTATGTCCCTATGTTTGGGTACATAAGACATGGAAAAATGCACCCATACCCTATGGAGCGTCTTTTGTACACCCACAACTAGATTTCAGCCCCTGTGTGCATTTTGGAGCATCCATTCCGTACCATCGATCAGCGCCACGTGTCAACTCCAAGACCACCGTGGAAACTGATGTCCCTTATGTCTCTAAGGTGAGGGACATTATAACTTTAAAAATTCTCCCATCCCCTATGAGGATTCTTCTGGACACCCACATGACCGACTTTCAGCCCCTAGGTGCATTTTTGGAGCATCCATCCCCTACCGTCGGATCGAGGACACATGGCATCACCTTGACCACCATGGAAATTGATGTCCCTCATGTCCCTAAGGTCAAGGACATCAGGAAAAAAAATTCCCAGCCCCTCCATGTGCATGTTTTGAAAATTTTAAATCTGGCACTTAGTCGTTTCTTCCCCCTCATTTCTCCTTCACAACTTCATACGTTGTCATGGCTCCATGCATGATTGTCTAGACACCTGGTCCACCATTATTGCTCTGAACCAGCTCCACCATGGCCACATAAAATCCCCAAAAACTTAAGCACCTTTTCCATAGTTATTTGTAGGTATCAGAAGGAATTCTCATCAAGCTAAGAAGGAGAAATGAAGAACACAGAAGGAGAAAAAGGAGAAAACTCCATAACCATGAAACAAATAGTCAAAGAATTCTCAAAAACGGATGCATGAAACAAAAGTTATATTTTTCTATTCCTTCCTATACCCAAGGCCATAAATAAGACACCTTTAAACTCTCCTCTCATCCACCAGAGCATCCACAGTGAAGAAATCCCACTTCCGGCTCAACGAAGAAAGAAGTGGGATTTCCTGTCAAACTAGTTGTCAGATTGAAGTAAGATCACACGTGAAGCACCAATGATGAAAAAACCCACATAAAAAATATAATTTTATTTTCAAACAGAGGATAAAACAATACCTATAATTATGAGGTCCATTAATGGTTGTCGTACTTAAGAACCGCTAGGTCTAAAATTTAAGACTTTAAAATCTCTTGGACTATTAAGCGGGTGGGCCCAAAATTTCAGAGGGGCAATATTAGGAAAAAAACCCATATCAAAATAATTCATTCCACATCAATCCGACTCCCGAGAATCTAACTTTCTAAAAATAACAGTCTACTACATAGAACCGTTATTTCAGAAAAAGTCGAGTGGGAGATGAAGACATCGAGGTGCACTATAGCTAAGAATTCACCAGAACAGACATTTTTTACACTTACTAAAAATAGTAAGTGGGCCCTCGAGCACCTTCTAAAAATATAAATTTGATCCAAAAAGAACGAGGAACATAGGGAGAAAGAGGAAAACTAAGCCGCAACATATTTGAAGATCGGGACTTGATTTCTCACACTTACTAAAAATAGTAAGTTGATTTTACCTAAGGGATATATGAAGCCAAATTGATAGGTTAGAAGCCTTCTCGGGATCACGACATGGAGAATAGTTGGAGAATGGATCCAAGTCCATTGCATTAACTCATCCTTCCACATAATTCTTCTCCATCATCATTCACTTTTCTCTCTCTCTCTTCAATGTTATATTTTTACGTTGAGTGTTGTAATTTTTAATATGACTTAAGTGAATTTAGAAATATAATGTAAATTAAGTCATCTTGCTATTATAAAAGGGAATTAAATATTTAAAGTGGAATATGAACAATCTTAAGTCATATTAAGGTATTCAAAAGGTCATGAGGAAGATGAGGAGTCAAGTCTACTCTATAAATTGTAAATCCATTCCCATTTCAAAGGGTTGGTGATTGATCTTATAAACTCAAGAGTATATTGTACTTTGAGAGAACAAAGGAGATAGCCATTTTCTTCCTCTTGCATGTGTACTTTTCTTAAGCTAAATTAAATGAAGCAAGAACTACCACCTAAAAATAGTTCTATAATCTAGCTAAGACAAAGCCTAAGCACCATCAAGATAAAGAGCTAAACAAGATCTAAACTAACATCATAACTTTGAAAACATAAGATCAAAACTAGCATGCTATTTAAAATCTCTACTCTCCTAGATTACCAACAAGAATGAATGGACCTATTTAGCTCTAATGGCAATCAAAAATTGCTTGTTTGATCCTTAAAGAATGCAAGAATAGGAATCTTTAGCTCTTAACAATGGTGACCTCTCAAGAAAACAAAAGGCAAGCTCTTAGTCTCTTTGTTATATGCTTTGCATTTGCTCTCTTAAGAAGTTTAGGTTTTAGGTATAAAGGTATAAGGAGGGCTCCTTATATAGCCCAATGGATAATGGAAACACTTCATCCCTTTGCATGTGGATAAAGGTAAAACATGATTAGGAATGGATAAGGTTGCTTTATAAAAGGTAACCTTACTTTATAAGGGTTTAATTTATGCTCGAAAGTCATGGGAGTTGGAGGGGTGTTTTAATTAATCAAAGGTGATTAACTAATAGGTAGATGTAAGCTTATAGAGGCTAATTAGAGGAATATTAGTATGATTTAGGCTATTAGAAGGGGATTAAATCAATTAAATATTGATTTATTGGTTAAATGGAAGGGAGAGCTAATTAATTAATAATAATTAATTATTCTAGATAGAAGGGGTGAATAATTAATGGAAGATTGTTAATCGGGATGTTAGTTGGATAGGTAACTTAATCAATTAGTGTATTGTAATTAATTAATGAAAATAAGAGGGAATATGAGCGCTTATTAATGATATGTCACCAATTTGCAAGAAGGGGGATAATTAGCATAATTTATGTATTTAAATTACTCAGGTGTAATTATGGGTGTCTACATTTTCCCCTCTTTGGGGTGGCGTAAGTGACGCCACTTCAAAGATAGTAGACGGAAGAAATTTTGAAAGGATAGAAAAAAATTAGTATGAGGGAGAGATGCCCCCTCAAGTGTCGATGGGGTGATGAAAGAAGATAATCGACGATCGAAAAAGGTGAGAGATAGATAGAATAATGGGAAGAGGCAAGATGCCCCGGTGAGGCAGAAGATTAGGGGTGAGAAGAAAGTGATGTAGAAGAAATATGGAGGGGAGAGAAGATCTTAGCCTCTAGCCTTTGTATATTGGAACAATTTCGATGTCATCATATTTCCACAAGAGCTACATCATCGGTCCTTATGAAAAATATAAGCATACGACAAAATTAGAATGACATGAAAAGCCATACTATGAACAATTGTCCATTGCTGAAAACACCAACTCCATGCAACATACAAAATGCAATGCAATACGAGAAAGTGAAATATGCCTAACTCCATGCAACATATAAAATACAATGCAATACGAGAAAGTAAACAAGCTAAACTAACAGAGAAACATAATATAATGTTTTTATTATCAAGCTTTAGTTACGACCTGTGCAAATTAATGACAAGGGTTGATGATGGTGCCCCAAGCAAGGATACATGTGAGGGGAATAACGGAGGACACTTAGGTCCGATGGAAAAGAAATGTGCACTATGAAACAAGATACAGGTAACTCGTTATGCCCCGTGAGTTACAGATGAAAAGTAAGCAGCCTAGTTTTTGTTGATGGAGGTAGATCAAGATGATCCGCAAGTCGCACACATGAACAAGTGAGAACCAAAGAGCAACGTTTTGTAGGATTGTTTTCAATTTTTATAAGTTTTCTTAAACATATTTAAATGTTTTGGTTGATTTTGAAATTTTAATGAAACTATGTACAAAAAGACAAGGATGCATGGATGCCCTAGCGATAGATGGGATGTACAAGGGCATAAGGCTACTGCATACCGTAAAGGTGAAGATGCAAAAATGCCCCAATGATTAGGTGGGAGTATTCAAAGTCAAAATCTTCATAGGTAGAAGCAGGACCCAAGGCCATTATGGATAGGTTCAACATGATGATGAACATAAACTAATGAAATGTTTGGGAAGAAGCAAGGATGCCCCTAGAGTAAGTTGTCCTAAAAGTGCATATGATAGAAAGGAAGTAGAAGATTGTTTTTGTGAAAGGTGACAAACATGTCCACAAACATGGAAAACAAGTAATCTTATACACATGGATGTTCTAAATGAAGTAGAAGAATGATGTGAATGATATAAATGTATCTTAGAAGCCTCACGATGAAGAAGTGATTAACCAAAGGCAAAAATCGTAAGATGAGATATGGACTAGAATAGGTCCGAACAAGATCCAAAATGAGACACTTCGTAACATACTAATCCTACCTACTCATAGAGATCCAGTGTGTGCACATGGATTTTATTACCTCTTGAAGTGAAGATTTAATAGACAACAAGTGAAGAGACCCTAGCCAATGTGTAGGAATGATTTATTGTGAAAGGTGATTTTGTGAATGGATGGTGAAAGGATAGTCGTACATTGCTCCTCCACTTTGCTAGCAAGGTGTCAATAGCCCCGATGGAGATGTATTTGATTTTAATCAAACATTTCTCTACTATCACCAAGTGTCCATAGCCTCGATAGAGATTATTGGAAATACCCCAAGAGAGAGTAATATATCAATTTGCTTTTACTTTATAGCTTTTATCTTTTGATTTTTGATTGATTTTGATTCTTTTACCTTTTGAATACTTATCTCATCTCTCTTGTTTGAAAAGGGTTAAGAACCACTAATGGATTGATGGAAGGAGGTGGAAGTGCTTACAATGACGACATTGGCTAGTGTCAACAAATATGTCCAAAAGTTCTTTGCAACAAGTTTATTAGATGTTGAATGTGATAGGATCTCTAAGAGGTCAGTCGTTCTTTAATTTACCAAGGTTATGAAAGACCAAGGGTCAAATGGATACCATAGAGATAAATTTCACAAAATACGGTGAATAAGCTAACCAAAATATCACCAAAGGGATGAAAATGGTAGGAATACTTGCGAGAAGAAGAATAGCAAGGAAGGGAAGAAAGAAATATGCATGTGTATGCAACACCCGATTGCTATGTTTGATCTATATACCTTTGATTTTTGTTATGTTTTCTTGATTTTTTTATTTTTAGATTTTTGACATTTTTAAGTGGTTAGGACTATAAAATTCACTATGTGTGGTAAGATCCAATAACAATTTTGTGACTTCCTTGATAAGGGAGACTAGAAGTGTTTTTTTATCAAGAGTAATGTTTTCCCTGATCTCAATGATCGTGGTGATTTCACACTCAACAAAGTAATGTGATTTATCCTTGAAACATGGATTTTGTATGTGGGAGCTTGATTTCCCTATCCAGAGGTTTATTCACTTTGTGCCATACTTGATGGTTATGTTGATGTGTGTTCTTAAATTGCATTTGATTTACAACTTTGAGATTGTTCAAGTTGTTGGGGGATTTTGAGCTCTTGGAAGTTTTGACCTAAGCTTGATAATGAACCTGTTTGGGTTTCTTATAAGTTGACTTGTGACTTTTCTGACCTCGAGAAGGAGAAGAAAGTGAACATTTACGATTGATGATAGGAATGAGAGAATGACAAAGGGGGATTGCCCGGTCTTTGGTAGAAGGATAATGTGATTGATGAAAAGGATACGGTCCAAGGATTGAAGAATATGGGCTACTGGGAGGTGAGACATAGATAGAAGATGAAGGGCTACTAGGATGTGGCCCAAGAATAGAAGAAGAAGGGATACTAGGACATGACCCATAAATAGAAGATGAAGGGCTACTAAGATGTGGCCCAAGAATAGAAGAAGAAGGGATACTAGGACGTGACCCATAGATGTAAGATGATGGACTACTAAGATGTCACCTAAGAATAGAAGATGATGGACTACCCGGGGTGATCCATAAATAGAAGATAAGGGGCTAGTTGGGCATGCCCCAAGAATAGAAGATAGTGGACTACTCCAAAATGTCCCACAAATAGTATAGGAGGGCTACTAGAATGTGACCCACACCTTGATGAAGATGAAGGGCTACTTGGTGTTGACCCCATAAGAGATTGTGATTGAGGAATTATGATAAAAAAAGAGTTATTGGGTGATGAGAAGATAGGCCATGGATCAATGTAAGACTAAGGAGTTTCATCACATAATGAAGAATGTGAAGATAGAAGAATAAGAGGAGGTCAAGTTGCATGATCTCGAGCTCTTCCATTGCTTTCTTGATAAAATGAATCAACCTTTTCCTCACAATATGTAGACACATCAAAGTCTAAAGAGAATCCTTTCTCGTAATTTGCTAATGGAATATCTTCATATGCCCCTATAAATGCCCCGATTATTTCTTCATTCCGAAAGAGATCAATCGGCATGAGTTGTTGATCAACCATCGTGGGGTTGATTGAAAGAAATAAGTTCACTTAGTGTGAAAGACTTAGAAGATGTTTGATGATGATTGATGGAAGAAGATAATGTGGGGGACGAAGAAGATGTGTAGTTAGATGTCTCAAGAGTAGAAGAAGGTTGTTTAGACCTACCTATACGATGATATATCATCTGTAGACTAGTAGGATTAAGTCCAAAATCTATAGATTACGACACATGGGTCGATTCATACGTTTGACTCGAAGGACTTTGAGTCACATGAATCTTCAAAGAAGGAAGACTTATTGGGGGTGATTAATGAATAAGGTCTTGAAAAGAAGGGGAGGACTGTGATTCAATAATCACATCAGATGAATAATAACAAGGGTCCTACAAAGAAAGAGAGGACCATGATTCAAGAATTATATTAGATGTTTGATTGGAGGGATTTAGAGTCGCACATATCTTCAAAGGAAGAAGACGTCGTTGAGGTGACTAATAAAAGGGGTCCTGCGAAGAAAGGGAGGACCGCAATGTAGGAGTCATATTAAATGTATGATGAAGAGGTTCCTGCAAAGATAGGGAGGACCATGACATAGGAGTCACATTAGATGACTTAGGAGTCGAATTAGATGAATCCGAATAGTAGTTTGGATCTGAATAGTAGTTTGGATCTGAATCATCAAAAGAGTCAGAGGAAATATTTGGATTGGAATCCTCAGAAGAAGAGGAAATGTTTGGATTATAATTAGAAGAAGAGTGGGGGAACTTGAATAATAATTTAGATTAGAAGTGTTCAAATCATACCACCAACTATAAGATGAAGGTAGGGACCGAGTTACCCATATGGGCTCTCTAGCAAAAGAACCAAACGAGGTTTAGTTGTAATGGGAATATTTTGATTTGAATTACTAAACCTAGGCTCCATATTTTTATAAGTATGGGGAACCACACGATAGTCATTCATTTTTGGTGTTGTTTTAAGCACAAATATCTAGATCTCAGATAGTGATGGAACTCCTTCAAAGGGAAGGAAGTGACATGTCAATTTGGGTAGCATAAGGACAACTAGCTAGACATTGTGTAAGTATGGAGATGCGTGCATGATTTTTCAAAGAAGGTCTAAGGAAAATAGACATCATGATGACGTAATCTCGATGAGATCGAGAGGGATTGTCCTAGAAAATAAGTTTTCTGAATGAATAATCACAAGGAATAATCATGCAAGTGTGAAACACAAATCCAATCAATAAGGAAATACACCATATGAAAATGTGATGCAAATATGATCAACACAACGTCAATATTTACATCAAGCTTAAAATATTAACAAAGGGTAGATGTGAATCCCAATCAAAGGATACCACAACATAAGTTTAACAACCAAAAAGGCCTAAATGTTAAAGGGTGAGGTTTACAAATGTAAGCTACGTAACCACACCAATTGGACATGTCTATCAAGCTTCACAGAGAAGTGAGATATTGGTGTCAAAGTGGTATAGAAATGACGCAAACAAAGTAAGCAACACCCTTCAAGATTTGGGACAATGTTTGAAATCGAGACTAAGTCAAAATATACTAAGGATGTGTTAAAATATGGCAACGTAATGCCACAATACGTACACTTAGATCATGTTTACGAAGAAACGTGACATAGGTATCTTAATTATGTCAAGACAATGAAATGAGGTAACATGTCAAAGGGAGATAAAATGATGAATCATTCCTAACTATGATGATGATCCCGATGTGGGTATCGAGATCACAAAGGCTACCAATGATATAAATATGTCTCCACACACTTTATACGTTTAACTAACCCAGCCGCAAACATGGATGGGCATAAACAGACAAAAAAGTGGCGTAAACAATCAATTGGTAACATAGAGATAGTCACCCTTCTTTTGATCAAGAAAGTGTCAAAGGAATGTGAAGGAAGTAAATCAAAAATGGGATGAAAAATGTTGGCTTCACTTTGAAGAGTTTCACCTCGCCCTAAGGCAAGTAAAAACTAAGCGAAAGTAACGCGTCACACGTTTCGCAATAAAAAGATAGTTCACAACTCAACACTATTTTAGAATGGTCAAAGTGGTCTCCTAGCTAAAGTATATTTTCCTAGGTGGTTCCCTCATCCTAGGTGTTACAAAGATCATCCACGAGCGAGATGATTTACCCAAATAGTCCCGACTATCTTGGGAGTATCTTGACTTTTCCCCCTTCAAGCACAATGGAGTAAATGCATCTATCGTGTACTTAAAAGGGTCACGTAGGAGGGTCATGTGGGTAGTAAATGCACCCATCGTGTACTTGTAACTTCTCACAAAGGAATCATCTATTAGATAGGTAGTGCGGAGCACTTCCTATTTCTTCCACAAGGTTCCCTCTTGTGTGGACTACTTCTTAGAACACCCCCCATTTTGTATCTTAAGGCATTATGCCAAAGGGGTTATGTTCCAAATGAAAGAGGGATGTACCCTTTTTCGAAACCTGCAATATAGTGTTTTGAATATGTTATTCTTTTTATTTTGTTTAATTAGGTGTGGATTGCTTTTTTAGCAACCTATATGAAAACTATATTCGTAGTTTGAATTTTTTTATTCCACCTTTCTTTGACAAGCATTTTTAGGTCCTGCACTCAAGCGTTAGTAGTTCTCCAAGAAAATCACATTATTTAAAAGAGGATTAAGAGTTTGATTTTGATTCTCAAGATCATCCAAGGATGCAAGAGAAGAGCATACAAAACAAATAATCTAACTAAAAATTAAAGAAAAGCTTTGCAATCAATGAACCATACAAAAATTTTGATAAATGTTCATTCCCTTAAACCAAAAGTGAAAGATGAAGTTTCCAATTTACCAAATGTTATAAAATGAAGACTAAAG
Source organism: Taxus wallichiana var. yunnanensis (assembly GCA_018340775.1). Classification (NCBI taxonomy): domain Eukaryota; kingdom Viridiplantae; phylum Streptophyta; class Pinopsida; order Cupressales; family Taxaceae; genus Taxus; species Taxus wallichiana. The sequence goes on from CM031238.1 coordinate 617,616,314, forward strand.
TTAGTTTTGATTCTCAAGATCACCCTAAGGTGAAAGAGAAGAGCATACACAAACTTTATCCCAACTATATATAAATGGAAAACTTCAAATCAAAGGACCATTGAAAAATTATTTGTAAAAGGTTCATTCCTTAATCAAAATGAATAATCAAATTTCCAACTTTAATCCCAATGTTAAAAAGATAGAGATCAAAGTTTTTTTTTGATTCTCAATATCACCAAAAGTTTCAAAATAAGAGCATACACACACTTTGGTCTAAATCGAATAAGCGTGTAAATACAACATTCATCAAAACATTAGACATGTTAGAAAATGACCAGTTTTAAACTAACAGAAAAACTTGTAATTTATGTAATTATAAATCCCAAATTTATGTTTTCATTACATAGTTAACTTCAATACCATTCCAACGCAAAAAAATGGATTCATTTCAAGTTTGGGAGAAAATTTATGGCCTTCAAGATGAGTTACGCATATGCTCTTATGCTCACAGTATGCACTTGACATGCACTCAAAAATGTCAAAAAACGTCCCTTAATCTATAATTTATGGTCAAATTTTTTTAACCAAGACTCAATTTTGACAACAACCCATCACATTAATATATGAATATAAGACTCAAAACTATCAAACATTAACATACATTCTCAAGAATTTAAGATTTTCAAGAAATTGCCAAAACTAGCATGTAGAATGATGAAAAGTAAGCTCTAAAAATGAAAACATGATGAAATCTTAAAATTTTCTCACCAAGATTTACTTTTGACAGCAAACCACCATATTAACATGTAAATATAAGACTCAGCACTATCAAACACTAACCTACATGCTCAAGAATTTAAAATTTTCAAGAAATTGACAAAACTAGCATGTAGAATGTTAAAAAGTAAGCTCTAAAATGAAAACATGGAGAAATCTTGCAATTTTCCCATCAATTCCAATTTTGATAGAATTTCACCTCCTTTATACCTACAAATAAGACTCAACACATGCAAACTCAACAAAAAAGTTAGGAAAAATAAGTTAGATCAACATGTGTAAAAGAGGGTTAGTAAACAAAAATGAAACTTAACTACAAAAACTTGAAATTAAGTGCAAAGGACAATGGAGTAGCTCCCACCGAGTGTGTCAAATGTGTGCATGTGTACTTTTCTTAATATAAATTAAATGAAGCAAGAACTACCACCTAAAAATAGTTCTATAATCTAGCTAAGACAAAGCCTAAGCACCATCAAGATAAAGAGCTAAACAAGATCTAAACTAACATCATAACTTTGAAAACATAAGATCAAAAGTAGCATGATATATAAAATCTCTACTCTCCTAGATTACCAACAAGAAATTAATGCACCTATTTAGCTCCAATGGAAATCAAAAATTGCTTGTTTGATCCTTAAAGAATGCAAGAATAGGAAGCTTAGCTCTTAACAATGGTGACCTCTCAAGAAAACAAAGGGCAAGCTCTTAGTCTCTTTGCTATATGCTTTGTATTTTCTCTCTTAAGAAGTTTAGGTGTAGGTATAAAGGTAAAAGGATGGATCCTTATATATCCCAATGGATAAAGGAAACACTTCATCCCTATGTATGTGGGATAAAGGTAAAACATGATTAGGAATGGATAAGGTTGCTTTATAAAAGGTAACCTTACTTTAGAAGGGTTTAATTTATGCTCAAAGAAGTCATGGGAGTTAGAGGGTTGTTTTAATTAATTAAAAGTGATTGATTAATAAGTAGATGTAAGCTTATAGAGGCTAATTAGAGGAATATTAGTATCATTTAGGCTATTATAAGGGATTAAATCAATTAAATATTGATTTATTGGTTAAATGGAATGGAGAGATAATTAATTAGGATAGAAGGGGTGAATAATTAATGGAAGATCGTTAATCGGGATGTTAGTTGGATTGGCAACTTAATCAATTAGAGTATTGTAATTAATTAATGACAATAAGAGGGAATATGAGCGCTTATTAATGATATGTCGCCAATTTTCAAGAAGGGGGATAATTAGTGCAATTTATGTATTTAAATTGCTCAGGTGTAATTATGGGTGTCTACATTTCCATTTCCCCCTTCTCAATTTCCTCCATTAATCCACCATGTACATCTTTTTTTAAGCATAAATATAAGAAGAAGGAGTTTCTAGCTTTCTTTGACTAAGGGATGTTATGATATTTTTGTTCATCAAATTCTATTTGGTCTTTTCCATTTGCAGGGTTGTTTCCTCTAAATTTAGTGCATGTGATGAAGTTTCTAACTAGTGTGTGTGCAGGAATCTGATTTTCTACTTGCAACATTAGTTCTCCTACCTCAATTCTCACTCCCTTTCCCACTTTCAAACAAATTCTTCCCTAACAAGAGATTGCTAGCTTTGTCACAGGGTCAGTGGAGTTCCCCTGTTGGATCCCCGATTGAAAGGCCACCACATAAATCCACATTTTCTCATGCATGCACATACGGAAGCTGCACCGATTAAGTAGAGGGACTTAGATTCCCAGAGCATTGGAAAGAAATCCATAATTTTTCCACCTAAAAATTTTCTTGCCAACACATGTTTGATACGTTCTTGATAAACATGGTGATTTTGAAGAGATATTAAGTGACACTCATCTAACAATTCAAGTTGTGTTATATGTTCTTAACGATAGTCCTCATTAGAAACAAATTCATGGAGGGTAACCCATAAGGATGGGATTTAGACTTCAAGTTGAAGAATGGATTCAAATCCATAAACGAGGGAGAAAAGTAGCTCCCATAGAGGTACAAATGCTATTCTAATAGGCCCAAAGAGAAAATTGAGTGTGAAGATGTCAATTTCAACATGCCTTATCAACATTTTTGAAAAGGATATCGTGAAGAGTCTTATTAGTGGCTTCGGACTGGCCATTATCTTGAGGATAACAATTCAAGTTGTGTTATATGTTCTTAAGGATAGTCCTCATTAGAAACAAAGTCATGGAGGGTAACCCATAAGGATGGGATTTAGACTTCAAGCTGAAGAATGGATTCAAATCCATACATGAGGGAGAAAAGACTAGTGCCCGTAGAGATACAAATGCTAGTCCGATAGGCCCAAAGAACAAAGTGAGTGTGAAGATGTCAATTTCAACCTACCTTATCGACATTTTTGAAAAGGATATTGTGAAGAGTCTTATTAGTGGCTTCAAACTGGCCATTACTTGAGGATAATAAAGAGATGAGAAGATAAGATTGATATTGAATGAGTAGAAAATCTTCTTAAAAGAATTTTTTTGAAATACTTTCCATTGTCTGTGATGATTTTATGAGGAATGCCGAAATGGGAGATGGTATCTTGATAAATAAAATTGATAAAAAAATTATCTTTGGTATATGCGAGTGGAATGGCTTCCACCCATTTTTGAAGTAATCAATAGTAGTGATAATTGAATGATGGAATTGGGAAGAGCATGGATTAATGATACCAATGAGGTCGAACCCTACAATGAGAAAGGACAAAGATCTTGAGTTGGTTGTGTTTCACCTTTTTTCTTAGATTGTTTCTTTGAATTGTTGACAAAATAGATAGGGTAATAGGCATAGGAGAAATACCTATTCAAATGTTGGTTGATGGGTTGTTACATGCGTATGACTTCTGAATCCACAACTGATCATGAGGGCTTCCTTTTGGCTAGGAGGAACTACCTGTAATGAAAGCAAGACCACCAAAAATATTTAACAATATGAGCAAAGGAACCGCCTAGCGTAAACTAGATCTCGAGAAGTATGATACTTCCTAGATGGCCGTGATTCCACTATTTTAAACAATTAATGATGTAAAAAAGTAAATCCTATTGTTTTTTTGAAATGATTTAGGTATCTCACTTAAAAACACAATAAGAAAACAGATCTAATCTAACAAGCTAAGCTAGAATAGAATCCATGGGTCAAATGGTTGGTTCTGGGTTCTACAAGTCTGATAAAGGTCTCGGGTAGGTCACAAATGAGTGAGGGTGAGATAAAATTAGGTGGATAGGTCTTTGTTTAAGGCTATGTGGAAAACACAGAGACCAACATCAATCAGGGGTGACCGACCATGGTTAGGTATAACCAATGACAATTATTGTGAGATCTAGAAATGTCACAAAACAGGGTTTTGGTCTCCTTTGTGATTACACAAAGGATTTAGTTGGTCGAGAAGAGGTATTAGGTGACTGGATAGGTTTTTACAGGTTTTGTGGGTCTATGGAGGTACAAAATGTTGGAGATGGTCAATAGGGAGCAAGATAAATGATGGATGATAAAACAATGATGAAATGAAATAACTAGGAAAGTATGATATTGTACTTACTTGGATTTCGTTCCTAAAGGCTTGTGTGTGATGGATGGAGGTGTTGATGATGGGTTTGAAGGTTTAAGTGATCACAAACTGAATAAAATCTTCTTCATGGGCTGCATGCATGCTCCTCTTTACTTAGATAGATCCGAACATGGTCGGGGTGGTTGTGTAGGAGAAGATGCTCAATCTCCTTCCTTGGATGTGAGTTCTTGCTGGAATTGGCTCTCTAAAGATGCGTTATCTTTTTGATATCTCATTCTTGCTCATCAACTTTCTTTCTTCTCACTTCCAAGTTCCAAATTCCAACCTTGAGAAATAAGGTTGTTTTGGGTTAAAATGGGTAACCGAATGGTGGTGGTCCAAGCTTAACCGGCGATGATTAGGGGAAATCGATCGGTCAAGCAGGATTTCCTAGGTTTACTAAACTTAGGGAGATCCTCTTGATTTCCTTGGATCTTGTGTCATTATCCCATGGATTAGACTAGGAGCTTCTTGTGAGCATGTGGTAATGTTGTTAGAGGGAGTGTAGGCATTGATTTTTAGGGTTTGGGTAAGTCTTAGTTAGTTATGGTAACTTGCTAAGAATAGGTCTTAAGTTGAGTTAGCTTGGTGAGGTGTCCAAGTGAACTATATGTGTAGGTATTATTTAAATAAGATATTTAAATAATAAATATAGTGAGGATAAAATATTAATTAAATTAAATTAATATTAGTATGGTGAATGGGGTCATGGCTAGGTAGATGTAATAAAGGGGGGCTTATATGTCGGGAGACGAAGGGGGAGTGTGACCTAATTTTAGTGTCTACATTTTGCCCCTTTTTGTTGTGTAGCTTGTATTGGTAAGTGATGCTAACAAAAATAAGATGTGGTTGGCCCATGTGGGGTGAAGGTGATCCCCCTCAAACAAGGAACTGACGAAGTAGCAGGTTGAAGCGGTGAGTGGTTTGATAAAAGGTAAATGTGAGGAAAAGGTAAGTGGGTGTAGGGGAAGAGGGTGAAAGGTCTACTCGGAAATCTAGGTAATGGGTCGTGGGTCAAAGGTAGTATAGTCAAACACATGCACACATATAAACTACAAACATGCTACCAAGTCAAGAAGAGCAGGCAAACTCTACATCGCCTAAGGTCGATAGGTTTATCCAAACAAGGTTGAAGTGAATCCAATATCCAAGGTATATGATGAGGTCGAAACACAACATAGGTCAGGTGCGGGAACGTGTAGGTATGTTCAAAGACACCAAAGGTAGGGTCGGGATAAATGGTCATGATAATAGGCTAGGTAAGGTCATTAGGTCAACAACACATGTAATGAATCTTTGGAAGGTATAGTGAACACATGAGGTCAAAGGTCACTAGAATGGTCTAGGTCTAATTATTGAGATCACAACATGGGTAAGGCCGAGGGAGGGGTAAAATAATAAGGCATCAATAGTGGACATGAGGAGGTTGAAGAAGGTGGAGGGCCAGAGGTGAAGGTAAAGTGGTCCAGGTAGGTGTATGGAGGGCAAAAGAAAAAGGAAGAGGTAAGGAAAATGAGGTAAATGTGAGGGAAAATGAGAACACAGGGTAACCAACATTGGTCAGGATGAACCAATGACGGTGTAGGGGAACCAACGGCGTAGTCTAGGGCATCGACTAGCAAGGTCAAGAGTTAACCGACGTCGGTCAGGTCGGGTAGGGTATAAAAAGTGGAAAACCCACGTTTTAAAAGTCATTTGTGCATTTGGAAAAAGGAGAAAAGGACAAGAAGAGAGAAAAGAGGAAGAGGAAAAAAGAGTATAGCAGAGAGCTTGGTTAGTGAGCCACATAGGTGAGATTGATTGGGTGAGAGGTGGGGTCACAAGATCAGGTCGAGTAAAGTGATTGGTGGAGAGAGTTAGAGGTCAGTTGAGGATGGTAGAGGCCGAAGAAGGCTCGAGAGGAGCAGCGGGTGGGCTGGTGCCACCATAATGGATGCAATGAGATCAGGTAGGATTTGAACCTTTGGTTTTGATTTTTGAGTTAATTTGATGTAAGATGTAGAAAATATATAAAAATGGGGGGTTTGGGGGGAAAGAATTTCAAAATGGGAAAAAGAGAGGGAAAAGGTAATATTGAATGGTAAGGGGTAGGGAAAAAGGGTAATGTAGGAACAATTAAGGGTGTAAAGAGGGATTTGGGTGGGTAGAATGTTTAGGAAGGGAAAAATTAGGGTTGGAAAGTCAAGGCGGTGTTTGCATCGATAACGTGTGGTTGACATCGATGGGTAGGGACCTGCTCATCAATCACAAGAATAGTGATCGGTGCTTTGGTTAAAGGAGACCATGGTTGGTTAGGGGAAACCGAGGTCCAGTTAATCCTAAGTGGAAATTGGGATAAAAAAGGGAAGAGAGTAAGGGTAGGGTGGGAAAGAAGGTAGGTGAGAGGGGAAGGGGTTAGGGTGAGAAAGTAGGGTAGGTGGGTAAAGGGTGAGGGTGGTCACAGGTGAGGGTAGGGTAGCTAGTGTTGGGTGGATGGGTTTGGGTAGATGTGGGTGAGGGTGAGGGTAGAGACACAATGATTGGATGTGGACTAGATGGTGTGCTTTGAAGTCATTTTTGTATGTATTATATATGAGACTGGCCTATGTGCCAAAGAGATTTTATATTGATATTTTTGTACATGATACCAGCCTGCAAGCCAAAGACATTTTTGTATTGGATAGTGGCTTGCGAGCTGATGATGATTATTTATTGTACATCATCCTATGAAATTTTTAGGAGTATAGCCATGATCGATATATGTTTATTGAGATACACATTTATGTGATACGGGTGTACATTGTATTGATACACACATGTATATATGAGGAGATAGATGATATTCAGGTGATGTTGTTGTGATGTGTATGAGTTTTATTTTATTATGATATGGATGGAAAATAGATGAGGTAGGCATGATAGAGTTAGGTCATAGGCATGGATCGAGTCAGTTGGTTTAGGCATGGATCGAGTCAGTCGGTTTAGGCATGGATTGAGTCGTGGTTGATTTAGGTATGGATTGAGTCATGTTGTTAGGCATGGTTGAGTCAGGTTGGTTAGGCATGGTTGAATGTTGAGTTAGGTTGTTAGGCATGGTTGAGTTAGGTTGTTAGGCATGGTTGAGTTATTTCAGTATTTTGATAACAAATGGTAATATAAATGCATGAGATAGTGTAAAATGTGGAAAATGTTGGTTATGTATGAAAATGTGAAATAATATAAGTGGTAAAATTTATGTGGTATATGGTTTAGATGTTGAGGTTTTTTTATATGAACAAGAAATCAGGTAAAAGGTGGGGAAAATGGTTAGGGTAAAGAGTGGTTGAGCTAACCTTCCAGGGCCCCATGCCCTGGAAGTGCTCCCTACATAGTCTCGGATGAAAGGGACCTCGAGACCGATGTAGTTCTCCCATAAGCTAAGGAAGAAGATGAAAATGAGTTAGAGGTTTGTGGTAGGTTTGTGGTCATAGTTGATAGAAAAATTTAGGTTTAATAGGTGGGGAGGATGAAAAGGTAAGGACCAAGTCCTATAGAAGAAGATCAAAGGTAATGAAGAAGAGAAAAGATAAGAGGGGGCAAGAAAGCCACTTGATTAACAAGGATCAAAACATATGAAACACATCTATAGATAGGCTAATGAACATGAGACCCTAAAGACATTACATGATTGATAATTCTAAGAGTGAAAAAGAGTCATATGATCACCAAATTTTGTAGGTTCAGCAGGTCCCTTGAGGTATGAAGTGAAAAGACAATGGGTAGAGAGGTGCAGGTAATTGGGTCATAAAATGGGAAGTAGAATGCCTTGGCAATAGAGCCAAGATCACAATAGGCAAGTCCATGAAAAAAAGCTTATTTTTATTTTTTCTTTTCTTTTTGACTTTGTAGATAGACTGATCGATGCGGGAAGTCTACACAGGATGAGTATATGTCTCCTTGAGGTCTTCGCGAAGCTGATCGATGCGGGAAGCTTCTGAATTTTGATTTTTGAGAAAATAGTCTTCTTTTTGGAAAAACTATGTAGAGATTATGAGCTTTTATAGCTTCCTTTAGAAGTCTACTTATAGTAGAACAATTTAGAGGGGAAGATGTCCTTTTGATGGATTCATCTTTTATATTGGAATTTTGACTCAAGGAGTTGATCCCTTATTTGGGAAGATGTCCTTCTGAGGGATTCATCTTCTTTTTTTTTTTTGGCTTTTAAGTCATGGATGAGACTATAATGAAGCATTTGGTTCTTGTTGAGAAGGAAAGGGTGAACAACCATGGGATCTCATCTAAAAGAAGACAAAAAGTATCCATGAGAATCATGCCATGTGCAGAGCCGTGGTGCACATATTTAAGATAAGGAAAAAGGGTGACGGGTAATCACATGATCCTTGTTTAATCGTTGGAGATGAGATGTGGAAAAGGTAAATGGACTCAAGGGACGAGCATGAACTAGATAAATAGTGATGTAGGACTATAGGTCAATAGTAGAATGGTCAAAGATGTAAGGCATTAAGGGGCTCAGGTTCGGGTTTACCCTCAAGCGAGGACAAATGATAGGCACCCGATCCATAGGTATGAGTTACGATGTATGGTCCAAGCCAATTAGGAGAAAATTTTCCCCGTTTTCTTTTCTCTACTTTGGTTACGTGTTGATTTTCCTTGAGGATGAGGTCACCAACTTGGAAGGTTCATTCATGAACATGTTTGTCATAAGCACGTTTGATACGTTGTTGATAAACTTGAAGGTGATCCAGAGTGTTAAGATGACATTCATCTAATAACTCTAGTTGTGCTAAGTGATCCTAACAAATTCATCATCAGTAAGCATTTCATGGAGAGAAATGAAAAGTGAGGGATCTAGACCTCGAGACGTAGAATAGCCTTGGTACCATAGACCAGTTAAAAGGTGTAGCCACAAAGAGTAGTGTGAATACTAGTGTGGTATGCCCATAGAGAAAAGGAATGTGTATGCCAATCCTTCCCAATATCGTCAACCACTTTCATGAGAATTTTATTGAGGGTTTTGTTAGTGGATTCAGCCTAGCCATTGGTTTGTGGGTAATAAGGGAGGAGAAACTAAGCTAAATGTCGAAGGCATCACAAAGTTTTTGCAATGTTTTGTTTTTGAATTGTTTTCCATTATCAGTGATGAGGTGAAGAGGGACACCAAAGTGACAAATGATGTGATGGTTAATGAACTCACATATTTTCTCAGCTTTCATGGAGATGAGTAGTATGGCTTCCACCCATTTTGTGTAGTATTTGGTAGTAGTTATGATCCATTGATGGTGTTGGGAAGAATGAGGATTGATTTCTCCGACAAGATCCAAACCCCATTGAGAGAAGGGCCAAAGGTCACAAGTGACCTATAAGGAATGACTGGGTGTATGATGAAGGTTGGAATGTTGTTGACATTTCAAGTAGAGTTTTGACATAGTCACAACAATCATGGTTAAGGGTCGGCCAAGAATAGCCTAGGTGAAGAATACGCTTTAAGAACAAAGAAGGCCACTAAAGTGACCTCCACATATGCCATCATGAACCTCCTTAATGGTGTAAGGAATTTCAGAACTTGTGAGGCATCGTAAGAGAATACCATCAAAGCCATGCTTATAGAGGAGTCCCCCTAGGATAATGAAATGGGAGACCTTCTTAAGGAAGGCACGTTGTCCATTACGGGTGAGATCAGGAGGTAAGATGGAGAGGGAAAGGTAGTCGGAGTATTGTTTATACCAAAGGTCACTTAGGTTAGGGGTGTTAGGTTCCAATTGAGTAAACATCATGAGGTAAATAAGAAGGTGAATGGAGGCATTATATAGTGACAAATATTTTGGAATTGGTAGGGGAAGCGGGTATTTGGGAAGCTAAGCAAGCCATAGTATCTATAAATTTGTTGGTTGAACATGGGATGGTTTGAAGGGTGTAACGATCAAAGGTGGTCAAAAGTATGTCTACATGATGTTTATACTTTTGAAGTATCTCGTTACGACATTGGTACATACCATTGACTTGGTTTATGACCAATTGTGAATCACCAAAGATGTGGATTGATTTGACATCTAGGGCATATGTGGCTTGGAGACCTAGTACGAGCACTTTGTACTTGCAATATTGTTGGTGCATTCAAAGTCTAGTTTGAAAGACAAAGGCATGGGTTCTCCATCTAGAGGATGAGGATAACACCAGCTCCACCCCCATGCTAACACTTGGAACCATCAAAGAACAATGTCATTTGGTAAGGGGGTTCATCCAAGGAAAGGGTAGCAATGGATTCATCGGGAAAGTCAAAATTAGAGGGTTGGTCCCCAACAATAGGTGCATCAGCCAATTGTTCAATGATATCCTAGCCCTTAATGGACTTTTGGTGAATGAATTCAAGGTCAAGATCAGCTAAAAGCATGAGCCAATGTGCAACATGTTGATTTTGATAAGGTTTAGCGTATACATGAAGTGTAAAGGGTCGGTGTTGGTCATAACATAGGTTTTGTGGTTGAGTAGGTAATGGCGGAGTTTGGTGGCAACAAAAACTAAGGCTAAGAAAAGCTTTTCTGGGTGGTTGTATCAGGTTTCATAGTCCAAAAGAGTATGGCTTATGTAATAAACTACCTGCTCCCTATGTTGTTCATCGCGATGAGCGAGCATAGCCCCTAAGGAGTGATCGGTAGCAGAGATGTATAGGTAGAAGGGTTGGTCATCTTTAGGTGGGATAAGTATGGGTGGTTGGAGAAGGTATTGTTTTAAGGCCTCAAAAGCTTTGTGGCATAGTATTCATCCCATTTGAAAGAGACATCCTTTTTGAGAAGGTGATGAAATGGTTGACAACGGTCGAGAGTTGGGAAATAAATCAGTGAATGGACTACAATTTACCTTGCAGGCTACGAAGTTGTTTAAGGTTAGTGGGTGGAGGCATTTTGAGGATGGCCTTGACTTTAGTAGGGTCAACTTCTATACCACGTAAGGAAACGATAAATCCCAGGAGCTTTCCTGAGAGAACCGTGAAGATGCACTTTTTAGGTTGAAGGCAAGATGCAATATTTAATGAGGCAATCAAAGATGGTTTTGAGGACAACGAGGTGCTCAATGCGGCATTTAGATTTAGCCAAGAGATCATCCACGTAATCTTCCAATATGCGATGCATGATATCATGGAAGATGTAAGTCATAACACGCTGATATGTAGCACATTTTTTAAGGCCAAAAGGCATGACTCGATAGCAGAAGGTCCCCCAAGGGGTAATGAATGTGGTTTGTGCTGATCCTATAGGGCAAGAAAAATTTGGTTATAACCTGAGAAACCATCCATGAGTGAGAGAATCTCATGACCCACAGTAAGGTCTACCAGTTGATCAATATCGGGCAAGGGAAAGTCATCTTTCGGGCAGGTGAGGTTGAGGTCACGGAAGTCCATGCAAATATGGAGTCCCCTATTGCTTTAGTGAATAGGGACAATGTTAGAAATCCAACGAGGATAATCAATGGGTAATATGAAGGAAATGGAAAGAAGGCTAAAGTTCTTCTTTGATGAGAAGAGCAATGTGAGGGTGCATTTTCCTCAACTTTTGTTTGATAGGTTTGGCATCGGGAATGGTTACGATATTGTGGACCACTATGGTGGGGTCAATACCAAGCATGTCTACATAAGACCAAGTGAAAGTGTGGTTATGAGCTCGGAGAAAGGAAGTGATGGCTTCTTGTTCAGCAACATCTAAAGATTGTCTAATCTTTAGGATGTGCGGGTCATCCTGAGTATGAATGTTGATCTTGATAGTCAATTCATTCAACATGGTTTGTGTCTTAGAGGGTAATGACCGATGAATATATGAGTCTTCTGCACCAAGGTAGGTGAGTATGGATTCATCATCCTAACATTAAATGATGTTAATGGTTGGTGTGTCATCATTAATCATCTCAGGATACAGGAATGGGAGAGTGGAAGGGGCCTCCCTCACATTGATAAGTCAAAGACCCTAAGGAAATGGTGTTTATGAAAAAAAAGTTAGGAGGGATATATTTAGGATCCATCGACTCCATCGATGAGGGTGGTGATGAAGGTGGAGAAGGGCTAGGGTCCTCAATGAATTCAATGCGGGCCAGTTTGGTAGAAGGTTCGGGGAAGCCAATACCACTACGGTCATTATGTTTGCATGGTGGTACATGGAATAACAGTATGGTGGCCTTGCTTATAAATTTGAAAACCAAAACCCTTCCACACACAAGGTGTAGGAAGGTGTGGGAAAAACAAGATTGGTAAGCGATTGGAAGTCGGTGGAAAATGGGTGGGGTTGTGAAGGTGGTTCTAGGTGTGTAGGTGGTAGTATCAAGTCCCCATAGGTGAGACTAGTACGAAGATGAGGAGGACCATAAAGGAGGCATTCTCCTATATGGTGATCATAACGAGGGTGTTGGTGAAGAATTCCATACTCTTGTGGAGTAAGGAAGGTGTTAACATATATAGGCGGTACTCCCCCAGTGAGGTGTTGAAAAACACATTCCAAGGGATCCGTGGTTATTATGTGGGTAGATGGTATGGATGATGTGTTGGAGGTTGATGCGGAGGTGGTGTTAACAGATTGGGAAGCTAATAGGTCAGCCATGGAGGTTATAGCAGTGGTAGGCATGGAGGAGGTAGTGTGGGGATGGGTGTAGGTGAAGTAGGGTCCTCATCTAGAAGGTCATCATCTTGAAAGTTGGTTTCAGTGGACACAATTGGATAAGGATGGTTTTCAAGGCCTTGCAGTTTTCCACATCATTCCCTAGCACATGATGGTATGTGTAAATTTTGGTATCATCAAACCCTTTTGGCTTGGGTTTGAGGGGTCGTAAGGTCGAGTGGTGGTAATGTGACCACGAAGTCTCGAGGAGGTTGGTTAAATTTTGGTATAGAACCATGCTAGTGGATCACAATGGGAAGTGAATGTGGGTTTGGGTGTAGGTGTGGTTGGTTATCTGGGAATTATTTTTGGAAGAGTAGGAAGAGGTCGAGCTATGGTTTAGGCACAAGTGGTGTGGTCTGAGAGGTATTGTCGGGTTCGTTTAGGTAGGGGTATAGTAGATGGATGGGTAGGAGGGTGTGGTTTTGTTTTGACTACCTTGTTGTGGGGTAGTGGGGTTTTGTTTTTGGGGTGCACCTTCTTGGGTAAAGGTGATGTGGGTGTATGAGGTCTATGAGGGAAAGCAGATGGAGGAAGAGGGTGAGTTACCCATGGGGATAATGGGGTGCTATGAAGGTAGATGATGTGGGTCGTGCTTGGGGTGTGAGGACAATGACTGAAGTGTAGTAGGTAGTGAAGCAATGGTGAAGGTATCGAGGTATTGGTGGTAAAGAGACTGTAGGTGAGGATATTATTCATGTGGTGTGCCTGGGTAGGTTAGGGATTTGTGAGGCAAGAATGGGTGGTTGTGTTATTGGGTTATGAATGGGTGAGGGGTGCTTGACCTGTTGGGGCCCGAGGTCTTAAGGTAGATGGGACAAGTGTGGGTGTGATTGGTGTGGTAGGGGTATGAGGTTGATGAGTTTGTTTCTTTAGTTTGGGTGTCGAGTAGGTGTAGTATTAGTGTTGAGGATGTAGCTAAATCTAGTTTAATAGGTGGATGAGTAAGGTTGGTGGTCGGGTGACCCCTAAAGTGGTAATAGGTTTAGTGGAGGTAAATATTGTGGGTATGGGTTTGGGTTTAGGCATAGGTCGGGTTATGGGTAAGGGTGTGGTGTGAGTGTTAACAGATATCATAGAAGGGGTTGCAACAGCAGTGGTTGTATGTGGTTTGATGGGTGGAAATGTGTTTGGGTAGATAGTGGAGGTGTCATCGAGGGATCTCTATATTTGTGTTGAGACATGGAGTAAGAGGCACCCCCATAACAAATCTCTATCCACATACTCTAAGTGATCAGCCAAATGTGAGAATGATACATCTATGGTCAAGTTAGTGAGGACCTAATGGGAATTCCTATAAAATGCATCTTAGAGATGGGGAATTAGCTTTAGGCTTCAGCTTCCATGGGTAAGAGAGATGAAAGTAGGTCTGTTGGATGTCGAGTAGTGGATGGAGAATGTTCGCCAAGAGGCAAAGGTATCCCCACCGGGTCTATGATGGGTGGAAGGGATAATGGGAGTTCCTCTATGAGTGAAGGAATAGATAGGTGCTCCTCTATGGGTGGAGGAGGTAATGGGTGCTCCTCTATGGGTGGAGGAGGTATGGTAGGTAAAGGTTTGCTAAGTGGAGAAGCTAGGGGTGAGATGGTCTCAATGTCAGCAGAAGACTCCTCTGTAGGTGATGTAGGAGATGAAGGGTGTTCTTCTATTGGTGAAGGAACAATGATGGTTGGTTCCAAAGTGGAAGAAGGATTTTGGCTAGGATTTCCTCTATGGAAGGGATGTGAGGTAGTTGAGAGGTGATAGGTACCTTGTTAAAGATCGCATGAACCTCACGAGTATGGGTATCATGAGTGGATGTCTCACCTATTTGATTGGATGAAGGGGCATGATTGGGAAATGGTTTTTAAATATTTGTAGATTTTGGTTGGGGGTGGCGTTGGGATTATCCATAGTCAACTCACCTTTCTCGAGCATTTCTTGGACAATATTCTTAAAAGTGATACAGATTGCCATCACTATGACCCTTCACTCGGTGATAGTTACAAAATATTGTTCCTTATACCATGCGGGCATGGGGTGAGTAGGGTCAAAACCAGTGTGTGGTTTTATGGGTGGAAGGGTGATGGTACTAACTTTGATAAGCTTTTCTAAAACAAAAGAGTAAGGTTCCCCAATTGGGGTATATTTTTATTGCTCTTGTCTGAATCGAAAAGCCTAATAGGTGATAGATTAGATGAGGGTGTAGCTTGATTAGATGGATGAGCTAGGCCAGCCTTGAGTACCATTGCATTAGCGGTACCTTTAGCCTTTGAATAATTGGTTGGTGGTTTAGAAGAAGAAGAGGTTTCATTCGACTTAAATGCTGAATTCTTATTTTGTAATTGGATTTTCTTCTCTTCAATGGCCCAAATCTCTAACTTTTGTGCCATAGTGAATGCCTCATCAAATGTTCTAAAAGTTTAGACCTGCAAGGTTCGGAGATATATGTCTGAGCACAAGCTCATGTGAAGAGCTTGATGAGTTCAGTTTATGTAATTGAAAGGTAAGTTGATTGATCAGGCTGCACCAACGAGTGACAAAATTTGTGATAGATTCATCCTCATACTTGACGTGTGGAATATAAATCAGTCATGGTAACTTTCTTGGCAATATTGATAGAAAAATGATCCAAAAAATCTTGGGCTACCTGATTGAATGAAAATATGGAGTGTTTGGGTAACCCACTATACCAGTCTAATGCAGGTCCAGTGAGGGACATGGGAAAAGTTCTCAAAAGTAAGGCATCATCATGAGCAATCAAATAACATCCATGTTTAAATGAGCACAAATGTTATTGTGGGTCTTCCTTACTATTGAAGCGGTTGAATTTAGGCATTTCCCAATGCACAGGGTATGAACGGATGGGAATGGATGGGTGAATAGGCTCATTACAAATCTCATCATAAGTGAGAGTGTTGTAGGAGCTGAAACCGATGCCTCCAATGTTTGCATCTTATCCATCATCAATTTAATTAGGTCATTGGTGGGTTGTGATGATTGGATGCCTCCTATAGCATGAGGAGGTTGGTTTTGGGCATATAATGGGTGTGGCATTCTAGTGTATGGGGCTGCCATGTAAGGTGGTGGAGAAGAAGGCAATGAAATAGGGGTATACCTAGAATGAATAATAGATGAAATAGGTGGTTGTTGGTAGTATGTATATGGGGGAGGAAGGGTCGTGGTAACCCTAGTGGCAATAGGGGCTAAAGATTGTGGAATGGAAAGAACTACATTCTGAAATGGGGTAGGGGTCACCGACACTAGGAGGTGGGAACGTAGCTACAGTATGTGTGAGACATGAGGATGGATGAGGTTGTGTTTGGGGTAATCGTCGAGGGTATGGTGGATGTAATGGGTGCCACAGAGGTAACAGATGTATCATCGAGGGGGTATGAAACCTAACTATGAAACAACTAGGGGTAAGGTGGATGCAGGTAGCACAGAGCCAGATGGGGCTGATGCGGAAGTGGGTGCGAGAGTCAGGGGGATAGATACGGGCATGCCATATATCAACTAACCCGAGGCATCTCAAGTGGATGAATGGGAGAGATAAAACTGCAAGGTAGCAGGGTTCTGGTCAAGGAGTTATGAAAACTCCTCATCTCCGTAGCGATATTAGTAGGCTAGATGGGATCCATGGCTGGTGATAAAATAGAAGGTGGTGAAGGACTAGGTAGGAGTGGTTGGAAATTGGCGTGGAACACGAGGGCATTCGCTTGTCTTTGGTCAGTACCATGTGAACCAGTACTGATCAGGTGGGGGTGCTTCTCTATAAATGATATAGAGAACAACAAGAACAGGTGAATATGGTGATAAAAAAATGGATGACGTAACAAATGGTGGGTGGAATATGAAATAGGCTAACCGATGCCGGTTAAGGAAAACCAATGTCGGTCAGGATAACTACTACCGGTCACTATAGAAAATGGATAGTGAGTAAATAGTGAAGTAGAAGGCAAAATCTAACAAGTATGCCAAATCTGGGGATGTGTAAAATGTCAATGGAAAAAGTGACAGTGATAGACTATGGAAAGTGGAAGAAAGTGAAGTAAAAATGTCCTTTTGAGTAGGTTAGCAAAAGGACCTGGAACTAATGTCGGTTGAGTTTAACCGATGGTGGTCAAAGGTAACCGATGACGGTTACTGTGAGATTGAAACAATGATGAGAAAAAGTGGTTGTGAATTAGAATTTGATGTGGAATCAGACCCAGAATTCTAGGAATGATGGTGATATGGCCCAAGCACACTTAGGTGAAGCCGGAATACACTAGCTATGATGAGGAGCATGCAAGGATGAACAAAAAGTGATGAATGTGATCTTTCACCTCAAAACACAAACCAAGCAAAAACACTAAGAAAATGTGATCCTAAGAGTGCTCTTTCTATTATGTTTCTTTAGCTTATGCTATTTAGGGACTAACACATGAATTGTGAAATAGAGTTTTTGGTGAGGATGGCTTCCTACAAAGAAGGAGATCTAAAGGGTGTGGTTTCAGGTATGTTATGGTGGGGCGGGCTATGCTCAAGTATGACTCCAATAGAGTAGTGAGCTGGGTGCCCACTATGTCATGATTGTGTGATCACCTACAACTTCTTCCAAGTAAGATGTTGTTTAAGAATGTATGTATTTGAATTTTTGTGTGGTTTGGTAAGACTCAGAGAAAGAGAAAAGGATAGAAGTGCTTTTCTACAATTCATTTCAACCATCAGCTGGTAATGACTTCCAGCGTATAGGTTACCCTCAATTAATGTGAGCTAATGCAAAAATCAAAATGAAATGCAATGATTTTAAAACCCAAATCAAAAATGTGAAATTGGATGACACAATAAGATGAATAGGAAGAGGGATGCTCTTTCACTAAAATGTAGAAAACATGAAGAAATGATTCTTTTTAAATACACCAAAAGAAAAGTTTCCTTTAGAGCAAGTAGAAAGATGAAGTGGATTACCAGGGAAAGAAATTAATGTGTACGCTTTTAGAAGGGAAACAAACACACAATTTTTTCCTAGGAATGAATGAAATGCAAGGAACCCCGGATGGGTCCCACTAGGCATGCCAAAATGTTTCACCTTTTTCTTAGATTGTTTCTTTGAATTGTTGATGAAATAGAAATAGGGTAATGGGCGTAGGAGGAATACCTGTTCAAATGTCGATTGATGGTTTTGTGCACGTATGACTTCGGAATCCATAGATAATCATGAGAGCTTCCTTTTGGCTAGGAGGAACTACCTGTAATGAAAAGCAAGACCACCAGAAAGATTTAAATAATATGAGCAGTGAACTACCTAGAGTAAGCTAGATCCAAGAAGTATGATACTTCCTAGATGGATGTCAGTCCACTGTTTTAAACAAATTAATGTTGTAAACAAAGTAAATCCTATTGTTATTTTGAAATGATTTAGGTGTCTCACTTAAAAACACAATAAGAAAATAGATCTAATCTAACAGGCTAAGCTAGAATAGAATCCATGGGTCAAATGATTGGTTCTGGTTCTGCAAGTCTGATAAAGGTCTTGGGTAGGTCACAAGTGAGTGAGGGTGAGGTAAAATTAGGTGGATATGTCTCTATTTAAGGCTATGTGGGAAAACATAGAGACCAACATCGGTTAGGGGTGACCGACCACGGTTAGGTATAACCGGCGCCGGTTACTGTGAGATCTGGAAACATCACAGAATAGGGTTTTGGTCTCCTTTGTGATTACAAAAAGGATTTAGTTGGTCGGGAAGAGGTATTAGGTGACTGGATAGGTTTTTATGAGGTTTTTGGGTCTATGGAGGTAAAAAATGTTGGAGATGGTCAATAGGGAGCAAGATAAACAATGGATGATAAAACAATGATGAAATGAAATAACCAGAAAGTATGATATTGTACTTACTTGGATTTCATTCCTAAGGCTTGTGTGTGATGGATGGAGGTGCTGATGATGGGTTTGAAGGCTATAAGTGATCACCAATTGAATAAAATCTTTTTGCATGGGCTGCATGCATGCTCCTCTTTTCTTAGATAGATCCGAATGTGGCTGGGATGGTTGTGCAGGAGAAGATGCTCAATCTCCTTCCTTGGATGTGAGTTCTTGCTAGAATTGGCTCTCTAAAGATGCGTTATCTTTTTGAGATCTCATTCTTGCTCATCAACTTTCTTTCTTCTCACTTCTAGGTTCCAAATTCCAACCTTGAGAATAAGGTTGTTTTGGGTTAAAAGGGGTAACCAACGGCGGTCCGGCTTAACTAGTGATGGTTAGGGGTAAACCGACGTCGGTCAAGGTGAGATTTCTAGGTTTACTAAACTTAGGGAGATCCTCCTGATTTCCTCGGATCTTGTGTCGTTATCCCATGGATTATACTGGGAGATTCTTGTGAGCATGCGGGAATGTGGTTAGAGGGAGTGTAGGCATTGATTTTTAGGGTTTGGGTAAGTCTTAGTTAGTTATGGTAACTTGCTAAGAATAGGTCTTAAGTTGAGTTAGCTTGGTGAGGTGTCTAAGTGAACTATATGTGTAGGTATTATTTAAATAAGATATTTAAATAATAAATATAGTGAGGATAAAGCATTAATTTAATTAAATTAATATTAGTAGGGTGAAGGGGGTCATGGCTAGGTAGATGTAATAAAGGGGGGCTTATATGTCGGGAGACGAAGGGGGAGTGTGACCTAATTTTAGTGTCTACAGTTGTAAGGAATGACTAGGGGTGCATATGAGGTTAGAATGTTTTGGAATTTTACACACTTCTTAACATACTCACGGTAGTCTTGATTGAGGGTGGGCCAATAATAACCCATCTGGAGAACACGTTTGGAAATAACCAAACCACTAAAGTTTCCACCACATATGTCATCATGGACTTCTCAAATAGCATGGGTAGATTCATGAGATTTTAGAACCGTAATAGAATACCATCAAACCCACATTTTTAGAGAATGCCACCAAGGATGACATAGTAGTTAATGCGTTGAAGAAAATACCTCCTACCATTTTTGGATAGGTTGGAGGGAAGTTTAGATATGGATAGATAGTTGAAGATTTGAGAATACTAGAGATCCGATTGATCCGTGACAACATGATTAACACAAGGAAGCTCATGAACATAATATGGTTTATCAAGATGATGAACAATAATAGAAATATTTGATTCCTCTATTTCCCATGGGATGAGAGACGCGGGAGATTTCATTGTTTCTACTAAATAATTAGATGACCAAGGAATGGTTTGGATAGTGTATACATCAAAATCTTCAAGAATAAATTCAGCGATGACCTTGTATTTTTGAATGACTTTTATTTTACATTGATAAGTTCCTTTGACTTAATTTATGATAAGCTGAGAGTCACCATAAATGTCAAGAATTTGGATGCCAAACATGACGGAAGCTTTGAGACCCAAGATGAGGGCTTCATACTCAGCCATATTATTAGTGCATTCAAAATTAAGCTTGTAAGCAATGGGGATAGGAGTATCCCAAGGAGGAATGATAATAACATTGGTGCCTCCCCCTTACCAACACTTAGATCCATCAAAGAAGAGTGTCATCTAGAGAGGAGAAAAATCATGATCAATGGTGAATATATACATGTCTAGAAATTCTTCATGGGGAATATGTTCATTAGGAAGAGGGCTCGGCTAGTTGATCGGGATAGTCTAGCCCTTAATAGATTTATGAGAGATGAACTCTAGGTCAAACTTAGTCATGAGCATGATCCATCGAGTGAATCAATCATTATGATGAGGTTTGAACACATGATTTTCATCCCAATTAAATTCTATGTTTTTATGAATAATATGGTGAAAAGGTTGGCAATGGTTAGAGAGTTTCAACATGAAATGACAAACTGATTTAAGTCATCCTTAAAGACTACGAATTCTTTATACTAGGAGGATGCATCATAAAGATGACCTCAATTTGTGTTGGTTCAAATTCAATACCCCTAATAGAAATGATGAAACCAAGGATTTTTCTAGTTAGAACTCCAAAAGCACACCCGACTAGATTGAGATGAATGAATAATTAGATAATAAGTGTGAAGATGATTTCAAGAATGGAAAGATGGTCCCTTCGATCCTTATATTTACCCAAGAGGCCATCAACATAGTGTTCTATGGTTTTTTTCATAAGGTTATGTGATATGTAAGCCATAATGTGTTGATAGGTGGCCCCACATTTTTATATCAAAGGGTATGACACGATAACATAAGGTTCCCCCAGGGTGATGAAATAAGTATAATGTGGGTCTTTGGTGTATCGGATCTAATTATAACTAGAAAAACCATCCATAAGATAAAGTATCTCATGGCAAGTGATGAGGTCAATGAGTTGATCAATGTTAAGAAAAGGAAAGTCATCTTTTGGGAAAGCAAGATTTAAATCTCATAAGTCGGTGTAAATATGGATCTTTCCTAGGCTTTAAAGCAATGGCTACAATGTTAGAATTCCACTATGGATAATCGATAGAATTATGAATTCAGGAAAGATAAGGTGTTATAATTATTCTTTGACAAGAAGAGAAACACAAGGATGCATACAACGAAGTTTCTTCTTAACCAAATTTAGTATTGGGGATAGTGACGATGTTGTGAATGATGATAGAAGGATCGAGGCTCAACATGTTGTCATAGGACCATGAAAAGGATTTAATGTATTTACAGAGGAAGGAAGTGAAATATTCAAGCTCTTGAGGATTAAAGGATTGACCCACTTTGAGGATGCGGGGCTTTATAGAGTTCCAATTTTGATGTCGATTGTGAACTCATTAAGGAGACTATTTTAATCTACTTAGATTGAACTAGGATTCATTTTTATATGTTGCATCTTTATTTATGGACTCCTTATCTTTTCATCTTTAGATTGAGGCCAAGTTGTGTTTACTAAACCTTATTCTTTCCTTCAATGAATTATTTCGAGGAATAGGTATGTATTGATTCTCTTCTTTGGTTTATATGGAAAGATGCAAAGCATACTAATTTGAGCTATGTTGTAACTAACTTATTTTGTTTCTTGGAAAAGATAAATGTGTATTTCTATTCTTATGGAATTATGAAATAATTAAATGAAAAGACTTGTTAACTATTCTAAAGTAATTGATAAGATCAATTAAATCTTGTGATATAATTCTAATGTTGCGGATTATTTTAAGTTATTTTCTTAAAAGTGAATTCATACTCTTTTATGGTACTTCTTTTCTGGATGTTATTACTTATGATTGTTTGTATGATGTATATTAATTGTTTCATTAAAGAAAAGTTGTTTAATGGAACAATTAGTGGAATTAACTTTATTTTAATGCTTAGAGTTTATCATTCTCGATTCATCAAACCGACCCATGCTAGCAATTTTCGCAGATGGACATCATAAGTGATAAAAGAAGACAAGAACTTTCATGATGTATTGGTTTATTTAATTCTGGATCTTATGTAAAGAGTTTTGAATCATTCTTGAGTTGTATTGGAAAAGAAAAGTGATGTTATTTTAAGATCTTAATTATGATTGACATGCAGAATGTTTGAATTGCATTGTCTTGTAAATGTACATTTTAAATCATGAATTGAAGGGTTTGTGTTGGACTTCAATTTGTAATGTGAATTCTTTTGAACTTGTATGCCGGAAATAATAGTGATATCTTTGCAGTATTCTTTATATCTATTTATATACTATTGTTGTTAACAGATATTGAGTAGGATTAAGGAGATAGTATAATCTCCCCTATTATAATGAACTTGTTAAATTGTAAAATATGTCATTCTTTAACTACACAACTATAGTTTAATAATGAAATATGCATGGGACATTCAATTAAACTATATGTGTAATGAATGATAAAAAGGTTATGAGGAACCTAACATTTAACCATGTAGAGGAAGACTCTTCCTCTCCCAAAGAACGAAAGATAAGATGATTAGTGGTTATGATCCTTAATCTTTATAACTTCATTTATAAAGTAAACATTAGTTGAATCTAGGTGGATGTCACACTTGATTTTGACAGCTAAGTTGCAATAGGAATCAAATGTTGATGTTTTCTATCCTATTTTGGGATAACTACTTGTTATGCCACGTTAATGAACAATAATGCAAACATGGATTAATGAAGATATCCATACCTAATCAAGATAAGTATGGGTAAAGAACTTAAGGAATGATGGAATTAGGGTTAGGCATGGTTGTTGTAATCTAAATCTTAATCCAATTTAATTATGATTAATGACCACTAAGGGGGTATGTACATCTTGATGAATCAGTTCTAACGGATGTTGGCACACGCCAATTGCAGGACTATACCCACAAGAATTCCTGGGACTTCTCGAGGATATAGTGTTGTAGTTGACATGTGGCAACACCCTTCCATATTTGTTCATCTAGATTTACTCAAATCTGTACTTGAACTTAGTTTCTCTCTAGGTCAAGTTAGTAGCATGTTTAGGATAGGTGGTAGCTTTCAATGACTCGTGGTACCTCAAGCACATCTAGTTGACTTAGGTCAACCGAGTATTACATATACCCTAAGTCATCGTGAGTGTCTTCCTATAATAAACTATGTTTCTAACCCGGGCTAGGGTCAAACCTTGGGCAAGTGGACTGATGGTAGTCAGTTAAGACCATTCTAGATAACAAAAGAGTGAGGTGAAGGACTTATTCCAGAATGATGAGTATGTCATCTAGGAATAGTAACATGAACAATATGTTGAAAATATTTGGCCAAAGTATCACAAGCTATTGGTTGTGTTGTCCTATATCACCTATTTTAAAGTAACGTGATGTCAGATGAATATTGGTAACAAATATTCAGATAGGTTCTTTAAACAGATCACTCTGTACTGGAATAGGGTAGAGAACCAAGTATACGTAGTATACATAAAGTATTCAATACTTTAAGTTAACATGAGAGATTAGTTGGTAACTGAGTCATGGAATGAGAGATCGATAGCATAAAGAGTCATTACGACTTGCATATATGGTTATCTATTATGAGATTGATTAGCATGGAATGTGTGTTCTAAATGATGTTTTATTTAGAATAGAGAACATTATGTTTCAAAAAAAAATTCTCTTGTTTCTAAAGTCCTAAAATGGGAATGTTACACAAGGATGTAAGTCAATGGATAGGATTGTATTTCTTGTTGTTGAGAGATGGGGATGTTGGATTGACCTTTCATGGTGTGATTAGAGACATAAGTATGGGTTGGTTAATATGTTTGATTAAACTAATTGGTAAATATGTAGTGAAAGGCACTTCAAAGGGGAGTTTGGTGAGTTTGGGTAGACTCCAAAGGATGGGGTTATGAGGTGATTACATTAGCATGGAGATGGGATGTAGAGATGGGGACTAAAGTGTGATCATATTGTTAGGGTGGTGGAGGAAGTAAATTATATTCTTGCAAAGTTTGGGTAGGTGCGTTAATGACGAAGGTGGATGCGGAAGTGATGGGAATAGATGAATTAGGTGTGGTTTTTATACGTGGAAGTTTGGGAGAAATGAGGACCACCGGATGATGGATTGGTGAGTCCGGAAGATTGTGGAGGAATATTTATGGGAACCAAGTTTGTGTTACGCCATGAAAAGTTCATTCATATCTCTAGTTAAGGATAGATTTATTTGTGATGTGAGGAATTGGGTGGATTCGGGTGAGAATGATAAGAATAAATTTTTTGAAGTAAGGATCTATTGATGGGGAGTTTGGTAGATTTACAAATAAGGTAGTCATGAATAGCAATTAGGTTGGCATCAAGGAGCTCTTGGAATTCCGTGCATCCATGAGGGATGGTAGGAGGCCCAAAAGTCTCTAAGAAAATGGTAGATGGGGGTGTATTCATTCTAGAAGGAACAAAATAAAGGGTTAGTTTCAACATAGGGGTTGTTTTAGATTATTTTGGGACTCATAGAGAGGAGGAATGGAAACTATAGGTTAAGTAACTACAGAAGAAGTGACCAAGGAGTAGAAGAGATAATAGAAAGGGTTGAAGTTTGTTGGGAAGGAATGTTGGAAGTAGGAATGTTTTTGGATGACATGGTTTGTTCCATTTTTCTTGCTTGAGAACATGTAATAATGGGCATGAAACAATAAAACAAGAAACTATGTTGATTTTTAATATTTCAAACAAGTCACGCAGCAGATTTTTAATTATCTTGCTTATTAGAAGAATGTGAGAAAGAAAATAAAATGGGCTCAAAGGGGAACCTAGGAAATGTCCAAACTATGGATGGTTTTAGGTTGTTTTGGATTGGCATCCTCGATATACCTAAAGGTATGTGAGGCTCAAATTTGTGATGACTACTGGTATGGGGCCTAATATTGGGGCCTACCCCCACACTTCACACACCACAATGATAAGGGTTTCAAGTGCTTAGCCAATATACCGATAGTCAAAAAAATTATAACACAGTCATAACACTATGGTGGATTTCCTATTGGGTGATGAAATCCCAATAGTTAAACCAATAAGAATATGTTTAAGATGTGTAAGTTGATGTGCATTTTTGGATGTGTGTGGAAGGATTGAATGCAAATAATTGACCTCCTAATTAGACTATGTTGTCAAGAAAGTATGAGGAGGTTCTTTTTAATTCCAAAATCGAAATGTGAGATTCAATGAAATCAAGCAATCAAAGAAGGAAGAGAGATGCAAAAAGAGTAAATAGGGAAAAATTAAGAATACTTGGATAATATTATTTTTCCTTTTTATTTTATTTTATTTTAGCAAGTGCATTTTTGATCCAAGAAAGCAATCCACCATGTATGCAAGCAAGTGAATCTCCTACCTATGAGGTTAGTAGAAGAGAGGAATGGAAGATGGAAATGGAAATGAAAACAAATGAAATAACTCACCAAAGAAGGGTGGGTCCCACTGGGAATGCCATAATGTTGAACAGATTTTCTCCCTCCTATTTCATATTGGAGAAATAGTAAGAAAGAAAATAAATAACTCCAATAATGAGAGGTTTTAAGGTTACCTCTAGATGAGATGGTGATGGATACAGGCACAAAAGATCCTCCTTGTAGTGAGCTTGGTTACCTACATAACAAAGAGAAACCCAACATAAAAAATGGATTAGTAGATATGATAGTGGTTTCATGACAATGTTGATCTCGAGAAGTAAAAACTTCCTAGGATAGATGTCAACCCACTTTTTGATATAATATGGATAAGATATGATAATGGATAAATGATAAGATGCAATAGAATCTCATTTGAAGCAGAGAATCTAAAATAAAATAGATAAGAAAATATGCATATATGATAACAGTAAATTATGAAAATCTAAACCAAACTTGATCGGGTCAATGGCAACCCGAGATTGTTAGGAAGATTCGACAGTGACTAAGGAAGTAGAGACCAAAAAAGAGATGCAAAAAAGAAATATCTAGATGAATTAATTTGAAGTTGATCCGAGATTGAAGATGATGTTGAGATTATGCAGGAGCTCTAGATCTAGGTGAAACATAAAGGATGTTTACCGATGATAAAAGTGATAACTGTAATCGTGTAATCGATGGTGATTGGGTGTGATGTAAATGAGATCTAAACTAATAGGTGTGCAAAATGGAGAGATTGGAATATTAAGGGACCGTGTGATCAAAAATATGATAGATGGAAGAATGGATGTCATAAAATAAAACAGAGTTGGATCGGTCAAGGTGAATGGGCTGATTCGGCGAAAAATGGGAATCGATTTATGGTTTAAGGGATGAAATGGATGAAAATGATGATTTGCAGAAATAAATAGAAGATGGTTGATGTAGGGGTAGATCTTTGATATGGCTAATGAACCTATAAGTTAAAGCACAATAATGGTGATATGGCAATGGGGACCCCAAAATGAAAAATAATGATGTCAAGAAAAGAGAACTTCAAATCTCCAAAGGTGATACACAAGATCTCAAAAGTAGCTCCAAAATGGTGATAACAATTGCAAAGAAGAACAAGAAACAAATCTAAGATAACAAGAAAGCACTAAAACCTAAAAATTACATCCCCGGTGAGAGGAATGGTATGGTCATATTTATAGGGTCGATGGCAACCTGAATGGGTCACCAGAGAGTGCAATTGTCCATTGATTTGGGATATGGAAATGTGATTAACTCGATTCTTTGAGCCTCTATGAGTTGGGATTATGGTTTTGGGTGGTAAATGTGAATCGGGTGATGCTTAGGGAAGATAAAAGGTGGTTGGGATATAATAAAGCATTAAATGAAGGTGGATGAGATCCTAGGGATGATTAAAATGAGGTTTATAGAGGATAAAAATGTTAAATGAGGATTTAGGACTAATTAAACATGATTAGTGAAGACAAATTAATGATATGATTAGGATGGGATTAAGGTATAAAAATAAAATTTAGAGGGATAAATGAAATTTAGGAGGAAGGGTGAATTTAAATGAGAAGAGAGGTATGTATGTGAGGAATGATGATGAAAAGGAGCATACATAGGATGAGGGATAGAGGATACCAAAAATTAGTTGTTATCATGAAATTACAAAGTACTACCCGATAACTCACGTGTGTGCATGGGCCATCGGTGTAATTCAATAACATGGAGTTATCCTTCAAGCCATGGGACTTGAATGCTTGAGATAACTCTCCGAGAGAAGTTTGGCTCCTTTCTAACCCTACCTACCACAACTACTCATAATGCAAGAAAATAAACTAACTACACCTATTCTAAAATGCCAAGGAGACAAGGAGAGAGAAACTTACATGGAAATGTAAAGCCTACACTAGAAGCAAGTGATACACCAAGAAAAGTAGTTTTAATTGCTTTCCCACCTGCAAAAAGAGAAAGGGTGAATTTGGAGAGGGTGGATGGATGCGCCATAAACCAAATTACATCACTCCACTATGGTGAGGGTAGATAGTAGTACCACATACCACAACACATGCATTCACCATTCCTGTAGAAGCACAACAATACCACATCCTGCAATGAAACAAGATATTTGCACAGAACACTTGGTTTGCAATGAGAAGTAAGGTAGAACAAACAAATCATGCGAAGGTTAGATGATTTAAAATAGAACACAATTTTATTGCTCCTTGAAATATACATAGTGCATTACATGTAGGGAAAGGAAATAATCCATTGTAGTCTACATTATGAAGGCTTCAATCCCTAGAATGGAGAGTATGGGGAGGAAAATGACAAAAACCTTTAAAATGCATCCCCTTTACAATTTATAGCACTAGATGTGAGAAGAGAGATAATTTGGAAACACTCAGATGCATCCATTCTCCACCTACCACATCCAAATCATGATTAAAACATCATGGGACACATGCATAGCCCATCCCTCTTGCATTATATCTTATGGGACAAGAAACGCATTCCATGCCCATTAATGGTAATAGTTGGTTGTATAGTGCCCTATAGTATAGGATACAAAACACCATTTTTTACCCCATTCCACTCACCAAAACTGAAATCTAAATTTATTGGCATGTAGAGGACTTTGATACCTTTCTATCAAGTAAAAGTTTGAGTAAAATGGAGCTTGGGTGAGAAATTTGTGGCATTTTAAAGTTTCGAACCGGTGGGAAGCCAGGGGCCATCACTATTGCTTCCCAATTCATTTTAGTGATCCGACCATGCATTACGCCATTTTATCATCTCTATTCTTCATTTTCTTTACTTCACCATTTTTTTAAGTAAAGCAAGTTACTATCACAACATAACTCGATTTTTTTAGTTTCTAGTTCTACGATGAATTAGGGGTATTTTACTACATCGAGATATGGATTTTCCTTCACTTGCCAAGTCATCAACCTAGGATTCACCACTTTTCATTGTGAGTAACTCACTTACCATTACATCTATTTGAGATTTCTTTACTTATCTTCTCCCTTTACGCATTCATTATGGTGATCTCCTTTTACTTTACAAACCTATCTCCCATGATGAGTTGAAGTTGTTTAAATCACCTCTTTACATTGAAATTTCCCAAATCAGGCCTTTACTCGACTACTCACCTTGCAATGAATCTAATTTACTTTTCTTTCCTTAACGTCTTGTTACAAGTCTTCGCCCTTTAAATTTCCACTTAACACTAACTCAAAATTCATTGCATCAAACACAAATCACTTTTCCTTGTTTAGCCCATGCCCCAATGCAAGTCTTTACCAACCGGTTTATCACATTACATTGCACCAACTCACCCATTCATTGCGATGAATTCATATCCTTTTGCTTCACATAAGGCTCACTCAATGAAAATACTTTGACTCCCAAAATGCCGCTTAACACTATCCTTGGTTTTTTGACTTGCAATTGACCCTTGGCACTTTGAAACTCATCCTCATGCTCAGAAGCAAGCATGACTAATTGTGGCTCCTCCTATGGTTCCAATGAAGCCAAATACCTAATTGGAAAGGTTTGATCCTCTAGGTGTGCCTAGTTTTTGAATTTCAACTTCAACAAGGCTTCTTGCAAACCTTCCTAGAAAATGTGACTATCTATGAGTTGAACCTCTTTTGCTTCTCATCCATGTAGACAATTGATCTTTTGAATTGATGACTAGTATGAAATGGTTGTCATCCTTGATTTTCTCTTCCTCATCCATTGTGAAGCATGGAAGATTTAATTCTTCTAATCTTTATTCAAGAGGATTGTTATGAGACGCAAGCTTCTTTGATATGCTTTTCCCCATGGCAACAGGCTCTTGTTGTTGAAGGATATATGATGGAGCCTCAAAAGATGTGATTTCTATAGGCTCTTCTCCATCAAAGCATTCATCCCACTCGATAAGCAATCAAAATCATCGGTGTCATGTTGTGTCAAGGATTCTCCCTCTTACATGATGACTCCATCTATAACATGTTCATCTTGTGTAGCTTCATCATCAAACATGAAGCTTGTAAGCTCAAACTCTTCCAAAAAATCATATTTTTAGAGAGATGAAGTGGGAGAGAGATTTGAAATATCTTATACAAACTTATCATTATTGTTCAAGACATCATGAAATTGTCTTTATATTGCCTCTATGTGCTCCTCTTTCTACGAGATTGGAGTTGATTAATTTTCCTCTTCCTTGACTGATTTTATAGCTAGGAATGGGTCAACAGACTTGTGAAAAGATAGTGCCATCATGAACACTGCATTCTGAGAAAATTTATTGTTAATCATCATTTTATTCTCCTTTCTCTGTTGCTACCAAAAAATCAGCCTTAGCCACCACTAGTTTTTCAATCTTGACCTCCCCTAAAGGCTTGACTAACAAGGGAATTCTGTCAATTCCAAATCTTAAGGCACAATTCCTTAAATTTTTCATCATTTCTTCTCTATTGGGATCTCTTTCTTGTTGTTCCTCTTAAGCTGGATTTATGAGTTTCCTCTCGACATTAATTTGGGAATGCAAGAGGAGGGGTGGGTTGGGATCAACTGAATTTTACATTGCTTGTGGTGGTGGAAGAGGTACAACTTCTTGTTTCTTTAGAGGGGATAGTTTCTTGGAAGGGAAAGGGGTATAAAAATTAAGATGAGGTGGTAAACTAGAAGATAGAGAAAGGGATTCAATACTAGGGGTAGCATTCAACAAGTTTGAATCATGACACTACTTAAATGATGTAGATTGAGGAAGGGAAAAAGAAGAACTAGGAGTTAGTGGTGGACTTACCCATTGACAAGGTTGTCTTGTATCAACCTCCTAAAATTCAATCTCCTCGATCCATTTTTCCAATTGGGGCAGCATCTCGAGTCATGAATTCAAGTTGCTACTAAAGGTTTTAATGTCTTCAAAAAGGGCCCATCCATGGACTAAGTGTCCTAAAAAACCAATCCTAATTACCTTAATCTAAGATGTATCTCTTGACCTGTACCATTTTATCCTCCATACTTTGAATTATCTCCTACAAATAAGTGTTCTCCACATAATTGTTGTCACCATATGCATATTGTTCTTCTTAATATGCTCCATAGCCAAACTAATTCTGATCTGCTCATAAGCATAGGCATAGAGATCTTGAATTTTATCATAAAAATGATTTGGGAGAATTGAGAAATGTATTGGAGGTGGATTGGACCATCTGCTGCAAGTGTGAATTCCATGCAAGGAATGAATTCATGACGCACAAATTCATTTAATAGAAGAAGGTGAAATAAATGGAAAGAAAATGGATGGAAGGGAGGTTTACAACTCAAAGAATGGGTTGTTTGGATTAATGAAGTTTCCAAATGTGTTTGGTTTTGGATCCTTGATTTCTTAAGCTTTAAATTTCTACATCTTGAAGTGATCAACTTACTTGAAGTGATCAGCTTGCATGAAGTAATGAAAGATATTGAAGTAATAAAACTTAATTCTTCTTCTTGTTCTTATTGGTGATTTGAACATGTATTACTTTCCTTTGTTCATCGCTGATTTGAACTTTTTTTACTTCCTTTTGGTCATTGTTGATTTGAACTTGCTTTAAATCATTTTTCTCATCGCTGATTTGAACTTTCTTTACTTAAGTCTTTTGACTTGGAGAAATGATATTACTTAAGTAATAGCACCTTGGAATGACACAACTTCAAGTGAAATAAAGTCTTTCACTTTAGAGAAATGACTTTACTTAAGTAATGCAACTTGGAGGTGAAATTACTTAAGTCTTTTACTTTGAAGTAAAGTAAAGTCTTTTCTTCTCAAAACTTAAATAAATATTTTACACTTTTACATGACTTAAAGTAATGCAACTCAACAGTGTAATTACTTAAGTATTTCACTTTGAGTAACTAACTTACTTTTCCACACCACTTGAAGTAAAGACTTTCAACTTGAAGTAATGCATAAATTGAAATCAATTAATTGTCTTTTCCTTTCTTATCGGTGATTTGAATTGTAATTACTTACTCTTCTTCTCTGTTATTTTAAATATTTATTACTTGCAGTAATGTAACATGAGATCGCTCATTACTTCTCCTTTCTATACTTGATCTATGACCTCATTACTCCAACTAAACTTTCCTAAAATTTCTTTCTTTGCTGAAGCTTCTAAAACCAAAATTTCTTTTTCCAAGAACACATCAACTCAAAAATGGAAATTATTCAACTGCAATCCAACTAAAGATTTGACTTTGATTGTTGTCCCACTAGGCGTCCCGAAATTTATCACAAAATTAAAGCACCCCCTAATAACTCACATGTATGTGCATGGGACATTAGTGTAATTTAGTAACATGGAGTTATCCCTCAAGCTGTGGGACTTATGGGCTTGAGATAACTCTTCGGAGAAGGTCAAATCCTTTCCTAATCCTACCTACCATAACTAATCCTAATGCAAGAAAATAAACTAACTACACCTATTCTAACATGCTAAGGAGACAGGGAGAGAGAAACTTATATGGAAATGGAAATCCTACACTAGAAGTGGTGATACACCAAGAAAAGGAGTGTTAATCACTTTCCTATCCTATAAAACAAAGAAAGGGTGAATCGGAGAGGGTGGATAGATGCACCACCGATGCAACCTAGAATCTACTATATAAAACCTAGGCACATTGGCACATCACCTAGCCTAAGTTGAGCACTCACCCAAAGCGTGCAAAGGTACCAGGCCCCTCTTTAGAGTTGTTTGTGCAAGATGTTAGTGTGATGAAGATAAGACATATTCAGATCCATAAATAAACATAAACATTCCACAGTGCATAATCCAGATCTAGATCTTAGAGAATCATGAATTAAACAATAATTGTAATAAGACTAACCATACATGAACTAGTTTCAATTATGTCTAACACCATTATCTAGCCAATATCATCCATTATATTAAACACTATAAAACATAGAATTTTATTACATTATAAAGTATTTCCATGAGTCATGTGCGTATTAGATCCAACGAACATAACTCTATAATAATTCACACACTAGTCTCTCTCTAAAATACATAGTTCAATACATATTTATAGAGGTGGGGACTTTCCCTTCACTCTTACACACTTCTCAAAATAGGTCACATGCTATTAATAGCCATGTGCCTTTACAATAACATGCACACATGCAAGTGTGCTAATAATAGATGTCCTATAGTTAACTGGAAGAAGTAATCCTATTATTAACTACAACCATGCATGGCGCTTATCAGCCACTCATTCCCAAAATACCATTTTCATGTCATGCAAGTCTCCATCCCGATGTGTGCTCCACACGCTATCTCCAAATATAGCCCTTATCCATAAAAATGGCTAAGTCTTGAGCTAAATATTTTGGCGCGTGTTTCCTTTCCTATTATTTCACACCTTCAAATACACCTTTTATGCGTGCACATATTATTTGTGTGTCTTCTCCTTAGAACAATATTATGTCTTCTCAACATTACCCCACACTAAATTACATTGTCGTCCCAACAATGGGGATTTCTTTATGATGTTCCCAAATAATAAAGAATAAGAATTGAAAGAATTAAAGAATCACTGTACAAAAGAATGAATCTTTACTCCAACATCATCCTCTTCTTTAACTCTAGATATTCAAGTTTGATTTCAACCTCTAGTTTTTGCTAGTCATCTAGCATTGTCCTTATTTTTCTAGAATATATGTGGTGATGGCATCCAACTCATCTTGAGTAATATTTTCCTTCTCATTTTGCAGGACTCAGAAAACATTGGCCATAGTAGACATCATTCCTTCTAGAATATCCATCTTCTATGCTATAAGCTTTCCAATCTCATCTATCCTATCCTTATGTGGATCTTGGGTTGTTGTAAAGGCTTCATGCTTTTTTTACTAGTGTACATCTTTATGCATACCTATAGACTCATCTTTCATTATGATCGATTACTTCATTATCTTCAACTAGAGTCCTAATCCTTATTACTACATTTGGTGTTACACACAAGTTTAAAGCTCGGTCTTCTTTCTTCACTCATCCTTTAAATTTTTGAGTAGCACCTCATATGTTGAAATTTTTTTGATCATACGAGCCCTTGCTCTCTCTACTTCTTGTTCAAATCCTTTGGTGTGGGCATTCTAATTGGTCCATCCTCTAGCACCAAATCAACCAAAGTTTGCACATAATGCATAGTAGAAGGAAACTTTTTAGGTACCTTGGGTTCAAGATGAGGCCTTGCCTTCAGAATGTAATCACCAATCTCCTCCACCATGATGAAAGCTTCATTCTTTGTCCATTATTTTTCCTTCTCTTCCTTTAACCACTATATCTCTATAGTTTTTTCCTTGTTATCCTCCATCAACACTCTAATGGTGGTGGCCTTATCAATATTTCTCCATGCCACCTTAGTTGATACCTTAACTAAGGCATTGCTTACCTGCTCATCAGACATAGGAGTGGGCTTTATGGTCATGTGCCTGCTCTGTGGTGCCTTTTTTGCTCTTCTTGAGATACAAGAATCCTCACATACATCAAAATCTAGTTCATCCATATGGGTCTACATGGACCAAGATAGTTGTTTCCTTACACACGTAGTGGCCATATCTGGATCCATTAGCTCCCATCCATATAATTCCTTAAGGTCCATTGTGCTTTGAAATTGGGTGTGGATGATTTTGCTTGTGTCCTTAGTGTAGCCCATACTTGGCACAATATACTCTTCAATTCTCTTTTTCCTTGGCCCCTTGTGAACTTTGTGCACCAAGTTTTGGAGTCACCCATTCTCCTATCTCGAGTTGTAATTAGTGCTACTGGTATGCTTGTGAACTATTTCTTTTGTTTCTTTCACCCTTTCTTCTTCATATCTCATTTCTTCATCCCTAGGCTCCTCCATATCTTCTAGTTGAACTGGGGTTCCAGGCACACTCTCTTCAGACTCCTCCACCTCCTCACTAAGCTACATCTTTCTTCTTTTCTTTTTCTCTGGTGCTTCTTTCTTAGGGGAAAGTCGAGGTGATATTCATATAGGTTGTGATGTTTCTTTACATTGGGTCCTAGTTCTTTTGAATACCCTCTTAAACCAGCACTCTTCAGGGACTACATCCACATCCAAGTCCTCCTCTCCTTCTTTTGTGTGCGGTGGAGTATCTATGAGCTCTCTCTCCACTATCTATGGGATGCCTCTAGCCTCTATGGTCCAAGCCTCCACTATCCTCATGTTCTTCTTCCTCATCTATCTCTATGGTTGTGGTAGGCTTTGGAGCTTCTACATTCTCAACGTGTGTTTACCCTTAAGTGGCCCCTGTAGCATGAACTCATTCTCCACATGCTTGTTATTCTTCATCATAGGCTTGAGTTGAAGATAGATGATCAAGGCTCCACTATCCCCAATAGCCAAACTTATTATATTTATACTTATAGCATCTAAAATGATTCTCTCATGTAGGAAGATTGACCTGGATAAACATATGTTTTTCTAAGAGTATGGTAGTCACAATCTACCTTGTCGCATTGAACTTCAGCTGGCATGCATCGGTAAACCTATGAACTAAGGCCTAGAAGTAGCATGCTATGAAGGCATAGGGAATTTTACACCATGGACTCCATGTCTCATCCTTCATTGTAAATTGTGCGATGGAGAAAAATTAATACATAGTGAATTATACTACCTTACCCACTACTGAAGGTAAATCCTTTGGAATGCATCATTCCTCCTCAAATGCCATGCGAAGTCGGTCATACCATAGTTCTTCCCTTTTCTTTAATGGGCCACTCATTTTCCTTCACATAAGTATTTCTTAAACCTCTCCATGAGGGACTTCTTCTCTATGGGTTATTCCTAAAAAAATTATTTGGCCCATCGAGAACTCAAATTTCTACAAAGACAAGAGATAATAGAATAGCACAAAAAAATATCTTCTCACATATGCATCCTTCCTCGCATAATTGTCTCATTATATAGTCTCGCTAGATTATAGACTTCTCCTTCTAACATTTTCTTCACAATATATAGGCACATGGTATTTAATTTGACCATTTCTCTTGATCATTCAACTTATTGAGAAAATGTGTGGATAATTACACTACATGATACTTCCTCAATTTGTATATGTCCATTATGTGCAGACCCTTGAGTATCCCAACTCTTTAGTGGTGGATATAATAGCTACCTTATCGGTTAGATCATTAAAAATATTTTTCCCTATTCCCTTCAATCCTATCAATGTAGCAATCGGGGTTGTTACGATCCTTACCCTCCTTACCCTCCATCCGGAAAAATAGAAAAGTCCTCATGGACTCTACTCATAAGATATTAGTATAAAGCTTTTGGTTTTCCAAAATATGGGAGTTCATATAACTAATAAACTCCTACCTTCTTAAGCAACTTCTCCCCAGAATCATTTTATACTGGCATATCATCCATCATGCGCTTGCTGGTCTTCTTGTTTAACAACGCATCCAATTATCCCTTGTTGTCAGTGGTGTGGTGGTTGTAATCACTTACTTTGCATCTGTGAATTTGGGAATCCCATTCCCATCCTACTATAAATCCTTCTAGATACTTCATCTCTGAAAAATTACTCTTGGGATCAACTTTGACCCCTTCATACTTGGTGCAGTGCTTTCTTGATGCCATGATAAAAATCCCACCTTTTATCTTTTGTGTCAAGTAAACTCAAACCCTATCTCAAAACCATGTGCCCTAGCTTGAAACCATGTTCCCTAGCTCCTTCTCAATGCTTATTTTGTGCTCAAACCCTTCACCAATGAGGATGCAAGCCCTTCCGCACACAAATCTTTCTCCACTTCTAGTTTTGTAGCTCTCCCACACCTCAACATGTTTCACTTAGTTTGGTCACACTTATCTTCCTTAAATACTTGTGATCGCAAAGGTAAAAAAATGAACATGCATCACATCCTTATATAGATTTTCAAAAATTTAGTGCATTTATTACTCCTTCACCTACCATCAATCCTTTCATTAATTGATCATTTTCCTAATTTCCACATGGTACACCTTCACACCCCAACTATAAAATTCTAGCACACCTTCCTACCTTCTAGTTGTAGACTTCTCTTATGCCACTTCCATGCGTAAAATTACCTTGCCACCGTGCCCTCTTCTAGTAGTTTCCATGGCCACTTCTATTTCGCACGGAATGTTTCGGCTCTGCAGAATAGACTTGCTTCTATCCTATCATTCCTTCGAGAAACAGATAAGGGTTAGGGCTAGGAGGAATACCTGTTGAATGTTGAGATGGTGTGCGCGTACCGTAGAGAGATCGAGATCATTGCGAAGAACTCCTTTTTGTCTTGGAAGGACTACTGCCCAGTAAGAATACAAGACCACAAGATTTTAATTAGACAACAAATGAGGGATCTGCCTTAGGCCCAGGAAATATAAAAACTTCCTTTCGAAGGTGGTCAGTTCCCCTTTTAATACGATTTAACACAAATGATAATATAGAAAGCCATTGCAAAATCACGATTTAGGTATCTCGTTACTGGCAATAGAAACTAAACTATCAATAATAAAGTGTCACGTTGTTTGTTCTTGATTCTTGGTTGTTGATACGTTCAAGTTGAGTTATAGGGATAAACCAAAGGCTAGATTTGGGGTTGTTAGGTGGTAAATAGGTTTTGGGGTATAAGTCACGGTGGCCGATGGCGCTGAAAGCAACCGACCACGGTTAGAGAACCGCTTCAGGTATAGGATAATCGACCTTTGGTAGGGTCGGATGATCTAGGTGCTTACGGTAGAGATTGGTTGCAAGAGGTGATTGTGGGGTTATTGAGATTGGGGATGGCAGAGGGGAATGATGGGAGGATAGGGAAGACTCGAGTGTGGTAAAATGGCCTTGGGCAATATCGAGTGTGTGAGTGAAGGTTAAGTGCGGTAGTGGCTGGTAGTAGATCTAGGAATAAACTTATGATTACTATTTATCAACAGCTCAAGAAAATGGTGCTTAGAAACATATAACATACTACTTACTTGCCCCTGATGCGATGCAAGTTTCGAGGATTGTGATGATGAAGACAGGACCCAAGTTGGATGTAGTTTTCTTTTCTGATGCTCGGATAAGTGTTACTGGGCTCTGGTTATTGAGTTGCGATCTTGGGCTTGATGTCCTTCTCTGCAATCTCTTCTTGTTTCTTCACTTGTCTCTGCTTTGGCCCAAAGAAAATCTAGATTCTCTCGATGATTTCTCCTTCTCCCGATCAAATGAAAATCTGATCCTTGTTTTTAGTTGGAGGTGGTCATTTACTGGAGAACCGATGGTGGTTACGCAACCGACGGCGGCGGCCGAGTAGAACCGTATCGGTCGAGGTCAAAGTGGGCTATTTTTGGTAAAATAGCCGCTTTTTCCCTCCTTTTCTTAGAGGGATTGGTAGCGGGATTGGTCAAGTCATTATGAAGTTGGTTTTAGGTGCGGATGAGGAGTAATTAGTCATAGGTGTGGAATTGGACCAAGTTATAGGTCTTAATTAGGTTAGTTTAGGGTTAAGACTAGGTCACGATGAGGTGGCGACATGAGATGGCAGGTATGGTGATGTGGATTTATTAATTATAAGGTAATTAATAAATAATTGTGTAAGGTTTAGGTGGTGAGGTTAGGTTGTGAATTGCGATGCAAGTCACGAGGGGTCGTAAGACACAAATTTGGTGTCTACATTAGCCCCTTATTATCGTGTAGTTTGTTTTGTAAAGCTACACTGAACAATAATAAGAAGTGGTTACTCTGTTAAGGGTATAGGTAATCCCCTCAAATCTATCATAGATTGAGGTAGCGTGAAATCGAGGGATAGGGTTGATAAAGGGTAAATGGTGTAGAGATGATGGTGAGAGGGTGGGGTAGGTCGAGGAAGCGAGGCGCCGTTAAAATGCAATAGTGCGACTAGGGTACATGATTTGATGAGCAAACCAGCAATGCATAGGCAAAGGTCGATAGTTTATCCAAACAAGGGTGATATAATCCTGGTATCCAAGGCATAGGAAGTAGCTCCAGGGTATATAACAGGTAAGGTACAGGAATGTTTAGGCATGTTCGGCAGTACGAAATGGTTGGTTTGGTTGAGATAAATGTCACGGTCTAGGTCTTAGGCAAAGTTGGTCGACAGATCAAGTCAAGGACCCTAATCATGCTAAAACACGAACAGGTGTGCTGGATTGAACAAAAGGCTACTGGGTGGATAAAAGTGTATGTTGTTGATGTTGGGCGAAGTAGTTAAGTGGTACGGCCTTGGGTCGGGCTAATTGATGAGTGAGGGCCGTGGGTCGGGAAAGTTGTTGGGTTGCGGCATTGGGTCGGGCCAAGTTGTTGGGTTGCGGCCGTGGGTCGGGCCAAATGGTTGGGGTGAGGCCTTGGGTCGGGCCAAGTTGTTGGGTTGCGGCCTTGGGTCGGGCCAAATGGTTGGGGTGAGGCCTTGGGTCGGGCCGGATGGTTTGGTTGCGGCCTTGGGTCGGGCCAAATGGTTGGGTTGCGGCCTTGGGTCGGGCCAAATAGGTTGGTTGCGGCCTTGGGTCGGGCCAAATGGTTGGGTTGCGGCCTTGGGTCGGGCCAAATAGGTTGGTTGCGGCCTTGGGTCGGGCCAAATGGTTGGGGTGAGGCCTTGGGTCGGGCCGGATGGTTAGGTTGCGGCCTTGGGTCGGGCCAAATGGTTGGGTTACGGCCTTGGGTCGGGCCAAATAGGTTGGTTGCGGCCTTGGGTCGAGGCCAAATGGTTGGGGTGAGGCCTTGGGTCGAGGCCAAGTTGTTGGTTGCGGCCTTGGGTCGGGCCAAATGGTTAGGGTGAGGCCTTGGGTTGGGCCAGATGGTTAGGGTGAGGCCTTGGGTCGGGCCAAGTTGTTGGGTTGCGGCCGTGGGTCGGGCCAAATGGTTAGAATGGTTGCAGCAAAGGTTGATATAGGTGATGTGGGTGAAAAAGGGCAAATAGTAAATAAGGGCAGAAATTGGGGGCAATTTGGAATAAAACCGATGTCGATTCTATATGACCGATATCGGTTATGATGGTACCGATTCCGATTCCTTAGGCACAATAAAACCAATATCGGTTATGGGTGAAAAACCTATAAAAAAAAAAAAATACGGCTTTATCATTGTCACTTTTGCAATTTGGAAATCTATTTGAGTTGTCTGACGTGGAGAGTTAAGATTGGAGCATTAGTTGCGTGAGGTGGCGCTATTTGACTGGAGGAGGTAGTTGTTAGTGGGCCCGAGTGAAGAGGAGGCAGCAGTTGATTGGTGGAGGACCCAGAAGAGGACATTTGGAGCCATGGCACAACCAGGAGGAGTAGGAGGGGCTGGACCAGCTGGACCACCACCACCCATCCCTCCACGACGACGTGTCGTCATACGGGTAGGTTCGAAACCCCTCATTGTGTGTATTTTATTGCATTATGCTATATTTGGGGTTTGGGTAGGAATGTACATTTTTTAGGAAATAATTAGAAAATGGAAATGATTTGAAAAAGAGAGAGGGTAGATAGGTGAAATAAGCCAAGGCGGCTGGGTGGGT
The DNA here is from genome assembly GCA_018340775.1 of Taxus wallichiana var. yunnanensis. Lineage (NCBI taxonomy): Eukaryota > Viridiplantae > Streptophyta > Pinopsida > Cupressales > Taxaceae > Taxus > Taxus wallichiana. The sequence goes on from CM031238.1 coordinate 617,656,544, forward strand.
AGGTTTTTAGGGTATTTGGGTGGGTAAATTGGTAGAAAAATGAAAAAAATGTAGGTGGGGGCCGTGTGGGGATTCGGCTCCGGAAGTTACATAAATGATCGACGATGCTCTCGGCAGGTAGCAGCGGCATCGGTCGCAAAATTTTAGGGGCAGGGTGTTTTGTGTTGGACCGGCGTCAGTCGGTCGGTAGTGGACCGCCGTCTATGGGAAGGGGACCGATCGGTTATAGGGGTGACCATTGCAGTTCTTAGTGATTTTTAGCTATTTTTGTTGGTTTAGGTTATGTTGTTGTTTTTGAGTTTTTGGTGGTGAGTTGGGTATGGTTTGGGTTGGGGTGGGGGTGTTGTGGTATTGTTTGGGTGTTTCAGTATAGGGGTGGTCCTGACTTAGGTTTATTTCAATTTGTTGGTGTGGGTTGTGATTTTGTTTTTGAGTTTGTGGATGTGGTTTGGGTATTTGGGCATGGTGTAGGGTGTTTGAGTATGGTTTGGGTTGTGTTGTTGTTTTAAGTTTTTAGATGTGGTTAAGGTATTTGGGCGTAGACGTGTGGGTATGGAGTTAGGTTGTGGTCGGAGATTAAAAAAGGGGCATAGAGGGTATAAGTAGATGTTGTGATAAAGAGTAGGGCTAATACTATGGGTTGGTTTTGTAGGCAAGTCGTCGCCAGCCTAACAATGCAAACAGATGCCCCATTGTTGGTACGGATGCAGCCACACGTATCCGCAGCACACCGGGGTATCATGCACGAGGTGGACTCGGCGGAGTCCAAAGTGGTGCAGAGCGATCGATAGGGATCATAGTTTGATGGTCACCCTCATCGAGAGATGGGATCCGTGACCAATGTGTTCCATCTCCCGACCGGGAGAGATGACTATCACATTGGAGGATGTGTATCGTATCCTTCGACTATCGATTGAGGAGAGCGGTCTTTCGTGGACGCAGGCTGCCATGGATAGCATCCTACTGTGTTTTTGGGATGTAGCCGCGCTATTGATGTATCACAAATACATGAGCATCGGTATGGGGATATGTACCATGTGCATCGCCATGAGACATGGCTTGCCATATTGATGATGATCGGATCACCCGCTTTTCCCTCCCGGACTCGGAGGGAGGTCGCTTTCACGGCGCCGATGGGGTTCTACACGAGATGGTGGAGGAGCACACCATATGCTTGGGGCACCCGTATACAAATGCAGTTATATCGAGAGTTGTGGGGCTATCGCCGGATGAGGTGATTCAGGATTTGTTCGACGTTTTTGCTGCATTGTTGGGCATATGAGCACATCATATGCCTTAGACCAGTAGGGCTGCCCCAACAGCCAGGGCCACAGGTCATATATAGATACGGCTTTCAGAGGTGGTTGGGGGTCATGGGCCAGCCATGAGCAGTGCTTGCAGGTGGGACGTCGCTTATTACCGGCATTTATTAGAGGGCCTGATAGTGGCAGATATTGTATGGAGACCGTATAGAGGTCATCACCCCCGTGGAGGAGCCCGAGGACAGTTGTAGGGGATCTAGTACACATTACGGATAGCAGATCTGAGGCCAGGAGAGTATGAGAGGATACCCCTAAAGAGGGCACGAGCGAGATGGGGCTGCAGCAGACAAAGCCACCTCCCTTCCTCGTCTGGAGGGATGATGTAGAGCTCCACCGCTGCGGCAAGATGCCCTTAGACCCAGATTGGGTTGTTGAGAGGCCAAAGCGAGATGACACTGTAGATGATGCTTAGGGTTATAATGGGAGCATATATGGTTTGGTGGGCTGGTCAAAGAGCAAAGAGGATAAGCCTGACAACCTGCACAAATGGCGACTTGGCGGTGGGTGACAAGAGAGCGAGATCACTCGGGGGCAGTGCACGGTTATTACGAGGCAGCTTGCTGCCGCACATGCAGATAGGTGTTTTACGGGCGCACTAGCCCGGAGATCGTGTGCGAGCACGCACCACCACTAGCGGAAGCATGCCATGACAAACACAGTCGTACCACCACCACCAGAAGGGCATAGCCACGACCCAGAAATTTCAGCATTGTATAGAGTACCACCACACCACAGCACCACCAAGGGCACCAAAGACAGCACACAGGGGAGCACTTGGTAGCCAGAGGTGTCGAGACCAGGCCCAGCACTACGGTGGCTCGAGAGCATTACATGGAGGCTAGAGCGGAGGCCCGATACTATCGTGGATATTCTTGATGGTACAGGGGCTGATTATCACCCCATGCGGCACATAGAGTAGAGACCTCTGGATCCGAGGTCTCAGGAGAGTGTGCCCTGGGTGGGTCAATCACAGGCGGGAGGCAAGAGGTAGGATAGGGACCAGGCGAGTGCAGGAGACAGAGGTGAGGAGGTGGAGAGAGCCGAGGGGTCCCCAGCACATTTTTATATTGGACATGGGCACCGGTCTCGCGAACCGGTTGTGTTGATAGAGGCTGCGTGCCTATTTATTCATTTATTCATTCATTTATTTATTATACGGCCTCACGAGCCGATGCACGGGTTATACCCGATTGATAATGGCTGCGAGCCGAGTATATTTTTTGATATGAGAGACCTGGTCTCGCGAGCCGAGTTGAGATTATTGACGGTTATTGCGGGCTGCGCTACCGGCTTTGTTATATTATGAGATCACAGAGGCCCCTATGCAGGGCACATTGTATATTTGAAACTTTGTATATATATAGATATGATGTTTTGACCCACATGCTGTGCGTAAAAAGCGTTAAATGTTTTGTCGATGGTTTGTGATATGAGTTTGATTCACATGGTGTTATATATTAATGATGTTGATGTCTTTTGTTGATGGGATGTATATAGATATAAATGATGAGTTTAATTGACATGTTATAGTATGAAATGTTGTATGTTTTGGTTTTGTGAAATTGAATGTATGTAGCTGTTAAGTTGGATCCAAATGGTGTATAAATTGATGGTTTTTGATATCGTTTATTGATGGCTTGTGTGTTTTTGTAATGTAGATAGATGATGGTGATGAAATTGTAATGAGATGTGGATTTAATGAAAAATATGGATAATGGTGTTGTGCATGCAGGAAAAAGGGACGGGCGCCACAAAAATTTCCAAAAATGAAGAGACGACTTAGGTTTAAGCAACAAGGGGTAACTTGACCGATATATCGGTTATGTAACCGATGTCGGTAGATATATGACCGGTATCGGTTAAGTAACCGATATCGGTTATGCAAGAATTGTTTTCCTAAAAATAGAACTGGGGTTGTAGCACTTAAGTTCTTATTTTTGAGTCATGCAAATTAAATACGCTGAACGCACGCTTTTTGATGACTGAGACAGGGAATTGCATGAGAGATTTGAGTGAGAAGGAGAAAAGAGACAGGGAAAGTGAATGTGATCTGAGATTCAGAAGGCAGAAAGGAAAATTTGAAAAGAGTGGTGATCATGGTAGAACAAGGAGAAGCATCCAGCAGCCAGGACGAGAGGGAAGACGAGTGCCACCTCAAGCTTGTGCAACCCAAGAGGTAAACGGTTTGGTTGTAATTTGATTTTTGCATGTTTTGTGAATAGGATGAGAGAAGTGTAAGTGGTTAGATATGAGAAAGAAAACGTGATAGTAAGGGTTGGGGATGGTATGAGTGCTACGGGGCAGGTAAACAGGGTGGGCCTGTATGTTTTTAGGTAGAAATAGGAGTAAACGGGCTTCATAAATATCGAAGGTGTATGTTTGAAGCAGGGTAGGTATATTTTGACAGTGACCGGTATCGTTTATAAGTAACCGGTATCGGTTAGCCAACCGGTATCGGTTATGCATAACCGCTATCGGTTACTGTAAGGGTTTCCAGATTTTGAGAAAAAACCCGTAGAGATTTGTTCTTTTGAATAATTATGTGTCGTTTTGATGTATGCAGGCAGAAGCAAGGTTAAGGATGAATGATACTGTGCCAGCGTTGTTGTCACGAATCCGAGCGGATGTAACACCAGCTGAATGGGCATTGATAAATCGGTTGGGGTTAAGTGGAATCCGCTATTATTCAAGAATCACGTGTAACCATGCTATGTTGCAGGCGTTGATTGAGAGATGGAATCCAGAAAATAATACCTTCTATCTACCAACAGGGGAGATGACGGTGACTTTGGAAGATGTGTTCAGTATTTTGAGACTCCCAATGATAGGAAAAATAAGTGTATCAAAGCGTTGCCAGCGTGGGGCGGCAGCGATAATAACAAGATATTTGGGTCACCGCACGAGATTTGACACGACAAGTTTATCATTTACGTATGGTATAATGTATGCAACACACCCCGAGGAAACAAGGTTGGCCGTGCTATTAATAATAGTAGTGGGGTATTATGCATTGCACGAGGCGAAGGGGAAGATTTCCCAAAGCATTGATGAGTGTTATTTGGGAAATGATAGAAATGAGCGTGACATTCGCATGGGCACCACTTTATCTGGCAGAGTTATATAGGGGTTTATGGGCATGCAAGAGAAAACACAAGGCGACAATTTATTGTTCGTACTTATTACATTGTTGGGCCTATGAGCATATTGTTTGTGTACATCCAATAGGCTAACCCATTGAGTCGGGAGAGACAAGAGTGCAAAGGTTGGGATTCAGACGATGGGTCCAGATAGAACAAGAAGCGAGATCCCAGGCCGTGATAGATGACATCGAGTATTATAGACAGGTATGGGAAATGGTGACTGTTGCGGATATTTGTTGGAGGCCGTACGGGAACTATATGGTGACAGAGCACATAGCTGAGGAGTTGAGGGGTGTAGAGCGATTGAGGTGGATCGCAGGGCATAGGCCGGGCGAGTACGAGAGGATTCCTCTAGATCGCGTGCGGCAACAATTTGGGTTCGTTCAGGATATTCCTATGACATATAGACCATACATGAGGATCGACGCCGAGGCAGCATTCTCACCTCCCCGGCCGACACCTCCAGAAGGGCCAGAAGAGATAGCAGCCGATCGTAGGGTTATGGATGCGGGAACGACGGAGGCCTATAGAGTATGGTGGGTAGCAGAGCTATGAGGTGCACGTGAGTGCCCTGACATAGCTGTGATTACAGCGGAGAGAGATCGTCTACAGGATTTGGCTCGCCATCTTCAAACACAAGTGAATGAGACAATGGGATTGTTAGAGGCTTCACAGTTACGAGTGGAGAGACTAGAGGCAAGATTCCTCCACGTGAGAGGACATATTCGTATGTTACAGGAGATGTTGGCGGATCAATGGGAGGAACCAATGGCAGTGGCACCTTTAAGGATGGAGAGGCCAGCTGAGAGGCATCAACGATCGTGATCACCACTTGATTCGGGAGGAGGTGCAAGAGTCTGAGTGAACTTTATAGGAATATAAGAATAAATAAGGATGCCAGCCTGCGAGTCGATAGAGAAGATGTATTTGTTTAACATCTAAAATAAAACTAAATATGTATGTTCTTTTGAGTGATGATAAGAATAAGAATGGTTGTGTTTTAAATGTTGTTTTTGTTTGTTTTGAAAAAGGATAAAGATGAACGTTGGCGAATAGAAATACACAAAAAATATTTATATTGACAACACATGATAAGGTATGGTAGGGGATGGTCGAGCTAACCTTGGGAGACTCCATGTCTCCTAAGTGCTGCCTACATAGCCCATTGCACAAAGCAAGGAAGGGCCTCAGACCGATGTAGTTCTCCTTAGGAGCGAGGGAGAGGTGAATTCAGGGCAATTTGGTTGTGGTTAGGAAATTTTGTTGGTTGGTAAAAATTTGATGTTGGTAGGGTAATATTGTTGGTGTTGGTAAGGTAAAGCGAATGTTAGCATACCAAAGTAGTAGGGAATTGTGTCCTGATTAAGGTCAACACACAATCCTAGAGTCGAGAAAAAGAGGCAAGAGTGTCCCGTAATTGAGAAGAGCGAAGCAAACCACATATTAATGTAGGATGAGCTTGAATCCTAGGTACCTTACATAGGCGAAGTCGATAGGTGAAAAGAGTAGTATGATCACAATATATCGGATATATGTCACGTCCCTTGAGTTTTGGTGCTTTGACAAATGGTGAGGTGAGGTGGTTGATGTGGGCGAGGGTGCAGAGAACTTATTATAAGATGATGATTCTGACAAAAGAAAACCAAATCTAAATAGACAAGTCCATGACTTAAAAGTGCTTTGAAGTATTGCTTGTATTTTTATTTTTCTGGATATAGACTGATCGATGCGGGAAGTCTACATGGGATATGTATTTTGTTGGTCTTGAGGTCTTCACGAAGCTGATCAATGCGAGAAGCTTCTGATAAAGGCTGACTGTGTATAGCTGTCCTTCAAGGGAGCAGTCTATTTATAGTAGCAGATGCGGTGCTTATGTATAGCTGTCCTTCGGGGGAGCAGTCTATCTATAATAAGAGCAATAGTTTGGCATATAGTTGTCCTTCAAGGGAGCAGTCTATTGTATAAGTTAGAGGTCTAGATGTCCGTTGGGCATGAAGCATCTAGTTTTTTGTAAGAAGTTTGACTCAAGAAAATCCCATAAGTGTGTAATTAAGAATGTGTCATTTTGATACTTTGAAGTCATGGACTAGACTAAAAAGGGGAAGGCATCTTTTAAGGGGAGGTGATAATCAAACCATGTGAGCTTGATTGGATTTTGAGATGTAAGAAACAAAGTGTATGCGGTGGTAAATGAGCTCAAGGGACAAGCGTAAGGTAGATAAGCAGTGATATAACACTAATTTCAACAGTAGAATGGTCAAAGATGCAAGGCATTAAGCGCTCAGTGCTCAGTTTTACCATTAAGCGAAGCTAAACGATAAGTGCCTGATCCATAAGTGTGAGTGATAATGTAAGGCCCAATCCAATTAGGAGAAAATTTTCCACGTTTACTCTTTTCTAGTTTGGTTACATGTTGATTCTCTTTGAGGACAAGATCGCCAACCTTAAAAGTACACTCATGAAGCCATTTATCATAAGCACACTTGATGCGCTTTTGGTAGATTTGAAGGTGATCAAGAGCCGTAAGATGACGCTTCGTCAAGAAGCTCTAATTGGGCTAACCGCTCTTAGCGGAAATCATCGTTAGTGAGAATATCCCGAAGAGATATTCGAGGAGGGTATTTTACTTCGAGAGGCAAGATAGCCTCGGTACCACATACCAAAGAAAATGGTGTGGCATTAGTGGAGGTACGAATGCTTGTACGATAAGCCCAAAGGGAAAAGGGAATGTGATCATGCCGATTTCTTCCTGACTCATTGACAACTTTCATGAGGATTTTGGTTCGGGTTTTATTAGAAGATTCACTGACCATTGGCCTATGGATAGTAAGGTGATGAGAAACTAAGTTTGATACCGGGTTGTCACAAAGGTCTTGTAACAACTTATTTTTAAAAGATTTACCATTATCTGTTATTAGGCAATGAGGAATACCAAAACGACAGATAATGTGATGGTTAACGAATTCGACAATTTTTTCTTTTTTGATTGAAATGAGTGGAATGGCCTCCACCCATTTTGTGTAATATTCAGTCGCTGTGATTATCCAACGGTGACGTTGTGAAGAGGTCGGGTGAATCTCACCAATAAGGTCTAAACCCCATTGTGAGAAAGGCCAAAGATCTCGTGCGACCTGTAGCGGATGGCTAGGAGTATGTTGAAGGTTGGCATGTTGTTGACACATAACACAACGCTTAACATATTCATAGCAGTCATTGTTAAGAGTAGGCCAATAATAACCTAGGCGAAGGATTCATTTAGCCATGGCAAGGCCACTAAAATGTCCACCACAAATGCCGTCATGGACTTGTTGGATGGTATAGGTGACCTCTGCCGGTTAGACAACGAAGGAGGATGCCATCAAAGCCACGTTTATAGAGGAGTCCCCCCATGACAACATAACGAGAAACACCTTTAAGAAAAGCACGTTTTCCGTTACTAGTAAGGTCAAGTGGGAGAACAGAGGTTGTGAGGTAGTCGTGAAATTGGTGGTACCAGGTATCCTACGAATTAGTAGACACAGTATTTATCATACAAACTACCGGGCTGAGTAGGATGGGGCAAAAAGTTGTTGGACCAAGACGAATATGTCAGAGTCAGTTGGTGCGGTAGGAATTTGCGAGGCTAAGCAAGCCATAGTATCCGTAAATTTGTTAGTGGAGCGGGGAATGGTTTGGATAGAATAACGAGTAAATGAGGTCAAAAGTGAATCCACGTAATGTTTGTACTTTTGAAGTTCCTCATTCTTACATTGGTAGATGCCCATAACTTGATTGACTACCAATTGAGAGTCACCAAAAATATTAATAGATTTGACACCTAAGTGTAACGCAACCTGGAGACCCAAAACAAGGGCCTCGTATTCCGCTGTATTATTAGTGTAGGGGAAATCAAGCCGGAATGAAAGAGGCATAGGTTCAGCGTCAAGAGGATGAGAACAACGCTGGCTCCTCCGCCGCGCTGGAATTTAGATCCATCGAAGAAGAGGGTCATTTGATACGACTCTTCCCTGAGTGAAAGAGTGGCGATGAGTTCGTCGGGGAAATTAAAATTGGTGAATTGTTCCCGAGGTAAAGGGGCCTCTGCGAAGTTTGTCTGCAATAGTTTGTCCTTGGATTGACTTCGTTGTACAAACTCAAGGTCGAGGTCGGCGAGGAGCATAAGCCATCGTGTAATGCGTTGGTTTAGATGTGGTTTGGCATACATATAATGAATGGGGTTTGTGTTGGTGATGACAAAAGTTTTGTGATTCAGGAGGTAATGTCGGAGTTTGGTGGCTACGAATGATAGGGCTAGGCACAATTTTTCTACATGTGTATACCTAGTCTCGTAATCCACGAGAGTACGACTTATATAATAAATGGCTTGTTCTCGACGTGCCGAGTCCCGATGTGTGAGCATAGCTCCTATAGCATGGTCAGTGGCAGAAAGGTAAAGGTAGAAAGGACGATCATCCTGAGGTGGAATAAGCACGGGTGGTTGCAAGAGATAGGATTTAAGAGCTTCAAAGGCTTGGTGACACTCTTCACTCCATTGAAAGGCAATGTCCTTTTTAAGAAGGTGATGAAAAGGGTGACATCGATCCGAGAGTTGGGAGATGAAACACCGGATGGATTGAAGTTTACCCTGCAAACTACGTAATTGTTTGAGGTTTTTGGGTGGGGGCATTTCTAGGATAGCTTTGACTTTAGATGGATCGACCTCAATGCCACACAAAGAGACGATAAAGCCAAGAATTTTTCCTGAAAGAACACCAAAGACACATTTCTTTGGTTGAAGCCGACCAAATATTGCAACAGGTGATTGAAAATAATGGTTAAAACATCGAGATGTTCACTGTGATGTTTAGATTTGCCAAGAAGATCATCGACATAATCCTCAAGGATAGTGTGCATAATGTCATGAAAAATGTAAGTCATAGCCCGCTGATAGGTAGCACCAGCATTCTTAAGGCCAAATGGCATGACACGATAACAGAAGGTTCCCAAGGAGTTATGAAAGCGCTTTATGTTGATCGTGCGGGGCTACCAAAATTTGATTGTATCCCGAAAAACCATCCATGAGAGAAAGCATTTCATGGCCCGCAGTGAGATCAACAAGTTGATCAATACTTGGGAGGGGGAAGTCATCCTTGGGGCAAGCGAGGTTAAGGTCTCAGAAATCTGCATATCCGAAGTCCCCCATCACTTTAGTGACAGTACGATGTTAGAAATCCATTGAGGATAGTCAATAAGCAAGATGAAGGAAACGAGAAAGAAGTCGTTGAAGCTCTTCTTTGACCAAGAGGGCGATGCGTGGATGCATCTTTCTCGCTTTTGTTTGAATGGTTTGGAATCAAAGTTTAGGGTGATGTTATGGACAGCAATGGTAGGATCAATTCCCGGCATGTCGGCGTAGGACCAACGAAAGCTTGGTTGCGAGTGCAGAGAGAAAGGTAGTAAAGGCGGCTTGTTCGATGTGTTAAGTGATTGTCCGATCTTTAAAATGTGAGGATCCTCCTCCGTGTGGATGTTTATTTCCATAGTCGACTCATTCAACATGGTTTGAGTTTGGAGGCGTAAGGCGCGTTGAATATAGGAGTTGTCCGCCCCAAGGTAAGTGAGGATGGAGTCGTCATCCTAGCACTCAACAACATTAATCGAAGGCGAATCCTCTTCGATCATGTCTGGATACAGAAGGGGAAGAGAAGATGGATCCTCATTATCGCGTTGATAAGTGAGAGGACCTATGAAGATAGCATTTATGAAAAAAAAAGTTAGGAGGGATAGATTCAGGGTCTATCGACTCTGTGGGTGATGATGGCAAAGTGGGTGATGATGGTTTGGTAGGGGTGACGTCGTCTTCTTCCAGGATACAGCTGACATGAGGTGTCTCTGTGTAGATGTTTTAGGAAAACCGAGACCACTGCGATCATTGTGTTTGTGTGTAGTCACGGGAATGAGTGTATGTCGGCCTTGTTCATAAATACCAAAACCAAAGCCTTTCCAAGCATAGCGAGTCAAGAAGGTGAGGGCGAAACGATGATTTGTCAAATATTGAAAATCGGATTAGAAGAACAACACGAGAGGAGGTTCGGGAGTAAGGGAGGATGCGTCAATACCCCCATATGTTAGGTTTGTGCAGCAATGGGGTGGTCCGTAAGAGATTACCTCCCCCATGTGACGGTCGTAGGTGGGATGTGCATGTAACTGTCCATACTCCTGTGGGGTATGGAAAGAACTAACATTATATAGGCGGTACTCCCCCAGCGTAAGGCGTTGAAAAACATCTACTAAGGGGTCGGAGGTTGGGATGTTATCTCATGAAAGGAAGTAATATTTATGTAACATGGGCTTCATTAGTTGAAGGTGTAGGTGCATCGGAAGTGGATGGCTGGGTTGGATGAATGGGTGTCTTGACTGGTACAAGCACATCATTAGGGCGATACAACATATTGCAAGTTTTGAAGGGGGGAGGATCAGCTTTTACGGTGTAGGACTTCCCCTCGTACTCAAATTTTATGCATCTATGTAAGGTGGAGGGAACGCATCCCATAGCTTGGATCCAAGGGCGGCCTAACAACATGTTGTATTGGAACTCTCCCTCAAGGACATAGAAGAGTTCGGGTAAAGTACGTGGTCCTACACGAATGTTAAGGATCACGGTGCCTAAAGTAGAAGTAATAGCATCATTGAATGATCACAACATGATGGGGTTGGCACACATGCAACTAGAAGGGATATTCATTTGTTGGAAGGCTTTTGAAGAGATGATGTTTAGGCTAGCACCCCCATCAATCATAACATGACGTACCCGAATATCCCGAACGTATCTTGAGATGAAAAGAGCGAGGGTCAAGATCTTTGGCACCAAAGTCGATAATTTCATCTTCGAGAAAGCCGATAATGGCGCTTTGTCGAGAGGCGAAGTGGTTGGAGAGATAGATTGTTTAGTGAGCGAAGCAACATGATTGGGTATTAGAATAGAGTAACAGCAAGGTTTCATTAGGTAAAACCTCTATCCTTGAAGGATCTCAACGAGAGCTTGTCGATGAGATTCAAGTTTGAATGAGATCATACAATGTCATTTTTACGGGTGATTGGTGAAGTTGTTTGATCATAGTTTGATGGACAATGCCATTAGAGACGGGATAGGTGGGTCCGAATAACCACTTTAGGTGGTGGTGCAATGGGATGGTGGTTGGAGAAAGAGATGCCACAGTGTGTTTTCTTTCGCTTTCCCATTGTTTTTCCGCCTCGAGTAGAAACACTAATCATATTGATCTCGTGAATACGAGAGGAGGAAGATGGTAGGGATAGGTCATGGTTTTCGAGAGGTGGGGCTGTAATAATGATAGATCTTGGTGAGGCGGGGGCAGGTGGTATAGGAGAGGGAATGAAGCTAAAGGTCTCTCTCTTCGTAGTTGTCTTTCTTAACTTTTCTCGTCGAGAGAGGTGACGGATGAAGTATGGCTTTCAACGCTTTACATCCCTCTACGTCATGTCTGGTGTGTGGTGGTAAGCGCAGATTTTAGACTCATCGTAACCTATAGGTTGAGGTTTAGATGGATCATAAGGTCTAAGTGGGGGTAGGGAAATGGTCGCATTCTCCACCAACATAGCAAGGATTTTGGTGTAAGACCCTTTGAGTGGGTCAAAGTCGAGGAAAATGAGGCTATTGGTGGGTCAATTCGTGATGACGTGGTGTGGTTGGTTTGTATGGGGGTGGTTTAGCCAAGGATTTTGGTAATGGGTTTTAACTAACCGTGGTTTCTTTGGCGTAGAGGCTATGTTTAGCTGGTTGGATGATGAGGCCACAGATGATGTGGTATCAGAAAACAACCACGGGAAATAGGAGTGACCGAAAACAAATCTTTTGATGATGGAATTTGTTTAGGGTTGATAGGTGGATAGGATACGCGGGGTGACGGTGTTGATATACCCTTGGATTTCTGTATGGGTGCAGAAGGCATAGGTCGCTTTAAAGAAAACACAGGAGGTATGATATATTGATGTAAGGTAGAGGGATGGGGTCCCAATATGGAAGGTAGGTGTGACGATGATGGTTTTAGTTGTGATAGAGGCATAGGTTGAGGAGATTGAGTCTGTCTCCTAATGGGATGGATGGCTTTATTTTTAGATAAATCAAGCTGCTTAGGTGGGTGTGTTAGACTAGGTATGGGTAAGGTCCCAAGCGTAGGGGAAGATTTGGCTAAGTTAATAGAAGTGGACGAGGTATTTGGTAGAGATGAGGGGGGTGAAGATGAGGACATGGGCATTTTAAGCTTCTGTAAACACTTCGGGTATATGGTGGAGGCATCAGGATCGGTCATTTGCATTTGAGTAGAATATGGCGTACTCAAACGTTCCCATAGAACCTGTCTATCTTCTGTGGAATGACAGTCCTCACGTGTGAACATGAAATTTTGTATGGAAGAAAGGTGGGTTGTGATTCTGGTCCACTTTGTGGGTGTGATACAAGGGGTATATGAGGCAACTTTGTATCAATGGGCGTTAAGAGGTCAACCGGTTCTTTGAAAAGTTTTAGGTGATGAAGGAATAATAGGTAGGAGGGCGTGTTTGAGAGGATCTATCATGTTTAAAGAATGTGGTGATGTCGATTCAAGAGGTTTCTCGTCTAAGGATGACAAAAGAAGTGGCGAGCCTTCCTTTAGGTAAGCAAGAATGGTAGAAGGAGACATCCTGGGAAATAGATAAATTAGATAACATCCGCTCACGGTCTTGCAGAGGATGTGGTGTAAGAAGGCTCATTTGTGAGAAGGGAACTGCAGGGCAGCTAATTCCTTGATGGGTAAAGGAATGGAAAGGATTTCATTTGTCTTGATGACGAGGAAGGGGGTTTGGTTTCCTGCGTTAGTGAAGAGGCTTGATTCAGAATTTGTTCGATAGAGGTCTTTGGCTGGGAATCGAAGACCGCATGGATCTCATGAACACTCTCCTCGGCTAAGATATCTTGGTTTAGATTACTGTTAGAAGAATGATTTGGGAATGGTTTGTTGAATATTTTCAAATTTCGGTTAGCAGGGGCGTTAGGATTATCGAGGGCTATATCCCCGCATCAACCATTTCCTGCATTATGTTTTTCAACATCTTGCAGCTTCTCATGGTCGTGTCCCTTCACGTAGTGGAAGTTCTGAAGTCATTTTCTTTGTACCAGGAAGGTATGGCGCGAGTGGAATCAAACCCGAGAATGAGGTTTAACAGGAGGTAAGGTAATGGCTCCTACTTTGAGCAATTTTTCCAATATCACACCATATGTTTCTCCCAAGGGAGTGTAGTTGATGGGTTACTATACTTATAGCTGGTTTTGGCGGGGTATTAGATGGTGGTTGGGATTTGACCATCACCGCGTGCACGGCCCCTTTTGATTTCGAAGCGATCGATGGGTGAGGATTGGTGGTGTTAGGTTTGTTAGTGGAATCTTGGGTTCGGAAAGTGGGGTTTTTGTTACTGCTGAACCGCAATTTCTCTTCCTATAAGGATCGAATCTCTAGTTTTTGAGCCATAGTAAAGGCCTCGTCAAATGTACGGAAAGTTTTAATTTGGAGGGTAGGAGAGATGTGCTTAGCACAGCCCGCGTAAAATGTGATTTGATAAGTTCAGATCGAGGTAAGGCATACGTAAGTTGGTTGATAAGGCCCCGCCATCGTCCAACGAAATCTGCGATAGATTCGTCTTCAAATTGTTGGATGGCATAGAGGTCGGTGATCGATACTTTCTTGGCAATGTTAATGGAGAAATGATCCAAGAAAGATTGGGCTAGCTGGTTAAAAGAGAAGATTGAGTCTTTGGTTAAAGCACCTTGTACCACTCAAGGCGGGTCCCGATAAGGACATGGGAAAGGTGTGAAGTAGTAAAGCGTCGTCTGCCGAGCAATCGAGATAGCGAGGCATGTCTAAATGATTGCAAGTGTTGTTGAGGGTCCTCCTTCTTGTTAAAACGAGTAAATTTTGATAATTCCCATTGAGGAGGATATGAATGAAGGGGACCGAAGGGTGGATAGGCTCCCAAAAAACTTGCTCGTATGTCAAGGCGCTACGACTTCACGAAACAAGCCTCTAGGTTTTGCATTTTGTCCATCATTTGTTTAATTAAATCAGTAGTTGGATGAGATGATGGTGTGGTTATGGTAGTACGGAGGCAAATTGGGCCAAGGTCCACCGCTAGACAATGGTGGGGTTAAATGTTGATAAGGTACGGAGGACGACTGTGTTGAGGCAACCGAATAGGGATGTCCTATGTAAGCTGTTGAGGTTACCGGATATGTGTGTGGAAATGAAAAGGTGGGCGGAGCTTGAGAAGGAAAGCTTATGTGGATAGGTGGCGAGAGAGCAAGTCATGAGCGGAACAATCTGCAAGAGAGACGAGGTAGGAGCAAGGTGGTAATGACATGTTGGGCCCAAGATTAACCAAAGGAAAGATAATCTGTCGTATGGACCCCTGAAGCTGCTGAGGTAGACGACGGGACTAAGGATGCGGAAGGTAAAGTGGAGTTATCAGGCGGAGAAGGGGCTAAATGAGCAGCTATCTTGATAGGCATGCCAACAAGGAGTTGACCGTCGGGTGTACGGTCGAGGCATGAGACAAATAGTCTTGTATGAAGTGCTAGGATTAGCATCCAGAAATTTGGCAAATTCTTTATCTCCCACAGGAATTTTAGGAACCTCGTTGGTATCCGTAGGATTCCCCACAGAATGTGAAGGGGGTGATTCAAGAAAAGGAATAGAGAAAGCATGTGAAACCATGGCGGAGGCTTGCTTTCGAGTGATAACAACCATGGACAGGAGTTCACGGTAGGGTTTCAATCACGAGGAGCAAAGCACTGATTGGTGAAATTGGTAGGTTGTTGGTTTGTCGAATCTGAGGAAGCTGAAAAACGAACCGGTATCGGTCTGATAACCGATGTCGGTTAGACTATAGCCGACGTCGGTCAGTTAACCGATGTCGGTGTAATAAGACTAGTATAAGAAAATATAAGAAGTTGCTGATTTGATTGTTAACAACGCTCAGTATATTTATCAAATTGTTCTAAGGTAATCACGAAGACGATGTGTATAACGAGAAAACAGAATCAAAAACAAACAAGATGCACACGCAAATCCAGAGATTAACCCTAGGGTTAATTTTAATTATTGTGGGCTTATGCCTTTAGACGCGGAATGATGTCAATCCTAAACAAAAGACTTAGGGGAAATGTCAAGTTGTTTTGGCTTATAAGGTTACCTCAATCAGGCGGAGGAATACCGCGGAAAAGGGGGATGTTTTGAGCTGTTGTGTTAATTGTGAAGTGATTCAGTATGTGTTGTGCAGTGAAAGTAAGATTAATTTCCTGTCAATACCGTGGAAATCACCCCCACGTGTACAACCTGTTACTTAGTCTATGTTCACTAGAATTGAAAACAAAGACAGCGAGAATGTGATGCATGTGTTTTAAACCCAAATCGAAAATGATATTCAATGAAGAAATTAAGATGACTTTCACTAATGTGAAACTAGGAAAGCAAGACAAATTCTTTACTAAATATATAACAAAAACAGCAACAGCAAGTATGCTTCCTAAAATGAAAATAAGCAAGAGAAACAGAAACCCGAAATGGGTCCCACCGGGCGTGCCAAAATGTTTCACACGGAATGTTTCATCGGCTCTGCGAAATAGACTTTCTTCTATCCTATCATTCCTTCAAGAAACAGATAAGGGTTAGGGCTAGGAGGAATACACCGTTGAATGTTGAGATGGTGTGCGCGTACCGTAGAGAGAGATCGGATCGATTGCGAAGAACTCCTTTTGTCTTGGAAGGACTACTGCAAGTAAGAATACAAGACCACAAAATTTTAATTAGACAACAAATGAGGGATCTTCCTTAGGCCCAGGAAATATAAAAACTTCCTTTCAAAGGTGGTGAGTTCCCCTTTTAATACGATTTAACACAAATGATAATATAGAAAGCCATTGCAAAATAATGATTTAGGTATCTCGTTACAAAGCAATAGAAACTAAACTATCAATAATAAAGCGTCACGTTGTTTGTTCGGTTACTGGTCGTTGATACGTTCAGGTTGAGTTATAGGGATAAACCAGGCTGGATTTGGGGTTGTTAGGTGGAAAATAGGTTTTGGGGTATAAGTCACAGTGACCGATGGCGGTCACTGAGTAACCGACCACGGTTAGAGAACCGCTGCCGGTATAGGATAATCGACACCGGTAGGGTCAGTGATCTAGGTGCTTCTGGGTAGAGATTGGTTGCAAGGTGATTGTGGGGTTATTGAGATTGGGGGATGGCTGAGGGGAATGATGGGAGGATAGGGAAGACTCAGAGTGTGGTAAAATGGCCTTCTGGGCAATATCAGGGTGTGTGAGTGAAGGTTAAGTGCAGTAGTGGCTGGTAGTAGATCTAGGAATAAACTTATGATTACTATTAATCAACGGGCTCAAGAAAATGGTGCTTAGAAACATATAACATACTACTTACTTGCCCCTGATGCAGATGCAAGTTTCAGGACTGTGATGATGAAGACAGGACCCAAGTTGGATGCAGTTTTCTTTTCTGATGCTCGGATAAGTGTTACTGGGCTCTGGTTATTCAGTTGCAGTCTTGGGCTTGATGTCCTTCTCTGCAATCTCTTCTTGTTTCTTCACTTGTCTCTGCTTCGGCCCAGCAAAATCTGGATTCTCTCGATGATTTCTCCTTCTCCCAATCAAATGAAAATCTGATCCTTGTTTTTGGTTGGAAGTGGTCATTTCGAGAGAACCGATGGCGGTTACGCAACCGACGGCGGTCGAGTAGAACCGGTATCGGTCCGGTCAAAGCAAGCTATTTTCGGTAAAATAGCCACTTTCCTCCTTTTCTTAGAGGATTGGTAGCGGGCTTGGTCAAGTCATTATGAAGTTGGTTTTAGGTTTGGATGAGGAGTAATTAGTCATAGGTGTGGAATTGGACCAAGTTATAGGTCTTAATTAGGTTAGTTTAGGGTTAAGACTAGGTCACGATGAGGTGGCGACATGAGATGGCGGTATGGTGATGTGGATTTATTAATTATAAGGTAATTAATAAATAATTGTGTAAGGTTTAGGTGGTGAGGTTAGGTTGCGAAATGCGATGCGGGTCACAAGAGGGTCGTAAGACACAAATTTGGTGTCTACAACTTCTTACCTCGTGTTACACTATTTATTCACCTTATTTCCATCTATGGTCTTCTTTGGTAGAAATTTCTTTCTAGAATTTTCCTTCCATCTTTAAAGCACCTCTAACAGTATGTTCTTATGTGTACCCATTTTTAATAACAAATAACAACCACTCCACACCAATGGTATATGTAGTCCTCTACGCATAAAAATACTTCATATTGTAATCGGCTTCCAGCCAGTGCACAAACGCACTTATAACACAAAACACCATACTAAATTGACAAATCATAGAGATGAAGAAGGAAATACATTAAAATAAATACAAAAAGGAAATATATACTAAATGGCAATACTACCTTATTACAAACACCAAGAAGACTTATTAATAGTAGGGCTTCATCTAACTCCCACTAAAGTAATGGGTAACCTTGTGCCATCAAGTGCCTATAATTGACAAGTACACGAGTCAAGGATGTGAATGATAACATACGGTCCCAACCAATGCACCTTAAGTTTTCCTAAATGGCACAGAAACTTAGAATCATAAAGAAGTACCATCTTTCCAATGTCAAGCTTCTTGTCCCTGATGTGTCTGTCATGCCATGCCTTCTTCCTGGCCTTTTCTTACTTCTAACTCCAACATGTTATGGCACGCCTCTCATCCAACTATATTAACTTTTCATGCATGTTCATCTACTAGACCTTCAAAGACGCGCGATGACGCAATGATGGTAACATGAATTCCATTAGAAGAACTACTTCTACACAAAACACCAATGTAGTCATTTTTACTCCCATTACAAAAGGAGCGAACCCCATGCATGTTGGCCTATCACCCAAAAAATCGAAGCGATCACCCAAGGCACGCACATGGGTGCCTGAGTCTCTCTTTTATGTTATTTTAGTGGGGAGCATCATTTATGATGAGTGTAAGAGTTTTTTGGAGGGAAGTTAATGCATACAAGAACCATAGGGCTCAAAACGGCCTCTAGATCCTTGTAGTTACTTCAAAACAAGTGCTTTAATAGAATCCAGAACATATATTATGATAGAAGGAATTATACAAGCATTCATACATAGCATGAAAGGAAAGAGAACTCATATGAGAGAAATATGCATTAAAACCATTGATATCCATGTCTATTTATAACAGGTAACCTCATTATATTCATTGATTCATTACAGTATCACAGAAGCGAGACCACAGATCATCCATATCACAAGACATATATAACTAAGCTAAAAGAAAAAGAAAAATTACAACTCCATGCTTAGTACATTCTTTCCTGAATACAAATATCCACTCGCAGTAATTTTGTAGAGCTTCACTCACTCTCTAACCCGCTATACCTCATACTTGTATATCTTTTACTCTGCAGGCACTTGTATTTATAATTCTCCTACACTACCAACTCACCTTCTAGCATCCTCAGATCTGGTGCCAAGTGTTGAATGTGGTCCATGCAAGCATGCTTCTCTAGGCTTGGGATTTCCACTTTATCTCATGATGTTCTTCTAGAAGATTCCATCCAAAGCATGCTCTTTCTGGGTTAGCCTATCTCCAAGTTGGCATCTTATCCATCCACAATTGATCACGCATTTCACATTTTCTACCACAGGCACTCAAATTTACTAAGTCCCAAGCCTCCTTTCATGTGTCGTGCATGTTATGTGCTTCCTTAAACCTTTCTCTTGCGTGATTTTTCCTTGCACACCTTTTCATAACTAGGACCCTATGCGCCTATGTACCTTCATACTTGACCAATAATCCAGGGTCCAACAACCAACTAAAAGGGTGTGGCCTTATTTAACCTCTTGTAGGTTTCTCTATATGCCCAAAGTACAAAGAAAAACTTTATCATCCCAATATTTCCTTCCAACATCACAAATTTTTGTCAAGGTCTAGTTCAATATCTTATTAAAAGCCTCAAGCAATCCCATTTTCTTGAGGGTGATAAGGTGTATTCTTGTGGTGTGTGACCATAAACTCATCCAACAATATCTTGATTGTCTCATTCAAGAAGTGTGTACCCTTATCACTTGTCAAGATAAATGGACATCCATACCTAGTGAGAATATTTTCACATAAGAACCTTGTTGTTGTAGTTGTTGTACAATCCTTTGTAGGTGTTGCTTCTACCCATAGTGTAAGATAATTTGTACATGTGATGATGTAGTGTGATCTGAGTTCTACGCGTGGCTAGGGAAATAGGACCCAAAATTTTATTTCCCATTTTTCAAACGGCTTTGTACTAGTAATAGGCCTCAAAGGCATTTCATCTCTTTACCCAAGTTTTCCAAGGCATTGATAGTGATCACACGCCTTACAATATTGTTTACAATCTTTGTACATGGTCTTCAAAGATAATCTAATGAGTAGAATATTGCATGTGGTGGTGTCACCTGTATAATTCTCACCTACAATACCACCATGAGCCTCTTCTATGATATCCATGCACTCATGTTCTAGTACACACTAGCACAATACTTCATCTCAGCCTAGTTTTTATAAGTCACCACTGATGAACATGAACGGTGCCATGCAAATTGTAATTTGTTTCTTCTATAATGTTTTCATTCC
The DNA here is from genome assembly GCA_018340775.1 of Taxus wallichiana var. yunnanensis. Lineage (NCBI taxonomy): Eukaryota > Viridiplantae > Streptophyta > Pinopsida > Cupressales > Taxaceae > Taxus > Taxus wallichiana. The sequence goes on from CM031238.1 coordinate 617,676,710, forward strand.
TTTTGGTGCCATACCTCTACGTAAAAATACAACAATATCCTCTAATTATAAAGGTGTGTGATGTAACCTATATAATTGTGCATCTGGCATTATATCTTCAATTTACTTTGTGTCCTCCCATGATTGAATTCTTGACAAGTCCTCTAGGACAAAATTACTTTTTCTTGGTTTTACTATGACTGTAAAGTCAAATTCCTAGAATAGGAGTACCCATCGACATATGCACCCCAGTAAAACGAGCTTATTTACCAAGTATTTTAATGTCATGTGATCAGTATAAAATACAAAGGGTGTTGCTAGCAAATACTATCTAAATTTATGTAGCGCATAGATCATTGGTAAGGCCTCATGCTCTGTAGTTGTGTAATTCTATTATGCATGATTCAACTTTCTTCTAGAAAAATAGATACGATGATCTATAATACCTTCTCCAGGATGAGCTAACACCACACCAATGGTTGTGCTAGAGGCGTCCACATATACGTGAAATGGTTGGTTCCATGAGGGAAAATGTAGAATAGGCATTTTAGTAAGTCTCTCCTTTAATGCCTCAAATGTGCGCTACTAGAGTCCTCCCTAATAAAATGTCCATTTTCCTTTTAGTAACTCTTCCAGGGCACGAAATATTCATATATCATTAGATAAATTTTATGTAATACCCTGTGTGGCCCAAGAATCCACACACCTTACTCTAACTAGTAGGATCCTCCAAACCCATAATAACTCGCAACCTTAGTTGGATCTACTTAAAAACCTTCCTTGTAAATGATATGCCCTAACAAATTTCTAAAATTTGTAGCAAACACGCACTTCTTGATGCTTAAAGAGATGCTTAATTTTTGCATCTTCAAAACATTAAGCACAAATTGTCATAGTGATCCTTAAGAAGCCCATATATTGTCCAATCATCCAAGTACACTTATAAGACTTTGGGAATGAAATCTTGGAATGCTTAAACAACTATGCATGAAAATACAACAGGCATGTGTTCTTCAAACCAAAGGGCATTACTGTATATGCAAAGCTTCTCCATTCATTGGTGAAAGTCATTTTCTCTTGATCCTCTTGTGCAATTCTAACTTGGTGATACCCAAAGAATCCATCTATGAAAGAGTAAACTTCATGCCCTATAACACCTTCTAATATTTCCTCAATGAAATGCGTAGGAAAAGGATAAATCACACATGCAACATTCATCTCCATGTAATCCATGAAAATCCTAATCCAACCATATTTCTTTATATTTGTTACCATGGGGATGACCCATTGTGACTCCTCTAGGGGCTTAATGATGCCATATTTCAACATTTTGTCAATTTATTTTTTAACTTTTATGCGTAGGTTCGGGTTCATCTTATAAGGTCTCTTCCCAGGGCACGCTCCTTCATTTAGCTTCATCCTCATCTCACCTAATGACTCATGCACTCCTTTTAACTCATGGTAGCTCCTAAAAATCTCGTAGTAACTCAATTATCTTTGATACTTGAAATCAAACCAATAATCTCCAATTATACCCTCCTTGGGTTCAACATTTGTGCCAATGTTCACTTTCTTGGTCTTCATAGGTTCATGATAGGTGTGCATGTGTTTATCCGCACTATCTAAGACCTCACACGTACTTGCTAAATGAGCTATGTATAAATATTATACTTCCTCATCATCCACTATGTAGACCATCTTTCCTTTCTCAAAGTAATCGTGTGTAAATAGTTCAACATGTGTATCATCTACTTCATCAAAATGTGCTCCTTGTTCTTCCTCGCCAAATAACTCCTGAATGAGTTCTTCATCCTTTGCACTTGTCTCCCATAGTTAAGTACTCCATAACCTATAATTCCTCTTTTACCATAGGTTTAGTAGAAAATTACTCAAAATTAGGTCAATCCCACAATCAAGTCTTGTCAATTTCAGTCTCTCTATGCGCTTAACGCATAAACATACCTAGTGTGTGTGCAACCTTAGAAAATGAAAAAAAAATTGTGCACCCAAAGTGAAGGTGGTAAAATTTCTTGCCTCCTTGTCTAGAGTGTCTCACATTATTGAACGTGGTGATGAACAAGTTAATTACCATGATATATGCAGATTTGAGTAGGCACATTGCTCCTAAAGAACTGAGTGGTTACAGAAATTCTGACTTCATTCCATTCTATGAGATTATCCTTGTGAACCATCCATCGGTGGTGTTACTATCCCACATAGGGTATACACTAACATACTTATTTAAAAATGATTTTCCACTACTCCTCCATGGCACGTAGGAATACCGTAGGATATCCTTCTCCAAAGATAACGAGTTACAAAGTTATTACCTATTCTCCTAATATAACAAGGGTCTCTTCTCCACGCAAATGCACTTCTTACTTTTTGCCCAACCATCTGGTAGGTTTCATATGTCCAATTATCACAAGAAATACTTCTCGTATCACTAATCAACTATGTATCTTCCCAAAGTGGAGGATTCCTTCTTTAGATGGATCAAGTACTTCTAGATTATCTTACATCTCTTGGATGCAGCTCCAACCTTTTCTCTACTGCTGTTGCATCTTCCCCCATGTCTCCTCTACAATATAAGCCTTCTCCATGGCCTCTACTAAAGTCTATGAGTAGTGATTGTGTACCACACCACCCAAATCCAAATTCAGGCCCAGATGAACCGGTGTATCCATACTGCTCATCTCGTGCATATATTCGAGATACTAGCGTAGATCCAAATTGACTCTCATACTCGGCTATAGTCATAGATGCCAGTGGAGGTCATGAAACTCATCTATCCACTTCTGAATAAACCTCTTGGGCAAATACCTCCTCCCTGAAACACTCCTCAAAAAGCTCCAAGAGACCTAGGACTCATCATTTGTCGATGCACGAGACCATATCAAGGAGATCCTAAAGCTATGGACATCTCATCATAAAATTTATTGCCTTCCTTTATCACTTACGAAGTCCATCTGCAAAAATTTCTAGCACGGGTTAGTTCATTGAATTGAGCATGATAAGCACTAAGCATTAAAACAAAATGCTTTCAACTAACTATTTCATTAAACCAACTCTGCTTTAATGAAACAATGTGGTCAAGTAGACAAATAAATCATAGCAATAACAACCATAAAAGAAGAACAATTAATCACTTGAATAACATTCAAATAAATGTCATGAGGTAATTTACAATCTAAAACATGTTATCAGATAAATGTTGTTCCATCCAATACACTTATCCATATCAAATAAAAGTACTTTCTAATTATTTCCTTCACAAATCATCTTAATTTAGAAATACAAATGCAAATAAGAGTCTCACAAATCAGATGTGGCATCCTAATCCCATATGCAAGGCATAGCCTAATTTATCAAGTTAGACCAAATATCCACATTAAGATAGAATCTACTCAATGTACAAAGATCTCACATTTTCCTTCTATTTCAATTATCAAAATCCTTAACACAAGTCAAGAGAACTAGCAAGTAGCAATGATGAATACTCAATAAATCCTATTATTTCCAAAGGTAGTAGTCAGGTTTCACCTTAAAGACTTAAGAATGATGAGTCAAATGATAGGATCATAAGGGAACTCCAACATCTTAACATACGAGATGAAGGTCGTAAAGGACAATGCATGCCTTTAATACTTCCCAAAATCCTTAAAAGAGAAAAACACAAAATAAGAGATCAACAAAATGTGCGATTGCTATGATAGAACATAATTTAACATGATTTCCCTTCATAGACAACCAATGACTGAGACATTAAACCAGATCAAAAGGAGATGCAATGACAAAAGTTTGCAAAATGCCATGCGGTAATTATAGTTCCAACAATCACTCGAGGATGTTAAAATTTCAGTCAAGGTCCACAGTCTGACCAATTCCTCTAATGATGGAAATAAAACAAACAATGAGACAGACTCTAAAATGAGTCCTCACAGAGGTGAAAGACATACATTTTATGAAAAGAAAGAGAAGGTTCCTTCATGATTCCATTCCAAGAAGATACAACCCAAGATCGACATAGCTTAGCTACAGGCATACAACTTATCAACAAATTAATTCCCTCCAATCTCGTTCAAAGATCAAAGAATGGAAGAATCCCAAAGACCCCTTATTCAGAACCAATTTCGATAGTTCAAAATAAAGAAATGACAACCGCAAGTTCAAGAGTCATCCTTAAAGTTCATGATATCCCAGCTAGGAGGGGTTTAACAAGCTTACACCAGCAAGATACTCAAGAGATTAACCTTGTTCAGGGACAGTTAAACCAAACCAATAATATCTACTTCGATAGGGAAGAAGACAACAAAATAGAGCAAAGAAAGATCAAACATAGCCATAAGGACAACCCAACATCGACTCACAAAGCTGACCCTCAAAACATACCCAACCAACAAGATCTCCCCTATGTGACCCATAGTTCAGTACTCAAAAACTTAAGAAACACAGTATACTCAAAAGATCAAAAGAAGGACTTCAAACATGGGAATCCCCAGCATGAAAGCCTCAAAATCAAGTTGCCCTAGAAACAATTAACCCATAGTTTCCTTAGAAGGACCAACTTCGAGTTCTCAGTTAAAACTAGAAAGTTTAAAAAGTAATAAAACCTTCAATCTTGTTTCTATACAAGAAGAATCCAAAAAGAAAACAAAGATTCCAAACATTACATAACTACCAAAGATCCATCACAGACTGAATCCGAAGAACAAATAGAGTATACAGAGAGTTCAAGAAGAAGGCATGCATTACTATTTCAATAAACAAATTCAAGCTCACACAACTCAAAATCCAAGCATGCATATTCCTACAATTCCAACAGGAGAATTATAACTTCCACTAAACCAAGAAGCTACAACGAAGGTATACTTTTCCATTATGCAACCCAAGCTATAGCTTGGTTTGAAACTTAAAGACACATATCATTTCCATAACCCATTTTCAAATAGATAAGAAATAATCATGCATGTACTTCATTACCCATATCACCACAAGATTTAAGGTGAAATTCAACAACAATAACCAAAAAAGAAACACAATGACTTCCTTTCCAAGTAGAGATTCCTCAATCAGAGAACACAATTATTCAAGCAAGGAAACAAAATAACCATCATAGAAATAAAAACCCAATTATCTCAAGAGAGCAAAGTTGTTTTAATGAAGACACTTAGAGAAAAACAGAGGAACTTAATGGATAGAGCCTATCATGCCTGATATTGCTTCGCATACTGCTCAAGAAGATTTCTAGTGAGCCTTCACAACTCCCTCTTCTCCAAATGAAATAAAAACCGAAAATTCTTCCTCAAATGCCTCATATACTTCCATTGGATCAAAAATAGTCCAAGAGAGTTAAAAATAGCAACAAACTGAAAGTAGAACTACTGGTTTGAAGAACCAGATAGCTCCAGTAAAGAAAAAAATTGGAATGCATGAAAGACCAAACAACTCCCAACAAATCCTCTGCATGGTTTCCAAGGTAGTTTTCTCACCAAAAATGATGACAATTAATGTCATTAATTCCCAGTCTCCCGCCTAAATCTCCATGCCACCACCATCCAAAATTGGCGAGTCCAATTTCAAAAAGAACATGCATTGTTAAATTTAGAGATGGTGCTAGCTAGGATCACCTCCAAATTCCATGCCTCTGTCAAACTGATAGTACATAATGATCTTAAATTCAAAAATAAAATCAAATAAATGACTTAGGAACTGTCACCATGCCTTCAACTTTCCATATGACCCCTTAGGTCCCCTTCTATCCCCACATTAGTTTAGGATAGATATCTTAGCTTAGGGTATGACCTTAGGTTAGTTTAGAAAATATTTACCTTAGGTTATCTTAATATTTCCTTAGGTAAATTTTCCACCTTAGGATAGGCCATTCTTCATACCAATATAGTATTAGGTAATAGGTTAGAAATATACCTATCATCACCTTAGGTTATTTCCAAATCCCTAACTTAGAAAACATGCAACTTAGGTTAGGATGAACAAGATTAGAGTAGGCATAGATATACAGTAGATCCAGTTTACCTTAGGTTAGAATCCTATTAGGATAGATCTTATAGATCTAGGACTTAGGCTTTACCCTCAATAGTCCTGAAGTAGGCCTCTTTCCAACTTACATCATTCAATTCTGGAGAATTTGACAAGAAGATCTGAGCACACAACTTCTAGTAGAATGCATAGCATGACTTTCAAGAAGATCAATGAAATTGTAATCCTACAAAGGCTCAGTCCTTTATTTCCTTCAACCTCTGAATGTCAATTTTCCATACAGATCAAGTAAGAAGAATTAAAACATACCTTGGATCAATGGAATCCATTGTCTCATTATTATATAGAGATAAATTTGCAAACAAATTTACCAATTTACAACCTCAAACAAAATGGATTCCTTGCAAGAAACAATATTTCAGTAATTGAATCAAAAAAAGAAATAATTTATCCATGTCAAACATGATTTCAACAATCAAAAGAATACACCTTCTTGGGACAAATCACATGTCAACGCTTGCATTGTAAAGAGGAGAAGTTAATAGTTTATCATAAGTGTTACAATTTTTTTGTGGTTTCTCCAAGTAGTATAATACATCATGTCCTCATAAGTAGTTATAGAAAATGGATCATAGTTGCGTGAAGAAGTTGCGATCCTCAAGAAGAAGAAAATTTAGAGAAACTAAAATAAGGTTACGGGAGAGTTTTTAATGTTTTCATTCCTTTGCTCCTTCATATCATCAACTAAGCTTCTAGCAGCCATTAAAAATAATTTAGCAACCGGAAGTGCCATGAAAAACCTTCACCTCCTTCAAAACATTCCAAACAATGTGTCGGAGATGTAACTTTTAGAAGAAGAAGAATCGGGAACTTAATAGAGTTCTATGATGTCCAAACTAACATATGTTTCACTCCAATATCTATTGTATGTCATAACTGCTAAATAATTAGGTGTGGGGGTAGTTACATGTTTTCATCATTAGACCTCATGGATCACACTTCATGGGAATGGCGGATCTCAAGTTTTAATATAATATTCCAATCCCATAAAATGAATTTTAAGATTTCCTTACATAGTTGAGAAAAGCATTCAAAGAACGGGTTACTTCTTCAGGGCAGGCTTTAGGGTAATTTTTAAGGTTTAGATTAGTTCATGGTGGATACAGAAGACTTCATGCCCAATGGATACATTCACGTAGGTGATCAACCTCATCTAGTAGGAAGATGGCCCCATGAGATGCTAAAAACATCCATTTTCCCCGTTGGACAACGAGATGTGACTAGATCCGGACATCGAGAAGGGTGGGTAAGTGCACCAAGTTGGGGACAATTAAGTGGACATCAAATCTTGAATTTTACATCAAAAACAACAAAACATCAAATTTAGTCTTCCGGACTTGAACCATGCCGAAAAGTAAAAATATGTCATAAAAATGGTACCATTGCATAGGGGAGACTATTAGCTTTGTAGAAATACTGATTTTAAAGTGAATAGAATAGGATAAATATCATTTTATAATTTTTTACTAATAGTAGGTCTTTAAGACACTTTTTCCCGTGAATGTTTATGTCTACGTTTAAGACTACAAATTTTGATTCACTTATCAGAATGTGATAAAACTTATACCATCCCAACCGTGGTGAAATTATATACATGTTCAAAAAAAAAATTATTTGATTTCAATATTTTTGATGAAGTTATGGCGGGCAAATGGAAAGTGCTCTGTTTTCTTTATGTTTTCATACCACTTTCACGGAAAAAATTATAAAAAATAAAATATTGCTCAAAAAAATACAAAATAAAATTCATCCCAAGATAGATAGTGGCATCTAACTTCTCACCAAAGGAGAAAAATATATATCAATTTTTGGTCATCCAAATCATGGGCAAACGGACTATAATCTTATAGGCGTTTTTTTAAAATACCAAGTCATTGAATTTTGAGTGTTTAATATAGCTAATCTTGTCCATTTTTTAAAAAAATTAGTATTTTAGAAACTAGATTCTAGATGCTACAATTCATATTAATATAATTTTTTCTAATTTTGAGTGTATGTATTGCTAATAATCCCTACAAGTTGTTATTTGTAATATGACGTCCACTTATGACCCCTTTTTGTCCCCCAACTCAGCCGCACTTACATGGTACCTAATGATGAAATCAGGTTACGGGTAGTTTTCGGAACTTCGGATCTCATTTAGGGAATTTAGGAATGAGAATTATATTTGAGAAATTATTTCCTCTTCTCGGTTTTGACCCTTAAGATCAACTTAAAATGATGGAATACGGGCCTTGTTGGTTCACATTGGGCTGAAATAGCCAACGCTAGAAAATACCTCTGTGTGGCCCACTACCACCTTCATGGTCCCCTATGTTGAGAAGCTCCCAAAATCCAAAATTTTCCAAAATCAGAAAAAGGGGGAAGTCTTAAGGGTCACCAAGAGTAAAAATTTCTCGCCGAGTATCTCGAGGAGCTACTCGATGAGCCAAGTTGGGACACGGTTGGAAAGTAGAGAGCCAAGATCCCCGAGCTCGGTGGATTAGAGAGCTTACATGGGTGAGCTAAGCAACACCCGAGAGGAATTCACTTTACCAAGCTAGGATGGTAATGTTGGAAGTGAGAATAGGAGTGGGGTGAGTTCTTTGAGATCAAGGGAATAATGACTAAGCCATGGGAAAGGGGTACTCACAACAACGAGCTTGACATGGTGAAAAATTAGTGGGCTCGATGAGTTAACTCACCAAGACAAGGGATTCGAAACTTGGGCATTGAGAAGGAGCTCAACTAGGGAAGATAAGTGGCTCGAGCCATGGAAGAAGGAGATCGGCCCCGCAAGCATGGTGGAGGTCAAGCATAGATTTGGGATCACAATCTGAGGGGAACTCACCAAGGTGAGTCATCATGGGTGAAACTAACTTGGGTATGAAAGAAAGTCATTAATGTAAAGGAAGAGGTGAGAAGGGCAAGTTGTGTTGGTGAGTTGCAGCCAAATGTGTTGGGGGCTCATGGATCCAACGTAGTATCATAGGCTTTGGAAATGGATTTGACAAGTGGGAAGAACCAGCCGAGTTAAAAGGTGAAGCATGGTGGGAAGATTTGTTGTGTAGTGTAAATGCCAAGTCAGCCACAAACCAAACTACGGTAAAGATAACGAACTAGGGTGAAACCCTTTTGACTTGCGATATCGGGTTTTCACCACGAACTAGCTAGTTGGGGCCAAGCTCCTCAAGCTTTTCTGTGGTGGTTTCAGTGAGCGATGAGGAATTGATCTCGTCTATGGAGGATGAGCTTGACAATGAGCTAAATGTATGTAAATGGTGTGTGGAAAAGTAGGGAGCTTGTTGGAATGAGTGATCCAAAGAAATAGGGGGCGAGCTACATGGAAGCAATGTGGGAACTTGCCGAGGCAAGAAAAAGGGAAATGTGGAGATTCAAGGTCCTCTTACTTCTCAAGTAATGAGGGTTGAGTTTGACGTAAATGGAAATTGAAGTAATTTGAATTCATTATAAAGAGAGAGTCTTATGAGTTGGTGGTGTTAGGTGTCGAATTGGGAGAGGAAGAATTAAATTAGGATGGGAGCCACTAAATAAGTAAAATAAATGTTTTCACCACTTAGGAATTAAATTAGAGTGCTTTCAATACAAAATGAAGGGTAATTCGGTGAATCGCGAGATAGTGTTAGCGATGTTTCAAGAGTCAAAGTGTCTACATTGAGTGATCCTTATGCGAAGCGAAGGAGATGAATTCAATATAATGAATGGGTGAGTTGGTGCAATGTAATGCGGTGAAAACGGTGGGTGAAGACTTGCATTAGGGTGTAGGATAAACAAGGACAAGTGATTTTGTTTGATGTAATAAACACCGAGTTATTTTTAAACAAATATTTAAAGGGATAAGACTTACAACATGATGCCGAGGAAAGTAAAGTAATGCGGATTCACCATAAGGTGAACAGTCGATTCAAGGCCCAAGTTGGGAAATTTCAATCGAAAGTGGTGATTTAAACAACTTGAACTCAACATGGGAAATGGGTTTACAAAATAAAGTAAAATGATATCACCTTAATGAATGGGTAAAGGAAAAGCTAAGTAAAGCAAGCTCAAATCAATGCAATGATAGGTGATCCGCTCATAATGGAAAGCGGTGAATCCTAGGTTGATGACTTGGGAAACAAAGGAAAATCCATATCCTAAGGTAGTAAAGCACCCCTAATTCACCACAAACTTGAAAGTAAAGCAAAAAGAGTAATGCATTTAAAGTAAGTTACTTTACTTCACAAAAAGGGTGAAGTAAAGAAAATTAAGAATAACAATGACAAAAGGAAAGTAATGCATGGACGGATCACCAAAATGAACTAGGAAGCAAAAGTGATGGCTCATGGCTTCCCCACCAGTCTACAACTTCAAAATGCCATAACTTTCTCCCTGGAGCTCCATTTTACACAAATGTGGACTTTCCGGAATGGTTTTTATTCTCCTACCCTCTAAGGCACTTTGTATAACCAACTACAACCATTAATGGGCATGGGATGCAATTTCTTGTCCCATAAGCTACAATACAAGAGGGATGGGCTATGTAGGTGTCCCATGATGTTTTAATCAATATTTACACTTGGTAGGTGGAGAATGCATGCATCTGAGTGTTTCCAATTTATCTCTCTTCTCACATCCGGTGCTATAAATTGTAAAGGGGATCCATTATAAAGGTTAGTCATTTTTCTCCCCCATGCTCCCCTCTTCTGGGGCTTTAAGCCTTCATACTTTAGACTACAATGGGTTCTCACCTTTCCCTACATGTAATGTACTGTGTATATTTAAAGGAGAAATAAAGTTGTGTTCTATGTTAAATCTTCTAACCTATGCATGATTTTATTTTTTTACCTTGATTCTCATTACAAACCAAGTGTTTTGTGCAAATCTCTAGTTTCACTGCAGGATGTGATATTTTTGTGCTCTTATGGGAATGGTGAATGTATGTGATATGGTCTATGGTACTACTTTCTACCCTCTCCATAGTGCAATGGTGTAATTTGGTCCGTGGTGCATCTATCAACCCTCTTAGATTCACCCTTTCTTCGTTTTATAGGCTAGAAAGTGATTAACACTCCTTTTCTTGGTGTATCACAACTTCTAGTGTAGGATTTCTATTTCCATACAATTTTCTCTCTCCCTATCTCCGTTTCATATTAGAATAGGTGTAGTTAGTTACTTTTCTTACATTAAGAGTAGTTTTGGTAGATAGGATTAAGAAAGGAGCTGACCTTCTCGGAGATTTATCTCAATCCCACAAGTCGCATAGCTTGAAGGATAACTCCATGTTACCAAATTACACTAATGGCCCATGCACATACACGTGATTTATCAAGGGGCTTTAATTTCGTGATAACATTTAGACACACCGGTGGGACAAAAATCAAAGTCGATCTTTAGATGGAGTGTAGTTGAATAATTTCCATTTTACTTGAGTTGACGTGTTCTTAGAAAAAGAAATATTTTTTTAGAATCTCACAGCAATAGAGAAATTACAGCAAAGAGTAGTTTGAGTAGTGAGGTCCTAGATCACTACGTAAAGAAGGAGAACTAATCAATGATCTCATATTACATTACTACAAGTAATTACTATATAAATCAACACATGAAGAGGAGAAAGTAATTGCACTTCAAATCAATGATAAGTAAGGAAATGAGAATTAATTGATATCAAGTTGTGCATTACTTCAAGTTTAAAGTATTTACTTCAAATTGTGTGGAAATAAGTTAGTTACTCAAAGTGAAATACTTAAGTAATTACACTGTTGAGTTGCATTACTTTAAGTCAAGTCAAAAGTGGAAAAGACTTACTTTAAGTTGTGAGAAGAAAAGACTTTACTTTACTTCAAAGTAAAAGACTTAAGTAATTACACCTCCAATTTGCATTACTTAAGTAAAGTCATTTCTCCAAAGTGAAAGACTTTACTTCACTTTAAGTTGTGTCATTCCAAGGTGTTATTACTTAAGTAATGTCATTGCTCCAATTCAAAAGACTTAAGTAAAGTAAGTTCAAATAAGCGATGAGAAAAAGGAAGTAAAGAAAGTTCAAATCAGTGATGACCAAAAGGAAGTAAAGAAATTTCAAATCAGCAATGAACAAAGGAAAGTAATACAAGTTCAAATCACCGATAAGAACAACAAGGAGAAGTAATTTGTGTTACTTCAATCTATTTCATTACTTCATGTAAGATGATTAGTTCGAGTAAGTTAATCACTTCAAGCTACAACAATTAAAAGCTTAAGTAATCAAGGATCCAAATCCAAAAACATTTAGTGACTCCATTAATCCAAACAACCCATTCTCTGAGTTACAAACCTCCCTTCCATCCATTTTCTTTCCATATCTTTCAGTTTCTTCCATTCCATGAAGTTGTGTAGTCATGACTTCATTCCTACATGGAATTCACACTTGCAGCAGCAATCCAATCCACCTCTAATGCATTTCTCAACTCCTCCAAATCAGTTTTATGATCAAATTTAGGATCACTATGCCTATCCCTGTGAGAAATATCAGAATCAGTTTGGCTATGGAGCCTATTAAGAAGAGGGATATGCATATGGTGACAACAATTATGTGGAGAACACTGATTTGTAGGAGACAATTCAAATTATGGAGGCTAAAATGGTGTAGTCAAGAGCTACATCTCAGATGAAGGTAGTCAGGATTGGTTTTAGGACACCTTGTCCATGGGTGGGCCCTTTTCTAAGACATTACAACCTTTAGTAACAACTTGAATTCATGACTGAGATGCTACCTTAACTCTTAAAATGGATCGAGGAGATTGAATTTTATGAGCTTGATACAAGATAACCTTGTCAATGGGTAAGTCCACCACCAACTCCTAGTTCTTCTTTTTCCCTTCCTCAATATACGTCATTTCAGTAGTGTCATGATTCAAACTTGTTGCATGCTGCCCCTAGTGTGGAATCCCTTTCTCCATCTTCTATTCTACCACCTCATATTAATTTTTTTCCCTTTTCCTTCTAAGAAATTGTCCCCTCTAAAGAAAAAAATAAGTTTTACCTCTTCCACTACCACACGCAATGCAAAAATCAAGTGAATCCCAACCCTCCCCTCTTGCATTCCCAAAACCATGTCGGGAGGAAAATCACAAAACTAGTCAAGAGGAACAAAAATAAAGAGAGCCCAATAAAGAAGAAATGATGAAGAATTTAAGGAATTGGGCATTAATATTTGAATTGAAAGAATTCCCTTGCTGGTCAAGCCTTTAAGGGAGGTCAAGGTTGAATAATTGATGGTGGTTAAGGCTGATTTTTGGCAGCAATAGATCAAGGAGAAGAAAAATATGAATAATAATCAATTTACTTCGAATGTAGTGTTCATCATGGAATTATCTTTTCACAGGTACATTGATCCATTCCTAGCTACAAAATTATTCAAGGAAGAGGAAAAAAATCAGCTCCAATCTCAAAGAAAGAGGAGCACATGGAGGTGATAAAGAAAAGTTTAGAGGTCTTGAAAAGTAATGAGCAGGTTGCACAAGAGATTTTAGATCTCTCTCCCACTTCATCTCTCTAAAAATCTGATTTTTGGAAGAGCTTGAGCTTACAAGCTTCATGTTTGATGAGGAAGCTACACAAGATGAACAAGTTACAGATCTGGAAGTAATCATGTAAGAGGAGAAAGCCTTCTGGCATAGTAGTAAAATGATGAGATTGATTTCTTATATGACTAGGATGAATTATTTGATGGAGAGGATCCTATAGAAATCAAATATTTGATGCTCCATCATATATCATTCAATAATAAGAGCATGATTCCATGGGGAAAAGCATATCAAAGTAGCCTACATCTCATAATAGTCCTCTTAAATCAAGATTAGAAGAATTAAATCTTCCATGCTTCACAATAGATAAAGAGGAAGAGAAAAGCAAGGATGACAACTATTTCATACTAGTCATTAATGTGGAAGATCAATTTCTTTGGATGATCAATAGAAAGAGGATAAAATTATAAAGTTATCCTTTTCTAGGAAGGATTACAAGAAGGATTCCTTGTTGAAGTTGGAATTCGAGATAAGTGCACAAACCTATAGGATCAAACTTTTCTCAATCAGTGTTTAGCTTCATTGGAACCAAAGGTGGAGCCATAACTAGTCATGTTTTCTTGTGAGATGAAGATGAGTTTCAATTTTAAAGGGTCAACTACAATGCTTCTTAGAACCAAATGAAGAGCAGCTAGAAGATGCATTTGTCTTATTTTTTGTTGATACCTTGATGATTAGGGTGGAAAATCAGCTTGTAGTCAATCTCTCACTCTCAATAATGACTATATCTAATGCCAAATCATCTTCTTGGGTGTATGTTGTAAGAAAGGGAAGATAATTTACATTACCAATATTAGGTTTTGTATGAATTTTCTCATTTATCTCTGGTTAGAGTAGGGTAGGATTATGTTTGGTTTCAACGAAAGAAGTGCTTAGGAAAATCTACATGTCTTACTTGAGGTATGTATGATTTGTATTTTTGTATATAGATTTTTCTCATTATTTCTCCAAATAGAATAATACATCATGTCCACATAAGTAGTTACAAAAAATGGATCATAGTTGCATGTAGAAGTTACAGTCCTCAAGAACAAGCAAATGCAGAGCTACTAAAATCAGGTTAAGGGATAATTTTCAATGTTTTCATTCCTTTGTTCCTTTAGATCAATAGCTAATCTTCTATTAGCCCTTGCAAAGAAATTAGGAACCAGTGGTGCCATGACAACCTTCCCTAGGTACAAAGAAACAACTTTTTCCTTTAGTAGCATTCCAAGCGGTGTGTCAAAGATGGACCTTTTAGAAGAAGAAAGAGAATCAAAACTTAATAGAGTTCCATGATGTCCAAACTAACATATGTTTCACTCCAAACTCTTTGGTATGCCATAGCTACAGAATAATCGGTGTTGGGGGACAGATTACAAGTGTTCATCATTCAGCCTCATGGATCACACTTGTGAGAAATGGTGGATCTTGAGTTTTAATACAATTTTCCAATCTCACAAAATGAATTTTAAGATTTTCTTATAGAGTTGAGAAAAGCAATCAGCAATGGGTCTCTTCAGATTAGTAGTGTTCAAGCACATTTCGTGGTACAAGTTTTAAGGTTTATATTAGTTCATGGTTGATACGAAGACTCCATGCCCAATGGATGCATTTAGGTAGGTGATCGACCTAATCTAGCAAAAAGATGGCCCCATGAGTTACCAAAATTGTTATCCATTTTCCCCGAGAAAAATGGACAATGGGGATGTGATTAGATCTAGACACCGAGAAGGGTACCTAATAATGAAATTAGGTTACATGTAGTTTTCGAGGATTTGGGAGCTCATTCAGGGAATTTAGGAACGAGAATCATATTTGAGGAATTTTTCCTCTTCTGGGTTCTGACACTTAAGATCAACTTAAAATGATGGAATGCAAGTCTTGCGGGCCCATATTGGGTTGGAAATGGCCAACACTTTAAAATAGATCATGGGTATCCCACTACCACCTTCATGGTCCCCTATCTTTGAGAAGCTCCTAGAGATCCAAAAGTGTTCCAAAATTGGCAAAGGGGGAGTCTAAAGGGTTACTTGAGTGAAAAATGGCTCGTCGAGTATCTCGGAGCTACTCATGGAGCCGAGTTGGGGAAATAGTTGGCAAGTGGAGAGCCAAACTCACCGAGCTTGATAGATTAGAGAGCTTGCAGACCGGTGAGCTAAGAAATACCTAGAGGAACTCACTTTTTGTGAGCTAGGATGGTAACGTCAGTAGTGAGAATGGATGCAAGCTGAGCTATTCAAGCTCGAGGGAACAATAACCGAGCTGTGGGAAAAGGGGACTCGTGGCAGCGATACCTAACATGGTAAGAAAATAGTGGGCTTGGTGAGTTAACTCACCGAGAAAAGGGAGCCTTGGGAATTGAGGGAGCCCAGCCAAGTGGCTTGAGCCATGGAAGAAGGAGCTCACCCCACGAGCTCGCTGGAGGTCAAGCATCGAGTTGGGCTCGCATGCCCGGGGAACTTGCACCAAGGTGATTCATCATAGGTGAGGCCTAATCGAGGCATGGAAGTAAGTCATTAATGCAAAGGAAGTGGTGAGAAGGTTGAGTTATATCATCGAGTCATAGCTAAAGGTGTTGGGGGCTCGTGGAGCTGACATGGCATCACGAGTTTAGAAATGGCATCGGAAAGTGGGAAGAACTAGCTAATTTGTAAGGTGAATAATGGTGGGAAGACCCATTGCAATAATGTAGAGCCCAAGTTGGCCAAGAAGTAGAGTAAGGTAAAGATGATGAGATAGGGCTAAGCCCTTTTGACTTGGTGGTCTTGGGTTTTTAATACAAACCGGTGAGTTGGGGCTTAGCTCCCCAATCTCAACCTATGGTGGAATTGGTGAGTGATGAGGCATTGATCTCATGCAATGGATAATGAGATTGAAAGTGTGCTAAACATAGGGAACCGGGTGTGTAAAAGTAGGGAGCTTACTTGAATGAGCAATATAGAGAGGAAGGGGGCAAGCCACATAGAAGTAATGTGAGAGCACGCCGAGGCAAGAAAAAGGGAAATTTTGAAATTTGAGGGCCTCTTACTTCTCAAGTAGTGAGGGCCGAGTTCGATGAAAATCGAAAGAGAAGTAATTCAAATTTTCCACAAAGAGAGAGGTTTCGAGTTGGTAGTTTTAGGTGTGGAATTGGGAGAGGAAGATTTGAATTGGGATGCGAGCCACTAAATAAGTAAAGTAAATGTGTTTCACCACTTGGGAAGTAAAATAGAGATCTTTCAACGCAAAACAAAGGTGAACCAAGGATAGTGTTGAGTGGCATTTTGGGAGTCAAAGTATTTACATTGAGTGAGATTTTTGTAAAGTAGAAGGAGATAAATTCAATGCAATGAATGGGTGAGTAGGTGAAATTAATGCGGTGAAGACTTGCATTGGGGTGCAAGGATAAACAAGGAAAAATGATTTATGTTTGACGAATGAACACCGAGTTAGTGTTATGTGGCGATTTGAAGGGCGAAGACTTGCATCAAGATTCCAAGGAAAGTAAAGTAATGTAGATTCATCGCAAGATGAGTAGTCAGTCAAGGCCCAAGTTAGGAAATTTCAATGCAAATCGGTGATTTAAAAACTTCAACTCAATGTGGGAGATGGGTTTGTAAAGTAAAGTAAATGGAGATCACCGTAATGAATGGGTAAAGGGTATGGCCAAGTAAATCTAGATCAAATCGATACAATGATAGGTGAACCACTCACAATTCAAAGTGGTAAATACTAGGTCAATGACTTTGAAAGTGAAGGAAAATCCATATCTTGAGGTAATAAAGCACCCCTAATTCACCGAGAACTCAAAAGTAAAGCAAATAGATTTATGTAGTTAAAGTAAGCTACTTTACTTCACAAAAAGGGTGAAGTAAATAAAATGAAGAATAACAATGACAAAAGGGTAGTAATGCATGGTTGGATCACCAAAATTAACATGGAAGATATAGTGATGGCCCCTAGCTTCCCCACTAGTCTGCAACTTCAAAATGACATGAATTTCCCACCGGATCTTTATTTTAGGAAAAATTGGACTTTCCATAAAGGTCTCGAGTCATTTACATGCATAAATATTCAAATTTTAGTTTGGGTGAGAAAAAGGTGGTAAAAATGCATTTTCATCTCATGCACTCTAGGGCACCTGTATAATCAACTACCACCATTAACGAGCATAAAATGTAGTTTCTAGTCTCATAAGCTACGCAGTATAAGAGGGATGAGATATACAAGTGTCCCTTGATGTTTTAATCAAAATTTTCATTTGGTAGGTGGAGAATGAATGCATCCAAGTGTTTCCAATTTCTCTCTCTTCTCACATCTAATGCTATAAAATGTAAAGGGATGCATTGTAAGGTTGTTGGTCATTTTTCTCCCCCATTCTCCCTCTTATGAGGCTTCAGATTCATAATGTAGACTACAATGGATTCTTACCTTTCCCTACATGTAATGCACTATGTATATTTAAAGGAGCTATAAATTTGTGTTCTTTGTTAAATCTTCTAACCTCTACATGATTTTATTGTTTTGCCTTGCCTCTTATTGCAAACCAGGTGTTTTGTGCAAATCACTTGTTTCATTACAAGATGTGGTATTGTTTTGCTTTGGTATGTGGTAATACTTTCTACCCTCTCCATAGTATAGTGGTGTAATTTGGTTTGTGGTTGTTGAGAAGACACACAAAGAATATACGCGTGGGAACAAGGCACATTTGAAGGCACAAAATAATAGGAAAGGAAACACACGCCAGAATAGTTGGCTTAGGACTTAGCCATTTTTATGGATAAGGGATATATTTGGAGATAGCATGTGGAGCACACATTGGGATGGATACTTGCACGACACACAAATGGTATTTTGGGAACAAGTGGCTGATAAGCGCCATGCATGGTTGTAGTTAATAATAAGATTACTTCTTCCAGTTAACTATAGGACATCTATTATTAGCGCACTTGCATGTGTGCATGTTATTGAAAATACACATGGCTATTAACAACATGAAACCATTTTGAGAAGTGTGTAAGAGGTGAAGGAAAGTCCCCATCATTATAAATATGTATTGAACAATGTATTTTAGAGACAGACTAGTGTGTGTGAATTATTATAGAGTTATGCTTTGGATATGATATGCACATAACTCATGGTGATACTTCATAATGTAAGAAAATTCGTGTTTTACATTGTTTAATATAATGTATGATATTGGCTATAAAATGGTGTTAGACATAACTGAAACTAGTTCATGTATGGTTAGTCTTATTACAGTTATTGTTTAATTCATGATTCTCTAAGATCTAGATTTGGATTATGCACTGTGGAATGTTTATGTTTATTTATGGATCTGTATATGTCTTATCTTCATCACACTAACATAATATAAAAATAAATCTAAATAGGGGCTTGGTACATTTACATGCTTTGGGTGAGTGCTTAGCTCGGGCTTGGTGATGTGCAAGGGTGTCTAGGTTTTATATAGTAGATTCTAGGTTGCATCATTGGTTCCATTTCCAGGACCTCTTTTTTTTATTTTTAGGATGTTTCACGATGAAGACATATCGGTTGACCTTAGAAAGTGTTGAGGAGTGGATAAAATATTTGGAAGAAGATTACGCTTGTAGGTTCAACACTAGATCTGAGTTTGATGCATGCGCATGGGTGGAGCAGAATTTGTATGACTATTTATATGAGAGCTTCTTTACTATCTTTCTGGTAGAGCTATATGAGTGGTTAGTTTCTTATACATCTAAAAGGAATTGGAGGTATCACACACTTTTCTGGATGTATGAATAATTTCAAGCCCTTTTGATGTGGATTTGATTTAGATGCGCACTATGGATACGTGGTTTCATGGTGTTTTGAATAGTTATATTTTAAAGTACTCAATTTCCACTTATTCTTTCCCGAGGTAGCTAAGTTCCGTTTTTACGTTATCCCATGGGAACTTATTTGTAAGGTATTCCACTGGTGATCAAGATCTTGATAGTAACCCTAAACTTGGAAGAGAATTCGATGGCTAGATAAACCCCCTACATGCAAGGAAGGAGCAGGTTTGGTGAAGGATGGTGGACCTAGCAAAAGAGAGGAAAAGAGAAGAAAGGAAACTTAAGTATAATCGAGGTGTGCAAGAGGGAGATCGAGAAATAACATGATATTGTAGAGCGGATGGAATTGAGGAGAGAGGTGGCTCATGAAGGATTTGAGCTCATGTAGAAGGTGTGGAGCCGGCATCTAGAACTCCCCATTTAGGAAAGCATGAAAAGAAACCCTCATCAACATCACATGGGAGCGCACCAAGAGAGATGACATGGGATGTGGGTGCACATCTAAATCTACTTGGCAACCTATCCCTTATGCTTGGTTTTCCAAAGATCTAGTACAAAACTGACAACAGAGTCAACAAGATAGTTTGGGGAGTAGTAGAAAAGGAGTTAATCAAGAAAAAGTACATCTATAGCTGGGAAAACGTATTCTTTATTATTTGGAGGTACCTTTTTAGGTGCATCGTTTTCCCAAAACTCAAGCACGTAGAATTTTAGACTCACTTCTATGAGTAGTACCACCTCATGGACTCGTAGGAGTTTAGTTTAGTGCCACTATTGGAACACGGGTAGTACATCTACTAGTCCACTTCCGGCTACAAGAGGAGGATCAAGGGGCATAAGTGGTTCTAGTTCTAGTGGATCTAGTGGGTCCGGAGGTAGAGGTAACACAAGACATTCTAGATCGTGGTGGGTAGGGTCCTTATCAACCCCAAAATATTTATATGGAGATGTCTCTTAATCATCCCAAGTATAGGGGAATAGAAGATGCTTATAAACAAATGCACATGTGTGAGATACTATGGTGCGTAAAAGAAACTAAAACTTCGAGCGCAAGGAAAGTTATTTTGCAACTACATCTCGGGGTGTGGTCATAGTTAGTACAAGAAGTTTGACCTTGATAAGACTTTCATAAATTATGTAGCATTACGAGAATCTTTCCTTAAGGATTTTTATATCCCTAAGTTTGAGCAAAAGAATATAACCGTGCTCAAGGATATTAAGTAGGGAACTACTAAGAGTGTTTGGAATATGATGCCCATTTAAAAACTCTTTTTATAAACTTTATTATGATATTCATGTAACTTAGCATGCCTGACAATGGTTCATTGGGGCTTGATCACACCTTTTAGAAGGGCACTATCACATAAGACATATACGAACCTACGAAAGCACTTGAAGCAACGTTGCATGCTGATGTAGTTAAAAGTATATAAACTAGAGTGAGCCCATTCCTGGAAGCACAAATTAGAGCTATGGTAAATTTTGATTAGAGAACACTTGATAGAACTCACACAAGAAGTCCGTGCGGGAAAACATGCCAGGTTTAAGGGCGTGAATGGATAGGAAGAACACACGTGCGGAGGGTAAGTTTAACATTTGAGACTTAGCCTATTTTGAGCATGAAGACCTATTTTTAGAAGATGGTGTGCGAAACACACCAATGATGTAGGGACGTGTGCTCCATGCATTGTCTATCTTTAAGGGATTAGATCAAAGCTTGTTTTGCATGGAGACGAGATAAGAAAAGGATTGTCACTTGATTAAGCGCAAGAGGTATATAGCTAGCACCCTTACATGTGTGGCTATTCTTGTAAATGGTTTGTGGCTATTAATAGCATGCGGCCTATTTTTGGAATAGAGAAGCGGTGAAGGGAAAGTCCCCACCCTATATATATGATGTGAATCACATAGATAGATATATGTATAGAGAGGTATATGATGGGATTATTGTATCATATCCATATGCGCATTGGTATAGAATTCCATTATTGTAAGGAGCTTCTGTGTTTATTAATAGATGGAAGTTATTGGTTGAATCTAAGTGTTATTCCTATGTGAAATCAAGTAGTGCATGTTCTTGATTCAATCATGATTATTGTTTAAACTTGTTCTTTCATAAATTTGAATATGGTATGCATTGTAGAATGATGGATTAGTTATGGATCTATATGTTTATTCCTTCATCACGCTAACATCCTACTACAATAACCCTAAAGAGGATCTAGTACCTTTGTGTGCTTTAGGTGAGTGCTCAGTCTAGGCTGAGTGATGTGCCAACACAACTAGGGTGTTATCTGGTAATTCTAGGCTACATTAGTAAAACAGGTTAGAGAACCTATAAGAAATTCAACACATGAGATGCACACCGGTATTTGGTGTATAAATTGTGAAGTAGAAGGGCACACTGAAGATAGTTGTCCTCGTAGGTTAGTACATTTATTGTTGTCAGACAACGAGATATGTCATTTAGACCATGATGTAAGTTGTTACCCCTTATTACAATTTATGAAAAGGAATAATGTATCTTGCTATTGTAAGATTTTCCGGTCCACAACTCACAATAGAGAATATTGCAAGTTGATTGGTCAGATCCATGATGTCATACATATTGGTGTGTGATAGGCAAGAGTATCAGATAACTCTAAAGGTAAAAGTGAGCACCATGACCATGATCACACTCAAGTGTGCTATGATTGGAATGAAGGGCATTTTAAAGGAGGTTGTGGTAGAGGTTAAGGATATTGTGGTGGATTCGGGGGCCGAGGCCATGGTGGTGGATGAGGTGAGTTTCCTCACAGAATTTTTTATATGTGGATCTCCTGACCACTATAAGCGTGAATGTCCTCAAAATATTACTTGTTCTTTTTGTGGGAAGAATCATAACTATGAGGAATGCCCAGACTTATATGAGAATCTTAGTAAGAAGCATAAATAGGAGAAAAAGGGTGCATGGATGGTTAGAATACAATGCGCCATAGAAAATCAGTGGATGCCAAAGTTGGCACTAGAACCTGAGGTAGTACTTATGAATATTACTACACGCGTTGAAGTTGTATGCACTAGAGAGACATTACAACAGAAGCCTACCATCACTAAGGAGGAATTTTTACATGCAAGGTACCTAGATCCTACCCATCAGAAGGAATTTTATCAAGAGACCATGGAGGTACTTAGAAATCTTCAAGGTGAAATACAATGTTTAAAGGAACAGTCAAGGAAGTTAGAACAAAATAAGGCAACAAAGACAGTCCAATCGGATGTTGATGATTTGAAAGAGGTATGCAAGATGTTGCACTAAGAGAATATCATTCCATTACTAGGGAATTGGATAAAGGGGAACACTCCATGTGCATGTATTGAGAATGGACAGAAGATCCTACATGTTAATATTCCCCCTCATAGCTTAGATTATGACAAGGAGATCACTCTGAATGTTTTTGTGGATGGGTGGCTTTTGAGAAATATATTGATTGACATAAGCGTGAAAGTGAATGTGCTTACTTTAGATGCATGGGTACATATGGGAAGACCTCCATTACAACCATCCTCTAATGTATTATTTATGGCTAATCAAACTAAGGCCACTCTAATAGGATTTTTAAAGGATGCATCCATTACTATACAAGGGGCCAAGTTCACTAGGGACTTTGAGGTCTTAGCACTTGCAGTAGACATTTCCCTACTCTACTTGGGTTTCCTTGGTGTTATGAAAACAATGTATAAAAGTTTTGAGAACAAGGAAGAAAGAGCTATTATCCCTTTGATAGATGGGAAGTCTACACCATATGTTGAACCTTTGAGTGAGGAATACTTGAATATAATTTATGTGTGCGTCGTTCTAGACAGGAAGTTTTCGTGGTAGAGGCTGGTTGGTGAGCTTAAGCGAGATGCTTCAAGCTCTGCCCTTGTACTAGAAACACACTCTTTGTGCATCGAATCTCCGAGGAGGTCTATAAGGTGGGTGGGTCTACTATTGCTATTGTTGAGGTGGCTGCTATGGTGGCTCTCGAAGGAATACTTTCATGTACTCTTTCCATGATGAAGTAGGAGTAATTGAACTCTTAGGTCATTTGGGAAAGTGGTGATATGACTCCCAATTTAGGTCATCTGGGAGGATAAATGTGTTGTGTTCATGTAAATTTGATTGATGTTATTTGAGTACTAAAAGATTTGTTTTGTCAATATTTGAATGTGTGTGATTGATTGATCAAATACTCATGGAGAGCTTTTACACTTAGTTCCCAGTTAGGTCATTATGGGGAATCGCTAGAAAGTGATGTGAAATCTCATGTATAATGTACAAGAAAATGTTCGATAATGATGGATTAGAATGTAAAAATGATCATGTAATGGTGTGAGGGGGATTATGGGATGCCCCAATTGTCTGCCCCCTTTTGGTGAAAGGGGAGTGATGATGAGAATGAACATTTAGCCGAAAGGAAGTGTGTAATTTTGTAATAGTGAATGTATGATTGATATCACAAAAGTGTTTATTTATCAAGTAGAAATGATGTCATTTGCCTTCTATAGAGTAGATTTTGCAAATTGTGGTCTGGTGTGTGTAAATTTTCCATGCTAGATGGATATTCTAGTTTCAATCGATCATGGTCAAGGAAGAGAATCAATTCAAAACGACGTTTGCACTGACCAAATGGGGAGCATATGCATATTAAAAAATGTCATTTGGTTTGTCAACTATAGGCACAACATTTCAAGGAGCCATGAACATTTCCTTCAAACTATATATTAATGAGTTCATCCTATTTTACTTGGATGACATAACTATTTTCTCAAAGTGGAGGATGGATCATATGATTCACCTAGAAAAATTCTTTGAGATATGTAGAGAATTTGGGGTATATCTTAACCCCAAGAAGTGTAACTTTTCTATTGCACAAGGAAAACTTCTAAGCCATGTGGTTTTAAAGGATGACATCAGCATTTATCTTGAGCACATTTCAGCCATCCTTGCTCTCTCCCTACCAGTGCACAAGAAGGCCTTACAGTCATTCCTAGGAAAAATTAATTTTTTAGGAGATTCATTCCTAACTTTGCAGGACTGGTCAGGCCCATCACCCTCATGCCAAAAAAGATACAATCTTTAAGTGGATATTAGAAGGAAAACATAGCTTCAAAAAAATAAAAAAGAGATTGTTTGCATGCCAAAACTCATCAATCCTAAAAACTTAAATGATTTCATCCTTTATGCTTATGGAGCTGATGTAAGTGTTGTTGATGTCTTGACACAAGAAAATAAACAAGGAATGGAGTAGCTAGTGGCTTTATTCAATCAAACACTAAAGGATTATGAGTTGAAATACAATCACATAGAGAAACAAGTCTACACCATCATGCATGCACTCAAGAAGTTCAAAAGCATGCTCGCCACAAATCATGTTAAGGTGCTAGTTTCACAATCTGGTGTAAGAGAAAAAATTAGTGAGAAAAGAGTAAGATGGATAACGAAAATCATGGAGTTTTTCAGTGACTATCAAATCCACAAATTTGGTTAGAGGTAGCATGATATATAAGCAGCTCAAAGAAGACACACAAAATTATCCTCCCGAGACTTCATTATTTTTAGATAAAGAGCTCCTGCATGTCAAACCGAGTAAAATGAAAATCCTAGCATTTACCATTAGATGAGGGACATGATCACATTCATTTCCTTTAGCACATACCCTTCTGGCCTAAACAAAGAAAATAGGTGACATCTGAGGTTGTAGTTGATTCTATATGCATTTATTGATGGTGTTCTCTTTAAAAGAAATATTGATGGCATGTTGTTGAGGTATTGATGGTGCACAAGTTAACAAAGTGTTAGACAAATTTCATGATGGATTATCTTGTGGACACTTCTCTGCCAAAGTAACAATGATGAAGATCATCAAGGATACTTTTGGTATACCCTATTTGTAGATACGCACATGTGGGTAATGAAATGCAAAGAATACACTTTCTTTGTAGGAAAGAAGAAATTGAAAAAGCTTCCCCTCCGACCAATCCAAGTAGATTAGCCTCTTCCGCAATGGGGTCTTGACTTCATAGGCATGATCAATCCTCCTCAAATGTTGAGCACAAGTGGGTGTTGAAAGCTATGGATTACTTCACCAAATGGACAAAAATTTCACGCTCGTGAGAATCAATAGAGTAAGTCATCCTTGACTTTCTCGAAGGCATTATAACAAGGTTTGGTGTTCCTCAAACCATTATTTATGATAATGCAAAAGCCTTCCTTGTACTAAAATTTCTGATTGGGATCTTAGTCTTGGTATCTATTTGAAGACTTCTTCCAACTATTACCCCTAAGGTAATGGCCTAGTAGAATCAACAAACAAGAACCTGATCAAAATCATGAAATAAAAATGAATATCAACCAGAGGCAATGGTAAAAAAAGGTCTCGCGCACATTAAGGGAAGACAAAATAATAGTGAAGAAGGAAATAGGTACTTCACCTTACAAACTTTTTTATGGAAAGGAAGCTAGACTTCCTTTATCTCTAAAGTTTCCTTCATTAGAGCTCATCCAATAGTTGGAATTTGAGCATACAGCATCGAGAGAGAAATCGAATGGCGCATCTAGTTGAACTTGACAAATTGAGAAACTATGTTATGATCAAGCTAGAACAACATCAACAATCAACAAATAAGTGGTTTGACAGAAAGGCTAGGCCTCAAGCTTTCAAAGTTGGTTACCCTTGGTCTTAAAATAGGATGCTGATAGATCTAAACCAGGGTGTCATTCAAAGTTTGATGCACTTTAGACTAGCCCATTCACTATCAGTTTTTACAAGGAGGCTAACTCTTTTGAGTTATCTCACCTTAATGGAGGCATGTTACCAATCCTAGTTAATGGGATTTATCTCAAGCATTTCCATTAAGTCTTTTGCATCATTGTAAATATTAGAGTAGTTTTAATTCCTCTAAGTGTGTTTGTGTGCACATTGTTTATTTGTACATAGTTTTTTCCTCTTGTGCACCTCTCACGCATTCTCTTTTTTTCTTCTAAGATGCCAATTCGATTCAAGTTTCTTCCAATACTTTCCAAAATTTAAGAGCAGAGTTCACATAGTGCTTCAAGTGATTTCGGGGTGGTTCTTTAAGTGGTAGATTAGAATTTCATGCTTCTAAGATGACTCGTGCCTAATGGATACTCTAAGGCCACTAATATCCTTCATCTAACAAGTAGATGGCCCCAAAATTTTCCAAACTATTGTCCAAAATAACTCCCCTAGTTATCAGTGACAACTTACATCCGATTCTCGCTCAAAGTTCAACTATCGCAGGGATGCACACACTCTAGTTATTTACTTGGCACATTAGTTGGTTGCGGTTCCTCGTGCACCCACACATGCTCTTCTCCCCTCACGCAACTTTCAATTTCCTTCTCCAAATACTCTATCCTTTCCCATCTCCCCTTATATGCACTCTTTATGCACCTACCTTCTTTCCAAAGAACTCGTGCACCTTTCACGTGCATCCTTGACTTGCTTTCAAATTTGGCTAAGTCCCTTGCACTCTTCCTCTACGCCTCATCCTTTCTTGCACCTCGCATACATCCATTTGGCTAAGTCATTTTAATTTTGCACCTCGCATACATATTTTTTCCTACAAATGTGCATCCTTTTCTTCCACATGCATTACCTTTGCGTGCCTATTTTCTACTATCATATTTCACACCTTTCTCTCTCATGCATACCTTTTGTATTCTTCCATGCCATTTAATGTGTGCTAGTAGGGTGCAAAATCCTAATGAAAAACCATTACATGACATGTGGTAGAAAATAAAAAATGATGAACAATTGGCGATCCTTTAGCTAATCAACATGCACCACGTGTCATTACATGTCCATTTTACACTGTAGACTTCATATCATCATAACTTTTACTAAGATCTCAAATTAATGCATAGTTGGTCTTGTTGGAAATCTACTGATGTGGGATACACTCTAGATTATTCAAAATCAAATTTTGGTGGGATTTGGTAGGTGAGGAATAGGGGAATGCTTTTCACTCATTAATGCAACATCTAATCGACTCAACCACCAGATTTTATTCAAATCTCATCTCCTTCCTTCTTCTACAAGCCAAATAGACATGGGGAGGTGCATTTGTCAACATTGTAGGTGGATTTATAGGCATTCAATGCTTGTTGTTGGTGGTTGCATTTCAAATTCAAGTTTCCCTCTTCCTCTATCCTTCTATAAATGTAAGAACATTTCTAATTGTTGTTGTTGTTGGACCCTTTAGTTGGCCATGGACTCTAGTTATTTGCATTTTAAGTTACAGGCCTTCAAATCTAGCTCCTTTTATGTGTATATCGACCTCATCTCGTCATCAGTAATCAACTGTTCATTTTTGGAAGCAATAGAAGATTTTTGTGGCTATTCTCTGCCTTGGCTCATTTTTATTGTTTTTTCTTACCTCTCTTTTACATTGTCTGTTTGTTTTTCTTTCTCACATCCCTTACAGGTTCCTTTTCTGATTGTGCCCCATGAAAATGAGTGTGTGGGTGTGTTTCAGACTATGATACACGTGTCTATCCTCTCTGTGCACATTCTCCTTCATTTTCACTTAAAGCTAATTGTGTTCATCCCCCTTTTTAGGTGTTATAGCCTCCCTCGATTAGTTTTCCATTTCTGCACATCCTTATAACTCTAGTCCCATGGCATGATTAGTTTAAGATTCAATTTCAACATTAGGAGTAGTTTTAGAAGTAGAGATAGGCAGAGGAACCGACCTTCTCCGAAGGTTTTTCTTAAGCACGTAAGGTCCCACGACTTAGAGATAGTCCTATATTTCCTCAACACCCCAATTCATCCCGATCTAGAATGGGTGCAAGTTTGAGCTCCAATAGTAACATGAGAAATAGGAAGAAAAGAGAGTTATCATAGTGGAGAACATAATGGAAGATAAAGATGAATGGAGCAAAAGAAAGGTGCAAAAGGAAGCACTTAGTGAGGAAAGATGGATAAGGAGAAAAGTGTCCAAGAGAGAGACACTCATGGAGACAATGTGGTCTCTAATTTTATGGAATAATGTAATGTTTACATGTGTGTATACAAGTTTGAAATATTTTTCGAATAAAATGAAGAAGAATATAATGGAATTTGCAAGAAAAGAGTCAAAAAGAGACTCATTTGAATCAAATGCAAATGTTGAGAGAAAAGAGCAAGGTTATAGAATCTTATGGGGAAAATAATAAGGTTATCCAACATGCAAATGAAGAAGAATAATAAAATACAGAGTTCTATGATGCTTTGGAAATCATTCAAGTAAGAGAAGACAAGAAAGAGAGAAAAACAAGAAGATGGATGACAAAAAGGAAAAGGAGATGGATATGGTCACAAAAATGGATTATAATCAGGTATGTGAAGATGAAAATCATGATTTATATCATGCATATGATAGGAATCTTTTGATATACAAGAATACACAATGGAAGGTGAAGATCATTCATTAAAGTCTAAATTCAAAATGGTTATATCATGCCTAAATGGCTTAAAAAATCAGTTGTTTGTGAACAAGAGATAAAATGCAAGGAAGAGGCTAATGAGGTTGTAACATGCAATGGAAAACAAGAGGAAAATGATAGGAAAAGATCAGATTTTATTTTGAGACAAGCATGCAATGAAGGTGACCAAGGAATGAGGTATGAAGAAAGAGTTTCTAAGCACAAAACTAATTTAACAAAATCTAGCTATTACTTTCTTTTGTTAAATTTAAATATGTACTGGAACAAATGATTAAAGAATTCTATATCACAAGTATATAAGCTAATAGATTCAAAACCATAAGTACAATAAAAAGGAAGAATGACTTAGCTGATAATTGCTAAAATCCTGAAGTGTCTGATGCTGGAAAACTAGTAAATAGGACTGTGAAATTGTTGCAACGATGCACAAAAATTTGCAAAAGTGTCAGATGTGCCTAGCCTAAGGTTCTGGGTAAGTAATGTGGCATCCGGTCTTGGGATACTTCCTAGGCACCGGTTCGTGTAAAACCTTAGGATCTAAATTTTGGAGGCTTGTGAGGTTGTCATTGATCTTCTTCACTGCTTATCACTAAAATGTTGCACAACCCTGCAATATGAAATCCACCTATAAAACCCCATAAACACATCAAACCCTAAAGAATAAAGATGCAAAATGAGGGGTCGAGACTAGCCTTAGTTTTCAAACTAGTGATCTTATGACTGAGTGCTACACTACATCTCAGACCCAATGTAGTTCTATGTGATTGTGTGTGCAATAGTGTCCTTAGGTTCCCTTGCACCAATGATACCAAAGATATAGTGGGCTATGGCTAGATAAAATGTAAGAATGTGTGGATGTAATAAAATAAACCCCTCATATGCAGTGTATGCAAATGTAAGAAGCCCAAAGAATGCAGTCCCTTTGTATGTAGATAGCCTGATAGTTTCCAACCCTTAATAATGGTATGTATGATGTGTTTATATAGGGATATATTGTTTAAATTTTGACACTAGTAACATGACATGCCAAATAGGACATCGAGGAAGGATAACCAAAAAAGGCCAACCACAAATTTCAAAATAAATATAAGAAATAAGTAGGATATAAGTGCCCAAGATTATATAGAAGCACCTAGGTGCTAGAATCTAGTATGGGGCACTAGTGTCCTAGAGAAAATGACGAAAAATGTGAAAATACTGACAAACATGGATCCTTGTGACTTGACCAGAAATCAAACAGGAGTGACATAATCAAAAGAGATGAAAAATATAAAAGAGTAATAAAAGAAGACAATAAAAACAAAAGGGGGATAGACATGGGGATCGTGTCACCGGTGAATACTTTTCTTACTTAAGATCCATACATACAACATCATAGTTGCTGACATAGTAATATAATAGTAAGTGCATGATTTGTGTCTACATTTCCCCCTTTTATGTTATTTGAATGAAATTTAAGTAGTGTAAATGAAGTAAGGAACATACATGTGTGAAATCCGGATAAGCCCTTGTTGTAGAAGTACACACAAAACAATGTATAGTGTGGTGAACCATGGATTGGTGTGTTGATCTATGTGGTAAAAATAGAGATAGAGAGCCATGATTAAGGAACACTATGGAGAGAATTGATGATTCAATTCAGTTAATGTGGAGATTTTGATTTATTACAAAGCAGATATTTTGAAGGGGGGAAGGGAGTGATCAGTTCCCAACCTAATTTTGTATGTTGTGTGAATAACTGAAGGATTTGGGTGTCCTTGCCACTAGAGGAAGAGTGTAGGGAGAGAGGTCTAGTTTTACCCTCCAACTTTAACTACATCCTCGAAAGGTCAAACTGTTGCAGATGGTATAAAGACCAAATTTTCTCAATTTTGATCCAAGGTTGAATAACCCACATATGAACAGTATAGGAAAGGCAATGACGTCTCATTTCCCCCACTCCATGGGTGTAAAATTCTAGACAACTTCCAAGTTAGGTCATCTGGAAGTAGTAGAAATGTGATTCCCAAGTTAGTTCATCTGGGAGAGATAGAGATGTGAATCCCAAGTTAGGTCATATGGGAGTTGAGGTCATCATCTGGGAGGAATGATAGAATGTGTTAATTGTATCGATTGATGATTCACTTATTGATTGACTTTTGATTGAAGTAGGGTACTCATAAAGATATTTGTTTTCTTTTGTTTCCCCCAAGTTAGGTCATTAGGGGGAATTAATTTTGAAGTGATTGAGAGAGTATTCAGTGAAATTTGTGTTTGATGCCCCTAGGTTAGGTCATTAGGGGAATGAAAATGTATTTGAATGAAATCTAAGTAAGAATTGTCTTGGTGATATACTCAAAGTTTGTCGATTGATTGTTTAAAAATCGAGAGAGGGATTGTGATGTGATCTTGATTCTATTCCCCCTTTTAGCGAAAGGGTGAAGGGACCTATTGATGAGCATTGAGTTGAAAGTAAAGATGCAAAGATGAAAAAGTGTATGAATGATAGATAAAAGAGTTGTAAGATTATGCAAAATTTGGTGAAATATGTGCTAGATTAGAACATAATGTTGTGAAATGTATTTAGTGTAATAGTAGGAGGAACCCTAAAGTGAATTTTACAAACGGGGATGAAAACAGAGTAATGAAGCTCAAGATATGAGTAAAACCGTATGTCATGTATTAGTGTGAGAGGTGATTACAAATAGTAACTATAGTATAAGGAAAATTGAAAGTTACTATATATAAAAAGGGTAAAAAGTGAATAGTAACTTCATTTGTATCGTGAGTGAGTTGGAAATTGAGTTCGGGATTTGTGATGATGTTACATATTAGAGTTGTGAGAAGGACTAGATTCGAGTTAGTGGCCGAGGCTATGACAACATGCAAACTAATGAGTTGGTACATATGAATAAAAAATTTTGGATTTTGAAGTTCTTGATTATTTCAGACCTAGATGGTAGCATCTATGGTGCATATTTCCTTCAAGGTACTAGCACCAAGTTTAGGGCACTAGGATCTTGACTATAGGCACCGTGAGTCCCGCTTGTTGACATTTTAGTCCCATGAGTGATGATGGCCTATGTAGTGTGAATTTTTACATTTTTGATGAATGTAGATGATGTTTTTTATTGTAATTGGACCTAAATGAGGTGACAATGCAAATATGTATTGTTGTGTTTGTGTTATACAGTGAGATATCCATTCTAGGGAGTTCCGTGGAGGTTGATATTTGAGTACTTTTCTGATTTTTAGGTTATCGGATGAGGAGTGGGATGTTCTAGACCATGATGGGATGTGACACATAATGAGGTTAGGGAGGTGCCTCATAATATGCCCATGATCACAACATTATGTGAGAGATGGTGTACAGATATGTGCACTTTTTGGTTTCCTCTGGGCAAGATGATCATGACTTTGGAGGAGGTATGTCACATATTACGTTTGCCAGTAGTGGGGAGAGAGTACAAGTTATGGCCATAGATGATGTTATGAGGCATATGTGGATAACTAGGAGATATTTTATAGGGTCACGACTCTAGAAAGAGACCCACATTAGTTTGGATGCCATTTTGAGATATGGTGTTCTACAATTGTGGAACTTTATCGCAGTGGTGATATCACCATCATCGTGGTAGTAAAGAGGGTGATAGTGTGGGCATCTTGTATAAGATGCATGATATGTGATGGATAATTGAGGAGCATGGTACGAGGTATGCTTAGGTGAGATGTGTATTAGCTCATTTATATAGGAACTTATATAGGTTTACTCATGGTGAACATTGGGTTGGCCTAAGAGCCACCACATTATTACATGTATTGGCATATGAGCATATTGTAATATTGAGACCACTTGGTGGGCCACGATCATTGTGGATGAGACCATAGATATTTTCTATGATATGGGTAGGTGTTCAGAGTAGGAGGATGGATACTATGACATATAGAGCCATGTTGGATTGGATGGGGCCAGGGGCCATTATATGGAGGCCATATAGGGAGTATGGTGGATGGGTCGAGGATGTAGTTGAGTTGCGATGTATTCATCACACTATGTGGTTGGAGGATCAATTTCTTGGGGTGGCAAATCTATTTAAGGCCAAGTGAGTATTGAGATAGTTTGGTATGGCCTAGGATGTGCCTTCGAGCTGTATGTGTGGTTGAGAGTCATTAGGGCACTAAGGAGGCCATGTGTGAGACTTGGCCCCATAGAAGCACAACTTGAGCATTTGGGGCCGGATGAGGCAGATGTGGCCATTGAGCCAATAGGTGTAGATGATGTAGGTTGTACCAAGGCATATACTGAGTGGTGGGCTACCCATAGGTGGGTACTATTTTTCCCTGTGATGGTAGATGTGGTGGGTGAGCTAGCAGGAGGAGGAGGAGGAGTGAGAGCTCCTGATCCCGATCTGCAGATGTTGTATGCAAAGAAAACAAGGGCTGAACATGAGTATGATTTGTTTTATGGTTTGTGAATTCAAGTTGTGTATGGTATATGGTATGTGTAGGAACTAATGCGTGGTTTTTGTAGGGGATGCATATTGGACATTGATCATTAATACATCTATTTGCACATTGACGTGAAATCTAACTCATGATGTGCTCCCAAGAGGTGGACTATTAGAGTGAGTAGATGTAATTATAGATGAACATGCCCATTTGTTTGAGCCATTATTAGTTGTAGTGACCAATTGTATCGTGTTACTAGGTGAGTGAGACAAGGCTTGGGTAAAGATGAAGTGAGCAAGAGATGTCATAGACAGTGGGGTTTAGCCAAAGATGTATTTGCTAGCTTTTTGGATTTGTAGTGTTATTAGGTAGCACAGATAAAGGGAGCTTGGCTTAAAAAAAAGTCATCTAGAGTGATATAGGAGTTGTGATCAATGACGTCGATTGAGTGGAGAAACATCTAGTACTAGGGCTCCCATACATTGTATATAGTGATAGTGAGGATGATGATGTATGACCTATTGATTGTACATTATTATATTTTTATGTATCAAGGCATGGGAACTTACCCCCAATGGTTGTATTTTTGAAACAATGAAATTGATATATAAATATATATATATATATATGGATGTTTTTGGCACTATTGTATATGGTTGTTTTCTATTGATGTATAATGTGATGATGGTTGTTTTGATATTGATTTGTTTTGTGTGATGTATGATGATAGTTGTTGTAGATATTGATGTGTGATTTGCAATGTGTTTTTGTGTGATTTTTATTTTCTTTGTGTAATAGATGATGATATAAAAATGGATGATGATGTATAACATGTGATAGATAGACGTATGAGATAGTGATAGAATAAACATAACATAGTATGATGATGATAGTAAATAGTAAAATGATGCATGGTAGATTGAAAAATATGTATCGAGATGTATGTAAGTGTGTGTAAGCATGATGAAGAGATAGAGGGGGGAAAGAATCATGATGCCCCCAGCATGTGTGTAGAAAAGAGGATGAGGTTCATTTATATAATACCCTTAGCAATCAATAATGAACCATAGAACAAGAATGCGTCATCGGGAAATGGTTTGATAGCGTATGCGAGAAAGATAGAACATGAAGTGCAACACATATATAGTGAGAGATGTGAGGATCTTATTATATATATCCCTCAACAGTCATGTAAGAACCTTGAGAACATGAGTGCATTGTCAGGAAATGAGCCAATTTCAAAGAAATCACTTACTAGAGATGGAGAGGCCTAGTGAGGCATGATGGAAGCATGTGAGAGGGTAACAACGTGAGCGTATAAACCAAACTATATGTCTGTAAATTAGCAATGATGAATGGAAATGTGGAAGCAAGAAATGTAGATGTCGATGGTTTAGGTAGCCAATGAGAAGATGTAGCATCATGCGATGAATGTGATGGTGTAAAGATGGAAGCACTAGGTGGAAGAAGTGAGTGCAAAATAACCTTAGGTGGTGGATAAGCAACAACCTTAGGTGGTGGAGACAAGTGAATTGAGGTAGAAACACCTATGTGGAATAGGAGTTAAATACAACTCACAATACCACTCATGAGAGAAAGGAAAAATTAATGATACCTTGATCTTCAAGTTTTTGTAATTTTTCATGTAGAGCACAACAATCATTATCTCGATGGCCATTGATGTGATGGAATTTGTAATAGGGACAATCACGTTGACACTGTAAGTATGAGGAAGATGGTGTTGGTTAGATGGAAAGTGAATTAAGTGTTTATCTAATAAATCAGAAACACATCATGAGGTTTGACAACATGTGGAAATTGTAATGGTTCTTGAGTAGTAGTAGAAGGAGTCTTTTGTGGAGACCTATGTGGAGTAGGAGGATGTTGACATGGTGGTGGCCAAGATGGAACACACTTGCATGGTGGAGGAGAGGGAGACCTAGGAGGACACTCAACAGTTGAAGAGGAGAAGAGACCTTAGAAAAAGTGGAAGCAAGAGGAGGAGGATCTATAACATGTGCAACAATCAAGTCTTGTTCTAGATTGAAGAATATATAACATAAAAGTGTAAATGATTCACATGTGTCATATTGCAATTGTTCTTTGAGTGCAGGATCAAGCCATGAAAAAAGATGAATTACTTTTCTAATTCAATTGGCTGAAATAATAATTGATGCATGCAAGAATTGAAGTGTAAGATATAGTCTAAAATAGGCTTAGTTTTTCCTTGATGCAATGTAGGAAAGTGATCATGAGTGATTCTAGGACCATTTTTAATCATGAATCTCCTAAGAAAAGTGTCTTCCATGTCATAATATGTGTTGATAGACCCAAAAGGTAAATGTGTATACCATTAGAGAGCATCATCAACAAGACTATGGTGAATTCCTTGAGTAATAATCGATCATTGGAATAAGAGCCATAGCAAGATGATAATGCTTGAGATGTAAGTAAGGATTTCCAGTTCCATCAAAGCAAGTGAAAGTAGGCATGAAAAAATCCTTAGGAAAATCTGAATTATGAATTTTCTTAGGAATAGGGTTGTCATGAAGAGAATTTTATCAATAGATGCATAATAGGCTTTTCTTTCTAAAGTGAGAGATTGGACCTGAGATTTAATTAACCAAAACATGCATGAGTGATAAGATATCATGTGATGGAATGGTAGGTGAAAGAAGAGGCACATTAAGTGGTTGAACCTTGCCATTGTGAGTTATCATTGGAATTTGTGGAGGAATAGTGGATGTGGAAGGAGGTGTAGAAGATGGAGACTCAATAGGAGTGCTAGATGGAACCTCCTATGGGATGATGAGAGGGGTGCTGATAGGAGTAGAAACAAGAGGTGAAGAACATGCATGCTCGATAACAATGCTAGATGCAGATTCAGGAGTGGCAACAAGAGGAGGAGAATCATCATGTATGACATTGGAAGCAATATTAGAAGTAGAGGAAAGTGGAGTAGAAAATTCACACTCAATAGTATGTAAAGAAGGATCATCTTGACTAATATGCTCATGATCGGAAATGGAATCTATGTCACTATCAACCAAATTTTCACAAGTAATTAATTCTTCTAAACTATCATCAACATAAAAAGAAGTAGAAGAACTAGTATGAGATACATCATTGCAAACACTAGGAACAATATGAGATAAAGCATTAGATTCATCTAGACTATGAGTAGAAACCACATCATGTACATGTGCATTTACATTTTTAAAATAGAATTACTTGCATCTAGAGGAGAAGACATATCACCAAAAAAATCTATAACATCAGTATGCATACCAACAATGGAGGAAAACTCAATAGCAATAGGATATCCTTTGGGATAACAAGGCTTGCAACTCATAAAATTTTGTGCATCTTTAGGTGAAAGTACACGAAGACCATATTCATTAGGAGTAGTAGTGGGAAGGTGGTCTTTTCTAGTAGCAATATTGTGGTAAGTTTCATTAGTAGCTTGAGCACAATAATAAAGATCAATAAGTTCATTCAAAAACAACCTCATCATCAAGGATAGGGTTCACACTTTCATGAGACATAGCTTTCCTAGGAGGAGAAGATTTAGCCATGAGGATCCTAGGGAAATGAGTTTGAATATGATTGGGTTCACCAAATGATTTAACAAAATATAGATATTACTTTATTTTGTTAAATTTAAATATGTACTAGCATAAATGATTAAAGAATTCTATATCACAAATATATAAGCTAATAGAATCAAAATCCTAAGTATAATAAAATGAAGAATGACTTAGCTAATGATCGCTAAAATCCCAAAGTGTTTGATGCTTTAGAAAATTGGTAAACATGACTGTGAAACTATCACAATGATGCACATAAATTTGCAAAGTCTCAAATGTTCTGGACTAGGGCACTGTGCGTAGTGCATTATGGCACCCGAGCGATATGCTCCTTCATGGGTGTCACGGCATATACAAAACCTTAGGATCTGAATTTCAAGGCTCCTAAGGTTGTCATTGATCTTTGTTGATTCTTTCTAGTATATCACACAACCCTCACAAATGTCATTAGAAACTGCAATATGAAATCCACATGCAAAACCCCACAAACACATCAAACCCTAAAAAGAAAGATGTAAAATGAGGGGTCAGATTGACTAGCCTCAATTGTCAAACTAGAGATCTTATAACTAAGAGTTGTAATACATCTCGACCAAATGTAGTTATATGTGATTATGTGTGTAATAGTTTCCTTAGGTGCCCTTGTGCCAATGACACCAAAGATATAGCAGGCTATGGCTAGATAAAATGCAAGAATGTGTGGATGTAATAAAATAAACCCCTCTTATGTAGTGTATGTAGATGTAAGAAGCCCAAAGAATGTAGTCCCTTTGTATGTAGATAGCCCAATAGTTTCCAACCCTTAATAATGGTATGTATGATGTGTTTATATAGGGATCTCTTGTTTAAATTTCAACACTAGTAACACAACATGCCAACTAGGACCTCAGATAGGGGAAGGATAACCAAAAAGGTTGACCACAAATATCAAAATAAAGATAAGAAATAAGTAGGACATAAGCGCACAATACTAGAAAGAAGCACTTGGGAACTAGAGTCTAATATGGGGCGTTAGTGTCCCAGAGAAAATGACGACAAATGTGAAAATACTAATAGACAGGGATCTTTGTGATCTAACCAGAAAGTAGTGTAGGAGTGACATAATTAGAAGAGATGAAAAATATAAAAGAGTAATAAAATAAGACAATAGAAAACAAAAGGGGGATAGACAAGGGGATTTTATCACCTGTGAATACTTTTCTTACTTAATATCCATACATAAAACATCATACTTCCTGATATAGTAATATAGTAGTAAGTGCATGATTTTGTGTCTACAAAAACAACCTTTGAATCGAGAAGGAAGACTAAAACTATAGGTGTGTATCAACATAAAGGGATAAGAACTCAGTTAGGGAAGGTTAAGGAGAAAAGAGAAGAGCAGGGCAACCTAATAAGGGTTTGACAAGGGAAGCAAGTAAGTGAGGAACAAGGAAAGGAAGTTAATTTGAATAACTTGGATATACATATATGGAATGCAACATTTGAAGGTGATAATGAGTTGATATCTAACAATAACATCCATTTTGAGGAACATGTGACTGAGATTCAAAAATAACAATTTATAAAACTAGAAGAATATGAAAATGAAGTGAAGACAAATAAATTGAAAGTTGATCTTGGTAAACTAACATCTGATTTCAAAGAAGAAAGAGAACAATTTTGTCCTAAATTTGATGAGTCAAGTGAATAAAAGAGTAAAATCTTATTGAATGAGAAAATTTAAAAGATTGAGGAGCTCTTTATGGCAAGCACATGTTTAAATCAACTAAGAGAATGCATTAGAAAGCAAGAAAAATAATAGACAATGCAATAAAATTCATTGGTACTTTTGGTGTAAGAGAAATTCAATGAATATGAAAGATAACTACAGGTTTAAGAGTAAACATAAGAGGAAAATATGATGAAGATCGGTTAAACATAGTAGGGTTGAAAGAGGATAATCAGAAATGGCATGGAGAATACAAAGAAGGGAAGAAAGAAGATATAAATGAGACAAATTTGTCTCATCCTTTTATATCTAATATTTCTCCTAGTTGTGTTTGTGCAGAAAGAGTCAAAGAATGAACA
Source organism: Taxus wallichiana var. yunnanensis (assembly GCA_018340775.1). Taxonomy (NCBI): domain Eukaryota; kingdom Viridiplantae; phylum Streptophyta; class Pinopsida; order Cupressales; family Taxaceae; genus Taxus; species Taxus wallichiana. The sequence continues at coordinate 617,715,630 of CM031238.1, forward strand.
TGAAAGATAGAAAAAGACAAGAATATGAAGAAAACATATAACTCATCCATGAATAAAAAGAGAATGAATACAATGAGGAAGATTTGAAGCAAAGTGAAGACATGGGAAGCAATTCCAAGACAAGAAAGGAGAAGAGTAAAAGTGTTGAAGATGAATGCAAATAAAGTAATTATGAAGACCATTCCAAGGAAGAAAGAGATTGGAAGAAGAGAAAGAAGATAAAAACCTCCATGGGGTTTAATTTTTCTTACTGGGGAAAATGATGTGGGAACATCATTGTAAAGGCATAAAATTTTGAAATTTTGTATAATCAGGGTGAGTATGGTGTTAGAGGTTTTGTTAGGTGTTGGAAGCTCCTCCATGGTATTTACAAGACCTTCTTTTGTGTTATATGGGACGTTTTGTGTTTCCCTCCAAAAAGAGACTATTTGAAATTTGAATTTGAAAAGGTCTAGTTTAAGAGGTGTAATGTTAAAATCAAGTCATGATGAGTTGTAAGAGGTCATTTAAGACCTTATAAGAGGTGATTGAAGTGTAATTACCCTTTTTAATTATGATCACAAGTTAACTCAGCCCTTAACCATAGTGAGTTGAGATAAAGGTTAGTGAAACCACCTTGTGTTAAGCATGTAAAGGTGAATTTCAAATGAAAAAAGGTAGTCATGCATGGTAGAAGAAGGATTTGGAATGGATGCACGTGAGGAAGAGCCCTAGATGGCTCATGGAGTCTATAACTAGAATGCATGGAGAATAAACTAGACCTCCTTTATGAATACTCCATGATTTATGTGTTTCTTGATTATTCTTGGATGATGAATGTAATTCTTGAATTATTTTACATTGAGTCATATGTAATTCATGAAATGAATGATAAATTAAATAGGTGAGTATATCTCAAGATGAAGAAGAGGATATGTTGTAGGGTTGTTATAGTGGGTCTACTATGTGAGGGTTTTTAGTGATGTAAGTTGAATGGTTTAAAGTATTTTTCATAGCTTAATAGATCCTTCATGACTCGAGGAAGATAAATAACTCTGAAATTAATGAAGTGAAATAATAAAAATAAAACCGACCTCAAAAGATGCGGGGTTTAATGATACCCATAGAGATAGATGTTGAAGTTGAAATTCATTGAAGTTTATGGATCCAAGTGTGCACATGACTTTTATTTCCAATGGGATAAGCTACTTGTAATGCACAGACACTCAAAAAAGATGGGATTAGATAGATATATGGCGATTTCTTGGAAAAGGCTAGTCCCTGAATTCAATGGACTTCCTTGCAAGGATGTCAATCCACATTTAAGAAATCAATATGATAATGATAAGATAAATGATAAAACAAATGATATAACAAAAATGCAAAGGAAAAGGGACTGATGTGGTCCAAGGTTATGATGGTTTGATGGTGATACCTGATCCAAAGGGAGTCTAGGAATCACAAAATGGCTCAAAGGAGAAAGGATGTAGATAGTTGTGTACTCACAAAGGTGAGCAAGATGATAAATTTGATTTAGATAATTGATAAAGTGCTAAAGATGGCTCAAAGGAGCTTGATATGAATTGAAAGACACTTGCAAAGGTAGAGTGATAATCAAGATTGAGATCTGATTTTAGAAGGGAAAGATGATGTGTTAAATGGTCTAACAGATAGGAATCACTTTGTGATTAAGGCCGATCAATTGAAGATTTGGCCTTAATCGCGATTAGGATAATCATCGAAATTGCTTGAAGTAGTGCATGGTTGACAATAAACATGATAAAATTTGATTGAATTTATAAATGATAAATAAATAGAGAAATGATGCAAAAAGAAGGTACTTACCTTGTTCGATTGATAAATAAAATTGAGAGGATGATATTACCAGAGAGAGAAGATTGTAGATTCATGAAAGATTTGATGAGTTGATTCTGATGTTGAATGACCTCGAGGTTGAAAAAGAAATTGTTGATGCTTTGAATGTTATTGTGATGATCTCTAACTCTTGAAGAGGCTATGATATAAAATAAGATGCAAAATGTAAAGTTCCTTGAGAACATCCAATTATTAAAGTTAGGATGAAGATTAAGAAGCTAACCTAAAATGAAGGCCTAAAACACATTTATATAGATTTTATGTCAACAAAGGAGAATCACAATGATTAGTTAGAATCACGGTGATCCGGAAACATGGGAAAATAGTTAAAACAACTTCCCAAATCAAGGCATTTTTTTTTTTATTGAAGGATGTGTGTTGGAAAGAGGTTATGTGGGTTAGGAATGTTGTTAAATGGTTGAGAAGTGTTTATTTTGTTTTGTTTTATTTGATTTTGGTTTCTAAGTGGTTTGAGTGGTTTAAAAGGGGTAAAATAGGATTTTACAATGTAGAATGATATTTATGAGGAGTAAATATAATGGGGAGAAATAAGACTTAGGATAAGGATTTAATGTATAATATGATAGTGATGTGATAATGAAGGGGTGCTAGTGGACGGATATGGGAAATTAGTGGTGCTAATTTTAGGTGTCTACATTTTCCCCTTTTGTTGAGTGGTTTGGTGTAGACAAGCCATGAGACAAAAAAGAGATGATGATAGATGATGAAAGATGTATAATTATATGATGAGGTGCTCCCCTCAAACTAGGATTGATGACCTAAAAGGGAATCGATCACGAGTTTGAAAGAGATAGATGGAAAGATGTAAGGATGGAAAGATGAGAGATGATGATGCCCCAAGATGAGGTATAGAAAAAGATAGGTGTCCCAAAAATCAAGTGATAGGGGAACCAAAGGGCTCATGTCCTATAGAACATATGACTTAATGATGGAAAGGGGAAATAAAAAGGATGTTTTGATGAGGTCAAAGGACCAAAGATTGATGTTTCCACAAAGGTGGGCTTACGAGGCCAAGAAGTCAAGTGATAGGGGAACTAAAGGGTTCATGTCCTATAGACATATGACTTAATGATGAAAATGATGGTTTGACGAGGTCAAGGACCAAAATTGATGTTTCCACAAAGGTGGGATTACAAGGCTAGGAAGTCAAGTGATAGGGGAACCAAAGGGTTCATGTCCTATAGACATATGACTTAATGATGAAGGATGAATGATGATTTGATGAGGTCAAAGGACCAAAATTTGATGTTTCCACAAAGGTGGGCTTACGAGGCTTACAAGAAGTCAAGTATATGGGGATCCCGAATGGGTCAATAGAATATGACACACTTTTGACAGAGGAGGTAGCTTTATTAGAAAATGTCAATTTTTTTTATTGTAGTAGATGTAATGTTTTTATGTATATGGCTCTTTGTGAAGCTAATTTTTGATGTAGATGTTATGATGATAGATTGATTGATTTTTGAGATTTGATTGATTGATTTTTTATTATTTTATTGATATTGATGATGATATATTGATATGTGATGTGATCATGATGTATGGATATTGATAGATGTTGATATTGATATGTTATATTGATAGATGTTGATAGATGTTTGTTAAAGATGTGATGTGTTAGTGATATTTGATTTTAAAGTGACTTAATGTTTATCAAAATGTTTTTCAAAACCATGGTCAAGAATAAAAATGTGGAATGATTGTTTTGCTTGGATTTGATACATATGTGATGGGAAACAATAGAGTGAAGGATCTTGCACTTTTGGCCTTTACAAAAATGTTAACAGATGACTAACAATGGGTAGTAGTCACATAGGATCTTGGATATAGATGGAAGTGAAATGTATACCTTCCTAGGACATGAGAAGGGTTAACATATGTAGGTTATGTGGGAGAGTAGGTTCTCATTTTCAATGTTTCATAGAGAGATGCCCCAACTATACATATTTTTTTTTTTGATGCAAACTGATCATGCGGGAAGTTTTTTTGATGGGAAAGTTGATCATGCGAGAAGCTTTCCTAGGATGCTTTTTGATATTTTTGAATTTTTGAAGGTTGATCGATGTGGGAAGCCTTTTTACATGGGTAGCCATCCTTTGAGGGAGTGGTCTACAATTTTGAATTTTTTTTTATTTTTTTTTACAGAGATATCATCCTTCAAGGATTGGTCTATGATTTTGACATGTAGTTTATCCTTTGAGGGATCAATTATACTTTTTCTTTTTTGATAATATGATTTTGATTTTTGAAATAGTTTTCCTTCGAGGGATCAGTCTATTTTTTTTGAATTTTGATAGAAGCATCCATAGATATTTTTGACTTTATTTTTGAGTGAGGGAAAACCCTAATAGACCATTTTGAGGAGGGGATAATAAATGTGTACATGACCTACACATATGTGCCCCATGACATGTCTTTGGTTGGTAGACACAAGGTAGATGAATGTAATGATTGTGGGGTTCCTACTAAGGAGGAAATTTTCCATGTGAAAAGATGTGATGAATAGAGCCATGGTGCTCATCTTTAAGGATTTTAGGATAGTGATGGAAAACCACATTCTTTCAAATCATTACATGATAAGATGGTTGGTTGATGGTGGAATAAGATCTTTGATGTGACTACTATCATGATAGTTGATGTGTTAATAATAGAAAGGCCATAGTAAAGTGCAAGGGTTCCTTTTCAGGTGTAGGTTCAAGGAGGCTAGATGATATATGGACCCATCCATGGACCGATCTAGTTAGGGAAAAATTTCCACATTTACTCCTTTCCATAGTAGTGACATTTTGATTGATTGATAGGATAGGTTTGGTGAAGATGCACTAGGGGAGTGTGTAAGGTAAGACTTTCAAAGTCTCAGTAGAGAGGAGTCCCCTAGCATGACATGTGGATAGAGATAACATGTGTTGAAAGGAATGATGTCTTTCAGATTAGGATGATGAAATTTTTGATCTTGATTGATTGATTGAGTATATGGTAAATAAAGGAGGATGCCCTTTGAAAAAGGATCCATTGAAAATTGGATGAGATATGAGAGGATGATTGATGAGGAGGGTAGATGATGAAGCTTTGATTTTACCTTTTCTTCATGTATGATGATTTTTGATTTACGTAGGTGGGTGAACCGTACTTGATTTGAGATGAGGGACCTTCAATGGAAGGTGATGAGAAGACACGTATGAGAAAGGTTTTTCGAGATCTGATTGAGGATGACCCCTTGTCCTGTAGATGTCGTTAGTGAGGACACTGTCAATGACTTAGGTGTAGATGTTGATGAGATTGAAGGACCTTCAATGGAAGGTGTTGATGAGATTGAGAGACCTTCAATGGAAGGTGTTGAAGATGTCTGAAAAGGTTTGATAATATGAGATTGAGGATGTCCCCTTTGTCCTACAGACATTGAAGGTGGGTGGTGTAGATGATATCGATGATGGCTTAGGATGGTATTCTTCTAGGAGAAGATCATTGATGAGGAAGAGTCATTGGATTATGGCTTTAAGCACTTTACAACTCTCTGTGTTATGACTTGGGCTTCTATGGTAGGCACATGTTTTATTTTGATCATACCAGTAGGTTTTTGTATGTGGATTGGGTGTTTTGATGGGTGGTAATGTGATAAGAGAAGCCTGTATGAGCCTCTCGAGGATGTCAATGTAAGTCCCTTTTGGGGGATTTGATTAATGGATTTTGATTTTGATTTTGATTTATGAGAACACTTAGTAGGACACATCTTATTTTTGGATGGGGTGGATTCATAGATGTTGTATGGTGTTGAAACATCATAGGGGTGTTGTGAGGTTGATAAGAGAGAGGATATGATCTAAGGATGGGATAAGATGTGGGATTGATAAAATTGGATGATGGATGAGGTCCCAAAATGGACAGGAGGGATATATTATGGATGAGATAGGGTTTGATTGTGTGATATGATATTGAGATAAAGGATGGGGTCCCAAAATAGATGATGAGGGTGGAACCATAGATGTGATAGTTTTGGATTGTGATAAAGGATGGGGTCCCAAAATGGATGGTAAGGTTGAGACCCTAGATGATGTTTTTTTTTATTTTATAATGTTAGTTTTAGGTAAAGGATGGTGTTTTATGACATATGATGAGGATGAGGTGGTGGATGTGATAGGTTTCAATTTTTGTAATGTTTTCTTTAGATAGAGGAGAGGGTCTCATGTCAGATGATGAGGGTGAGGCCATGGATGTGATGGTATTTGATTGTATAGTGTTTGATTCAGATAAGGTTCTAGACTAGATGGTAAGTGAGTATTTGGGGATAGGATTGGGTCTGATTCGGATGAGGAGATGTTGTTTTTAGACATGATTGAGGTGGGTTATATTTATGTGAGCTACCCAATTCTTTGATTAGTTTGAAAAGTGGTTGGATGTTGAGATCTTTGATTATGAATGCCTCCTTAGTAATGGTCTCCAAGGTGGAGTCTAAGGGTTATAAGGAGGTAATGGATGATTGGATAGTAATGGACATGAGGTGATATCGATGTGTGAGGATTATCGAAAAGAGGATCTAGGGGTTTGAGTTTTCAAGAGGAAGCATTGGTGATGAAAGAGTCTCCTCATGGGGAAGATCATATGTAATAGTGTTGATGATGTGACTCAAGGATGTGTAGTATCTATATGGACTGAATCTATCGAGGTGTTGGGTTAGGAAGACAAGTAATGGCATCATGCGTGGTAGTTTCTCATCTAGTTCATAGGAAGACCTAGGGAATCAAATGGGACATGTGTAGATTGAGGATTGAGATGGCCTTCTTCAGGGCTTGATTTCTAACTTTTTGCCATGGTGAAGGCTTCATCAAAAGTCTAGAATGTGTGGATCTGAGGATAGATGAGATGTGATGGGAACATGATTGAGAAAACAACTTGATCAGTTCTTATTGAGGTAGTGAGAAGGTCAATTGATTGATAATGCTTTTCCACCTAGTGACAAAAGTCAACAAAGGGATTCATTTTCAGATTGTTTGATGGTAGAAAGGTTAGAAATGGTGATTTTGTGAGTAACATTTATAGTGAAGTGATCGAGAAATAACATGGCTAGTTGAGTGAAAGAGAAAAGAGTGTTAAGGGAGGGAGTTGTACCAATCCAAGGTAGGTCCTACCAGTGACATAGGAAAGGTTCTAAGAAGGAGATCTTGATCATGGATGATGAGATAACATGAAATTGTCTAAAGGATAGTATGTGTTACTGAGGATCCTCTTGCCATGGAACATGGTAAATTAAGGAAATTCCCAATGTGGAGGATATGATTTATATGGTACTGATGGATGGATGGGTTCATTAAAAAAATCATAAGTGAGGACGTGTTTGGGTCCCATGGTAGTGGCTTCCAAATTGTCTAATCTGTTTAACATGATCTTGCATAGGATCATTTGTAGGATTAGATGTGAAGGAATTAACATGTGAGTGCGAGATGAGCATGTGATTGATTTGATTGATGAAAATGTGGAGTAGGATGGTTTTTTGTGGATGGGATTGATGTGGGGGTTGATAAGGGTAGCTTGAGAAGATATCATTTGTAAAGTAGGTTGTGATAAAGGATGTGGGGAGATATGTAGGGATGTTGGATATGTTGTTGTTTTTGGATGAGAGGGGTGATTGGGCCTGAGTAGGGATGTGTGTATAGGTTTGGGATGTATGAGGTATTGAGAGAGGTATTGAAGTTGAGATAGGTTGATTGGATAAAATATGGGGGATGTTAAGATTCTGATGAGATTGTGATGAAGGAGGGATGTGAAAGGATGATTGATGGGATACATTGACATGGGATGAGGAGTGATAGTTTGGAAATAACTTGGATGTAAAGGATAGTCATAGGGTTTTTGGATAGGTTATTATAGGGTTGTATGATTGGTTGAAAGGTAGAGGTTCCATAGGGAAAAAATGGTCTAGATGGCTCTGGGAAAATGTCAGAGCTAAATGAGGTTGAGTGGGATGTGATAGGTTGATAAGATTGATAAGGACTAGATCTCTGTGTAGGGGATATTTTGAAATTGATTGGGATAAAAATATGTAGAGGTAGTGGATGAAACAACCAAAGATGATTGTAAAAATGATGCATAAGGGGTAAAAAGAATATGTTGATGTAGAGGTTGATCCATATTAAATGATAGTTAACTGATGATGATATAAAAAAATCCCTAAGAGAGCTACAAATGTAATAAACAAGTCAAGAAAAAATAATTTTAATTATCTTGATTAAAATTTAGATGTGGAGGAAGAGGCTCAGAGGGAACCTAATGATATGGTATTCTAAGGCTAGTTTCAAGTTTGTTAAAGGTTGGATTCCTCGATATACCCAAGGTACGTGAGGCCCAAATCTATGTTGGTTCTAGTACGGGGCTTGGTATTGGGGCCTACCCCCTCACTTCATGGTCCCAATGATAAGGGAGTCGGGTGCTTAGCCAATATACCACAACCAGTTGTTTATACTCAACTAAAACACCAAGTCGGTTTCCTATTGGGTGATGAAATCCCAATAGTTATCACCTAGGTAGGAGTGTTTGATGCAAATTTGATATTTGATGTGGTTTGGTTGTGTGTGAGGGAATATGAATTGAATGCAATAAATTAATCCTTTAATTAATCTATGTGATCAAGCAAGATGCAAGGTTTTTTTAAGCCCAAAAGAATGATTGATTTTGATGAGAAAAAAAAAAAATGTGATGTGAAAAAAAAAAAAAAGAAAAAACCTACCTGTAAAAATGCTTCCTTTTTAATTTTTAATTTTTTTTTTAGAAAAATAATGCAACAAAGAAAGCCTCCTAAAGGAGAAAACCTACAAAAATGTTAGCATAGAAAAAAAAAAAAAAAAACAAAAATGATGTTAGAGGTTGACTGACTAGGTAATCAAAAGCATCACAGAGATCATCGATGATTGATAGAATCATTGGAGATTCACACAATCTGGTGATTTGACTGGATCATTGGTGATTATAGAATAGAGCAAAAAACCTAAAATGAATGAAAACTAATTTAAATGAAAGAAAAAGGGACTTCGGTCCCACTGGGTGTGCTAGAATGTTCATAGATGTTTTTACTTTTCTACTTTAAATTAATGAAGTGAAATAATAAAAACAAAACCGACCTCAAAAGATGTAGGGGGTTTACGATACCCATAGAGATGGATGTTGAAGCTGATGTTTGATTGATGTCGATGGATCGATGTGTGCATGACTCCTTCTTTCCAATGGGATAAGCTACCTGTAATACACAAACACTCAAAAAAATATGGATTAGATAGATATATGGTGGATTTCTGGAAAAGGCCAATCCCTAGAATTCAATGGACTTCCTTGCAAGGATGTCAATCCACGTTCAAGAAATCAATATGATAATGATAAGATAAAATGATAAAATAAATGATATAACCAACAATGCAAAGGCAAAAGGGACTGATCATGCGGTCCAAGGCTATATGATGGTCTAATGGTGATACCTAATCCAAAGGGAGTTCTAGGAATCACAAATGGCTCAAAGGAGAAAGGATGTAGATAGTTGTGTACTCACAAAGGTGAGTAGGATGATGGATTTGATTTAAATAATTGATAAAGTGCTAAAGATGGCTCAAAGGAGCTTGATATATGACTAGACATGACACTTGCAAAGGTAGATGATAATAAAGATGAGATCTGATGTTAAAAAGGATAGCTGATGTGTTAAATGGTATAACAGACAAGAATCATTGGTGATTAAGGCTAATCGTCGATGATTGGGCTGAATCGTTGATGATTAGGAGAATCATCGATGATTTGGAAAGCATATAAGTTGAAAATAAACAGATAAAAATGTTTAAATTTATCAAATGATAAATAAATGGGACAATGATGTGAAAGGGAAGGTACTTACCTTGTTCTAGTTGATGAATAAAATTGATGATGAAATTACCGAGAGAGAAAAGAAGATTGTATTGATTTAAAATCATTGGATTTGATTGACCTCGAAGTTGGAGAAGAAATTGTTGATGCCTTGATTGTTGTTGTGATGAATCGACTCTTGGGATGAGGCTATGATACAAAAATGTATGTAGTGTAAAGTTCTAGACAACATCAATTAGTAAGTTAGGATGAGAGAAGCTAACCTTGAATGAATACCTGAGACACGTATATATAGATTTTATGTCAACAAAGGAGAATCACCGATGATTAGTTAGAATCACCGACGATCCGAGAAAATGGGAAAATAGTTTAAACAACTTCCCAAATCAAGGCATTTTTTGTTTTATTGAAGGATGTGGGTTGGAAAGAGGTTATGTGGGTTAGGAATGTTGTTGAATGGTTGAGAAGGTGTTTATTTTGTTTTGTTTTATTTGATTTTGGTTAGAATGTGGTTTGAGTGGTTTAAGAAGGGGTAAAATAGGATTTTACAGTGTGAAGTGATATTTACGGGAGTAAATATAATGGGGAATTAAGACTTAGGATAAGGATTTATTGTATAATATGATAGTGATGTGATAGTGAAGGGGGTCTGCTAGACGCAAATACGGGGAAATTAGCGGTGCTAATTTAGGTAGAGGGTTTTGAGTGTATTTTTTAATCTAATCTTTGAATCTTGTGTCTCGTGGTTTATTGTGAAATGTTGGAGAGTAAAAGGAAGGCTAAAAGGAGTAGAATAAACCATTGAAAAACCATGAAGCTATTTGGATATTGTGTAATCAGTAGACATAAAATCGTGCACTTACTACTATTTACTATACCACTAAGTATGTTGTTTTATATATGGATCTTGTGTAAGAAAAGTATTCATTGATGAACCATTCCATAGTCCATACATTTTTCTTATTGGTTTTTATTGTTTTTTATCTTTCATACTTGTCACTTATACACACAGTTCTAGTCAAGTCACAAGGATCCCTGTTAGTCAGTCTTCACTCATTTTTCATCACTTGTCTATGGACTTTAGTGCCCAATAATGGACAATGGCGCTAACCACTCCTGTCCATCCTAGGTGACCATGTCCTCTTTAAGTTTGATCTTATTTTTTACATTTGAGGTCAGTATTTTTGGCTTTCCCACTCATATCTCGAGGCACTATTCATTATATTAGGTCATTAGTGTCGAAATTCAGATAAGAGATCCCTATATAAACACAACATACATACCATTATAAGAGAAGATGATTCTTATCAAGGGCTAGCTATCTAAATACATTAAGGGAATACATTTAGGAACATTATTGTACATACACATTGCATAAGAAGGTGAGTTCATTCTATTCCATTCACATATTTGAATTTTATCTAGCTAACGCTTGTTATCTTGGTGTCATTGGCACGAGGGAAACCTAGGAGCACTATTACACACACAAACACATAGAACTACATTGGGTTTGAGATGTAGTGCAATGCTTAGTCATAAGTTCACCATTGTGACAACTGAGGATAGTTTGACCCCTCATATTGCATCTTTCTTTTTAAAGATTTGATGTTGTTTTGAGGGTTTTGCAAGAGGATATTTGTGTACAGGTTTACAAGTACATCGGTGATCTAAGTACGATTTATAGGATACCAAAGGTGAACAAGTGTGAAGCCCTAATGGCCATATCAAAACCAGGTCCCGACCTTTTCGTAGACCTAGGCACCTTGAAATAGGTATAGGGCACCCACAAGCCCCTTTCCCTCTCTAGGTGCCCTAGTCTAGCCATTTCCACCTCTGTTGCATTTTTCTCGTGGTTTGTTGTAACGTTTTGTGTTTCTATTTAATCATATTTTCCACTATGGACTCACTTTGAGATAAGTGAAATTGTGATAAGTACCTTACCCCTCTCATTTCCTTTCATAGTTAAAATTAAATAAATTGTTTAACATTTATATTCCATTATACATCATTTATGACATATCTTTACATTTAGATTTTAATAAAATATTCATATTTTATTAAATCATTTTTGTGAACCCATAACTTAGAACTACTTTCCTAGGATCCACTAAAACCCTAATGGCTAAGGATAACTCTTCTCTCTCTAGATAGTCATGCCTCATGTGAGTATCAATCCTATCTATGATGAAACAACCATAGCTGAAATTACCGCTCTATATCACAATGTTATTATTTCCGGATGATACTCAAATACAACTCTTAGCTAATGAATGCAATGTGCCTACTAGCTTTGATCATTCTACCATTAGCATTATTTTTGATCCAAAAATATTTTCTAGTTGTAGACCTTATTATTCAATCAGCCACACTCCTATTATTTATAATGAGAACTTAGATGATGTTATTATTTTTTTATGCTTAATCTTGATGATAATGCTTTAGCTAAAAATAGGAAGACAATAAACATGTACATGATGTTGTTTCTCATACTAGTTAGGATGATTCTATAGTTGCATCTCATACTCCTTGCATTTTTGAAAATGTTTCTCATGATGCATTGTATACTATTTCTCCTCCTCCTTCATTATATGTTGATGATACACTTAATGAAATCCTTTCATTTGAATCCTATATGATATTGATGATACACATGTTAGTAATGATTCTACTTCTTTGCATATTGTTGAATGTGAATTTTCTACTTCACTTTCATCTTTTGAGATTATCTCTAGTAGCATGCATGATTCATCTCCTTCCATCACTTCATCTCCTAATAATGTTTCCAATGCTAGTCCTACTACTCCTATTGACACTCCATCTACTTCACCACCTATTACTTCTTTGGAACCTATATCTAGTGTGCCCTTAACATCGACATCTTCCATTTCTTCTCTTGACATCCTTATGATCACTCACAATGGAAAGATTCAACCAATCAATACACTACTCACATTTGTTTTCATTCCTTCACATGAAATTTTATCACTCATGCATGTTGTTGGCCAATTAAAATCTCAGGTCCAATCTCTCACACTTGAAATCAAAGCCTATTATGCTTCTATCGATAAAAATTCTTTACATGACAACCCTATTCCAAAAAGATTCATAATTCAACATTCCCTAAGGATTTCATTATGCCTACATTTTCATGCTTTGATGGTACTGGAAATCCATATTTGCATCTCAAATATTATCATATAGTTATGGCTTCATACTCTAATGATTGATTGTTGCTCAAATCCTTTCACCATAGCCTTATTGATGACGTTATCCAATGGTACACACATTTACCCTTTGGATATATTAGTACCTATTGTGAGATGGAAGAAGTTTTTCTTCATCGTTTCATACTCAACAATGGCCTTAGAGTCACATATGATTATCTACATGGGTTACATTAAGGAAAAACAAAACCTATCATTGACGCCATTTTGTGGTTCAATGCTTGTATGCATCGAGTTAGTATTTCTTCCCATTGACTTAGAGGAGCAATTTATCTTTTGTCATGGCCTAATTTTTTCCCTAAAAGAGCACTTACAATATGAAATATGTGAATCTTTCACAATCTTATGTTATAAGGTCATTTATTTAGCACAAGATCTCATTGATGCACATGTTATAGATCCTCCTCCTAGTTCTCTTACTGCCGAACTATCTAGTTCTTCTCCACTTCCATCTGTTAAGCATCCTCCTAGGTCTCCATCTACTCCACCTCAAGCATTTTCAGTCTTCTCCATTGTATAAGCATCCTTCATCTCCTCCACTATTTCAAGCTCCACCTTAGACTTCTACATCTCCTTCACGGGATCCATTAAATTTTTCTCATCACGCTAGACCTCATGATGTGTTGTGTACCTTTCTTGAAAAACATTTGATTCACTTACCTTCTAATGAGCATCATCTATCATCATATACACTACCTCATCACTTATCTAGCTATAATCACATTACACATCAATTATTCATTAGTCAACATCATCAACTATGCATTACACAATCAAACCGTAAAACACAATCATCACTACATCATTCAAATACAATGATCATATGCCAATAAGACCATATATATTTATATATATATATCATTCACAATCATAGTCATAAAAATCTCATCATTAGCAGTGATTCCCCTACATTGATACATCGGTACATATATCATATCTCATCATCACTCCTTATCTGCCACTACGAGAGATCTAGAACCATAAGCTTCACCGCTCAATCTATGTCGCTGATCGCGGCCCCTATATCTCTCTACCTGCCTACGTAATTGTGTCACCTCAGTCAAGCTTGCTCCACGAAGAGACCCTGTAACTCCACGAATCATGAAAATATATCCATGCTTTAGAGGACCTTTATCGGATGCCTCTTTATCTCAGTGTCTCCTCACATGCCTTATCCCTTTTGCTCGATACCGGTACACGTCGCTCAAGTATCGCCACTAGCTCAAAAAAATGGGCATTCTTGCCTGCAATAGCATCTACACGGTCTACCATACCTCCACCCACGAGTACATTGGTGGAACATTCGAGTCAATGTGTGGATGGATGTGTCCATAATCACCTACCTATACACATCACCTACATCCATAGATCAATGCATTAGATAAAAATAACAATTGATCAACTTTATAAAGCAAATCAAAAGTAACACTATAACAAATACTCATGTTCTACTATTGCTGATGTCATGCTATCAGGGGCATGTGATTTCCCCTCTACTCTTACCCTCGGCGGTGCTCTTGTCACATATATAAATACTGGAAATTAAAATACCCATTGATGCGATGCCCACCATGCATGGTATGCCTCTGTATACCCCACATCATCCACATCTATTGGATCTATCACCAAAATGTACCTTGTCTACCCCATGGTGTACTAGTTGCTCTCCTATGGGTCCTGGTCTAGCTCCAACCCTCCTCGGTGCCCTAATGGACCTCACCCATCATATGGCTCTTGGGGAATGTCTTAGGACATACCAAATGGTTGTGAAACATGATCTTCCTAGAATAGCTTGGTGACCTTTGGGGCCCCTCTAGCCACATAGTCCATTGTATACATCATAACTCTCTGCATCTTATGGCCATCCTCCGTAGTCTCATTATGGCCTCCATATCACGACCTTTGGCCCCATATGATCTAACATCACTATATAGGTATCGTGTATCATCTTCTACCATGAACACCTACCCATCTCCTAGTAAATATATCTAGCCTAGCCCACTCTCCTCATGGTCCACCAATTGGCCTTAGTATCGTAATATGCTCATAGGCCCATACATGTAACAATGTGGTAGCTCCAATACCACCCCCATGCTCCTCCTATGTAAATATGTATAAATCCTTGTACAAGTGGGCCAATACACATTTTCCTAGGCATACCTCGTGCTCTCCTCCTCTATCCAACATATGCCATGCATCTTATACAAGATGTCTACACCACCACCCTCCACTATAATCAATGAATAAATCATCATGATAATAAACTTCCACAATTGAGGATCCCCCGATCTCATAATAATATCACACTAATATGGACCTCCGTATAAACTTGGGTCCCCATAAAATACCATATAATAGCCCTCATCTATCTCTGTGCATCATCCATGAACATCAACTAGAACCCTCTCCCCAATGATAGGAAATCACAATATGTGATACATGTCCTCCGTAGTCACTTGTATCTCCCATGTAGGTAACCAAAAATGCAAGCATCTACACACCTCCTCTCATACAAAGTTGTGATCATAGGCATATTATGGGGCACATCCTCCATCCTTGTTATGTGTTGCATTCACCACGGTCAAGAACATCCCACTCATCATCTGAAAACCCCAATCCTAACAATGTACTCAAATAGTGGCTACCACGAAACTCTCTCGAATGGATGTCCCTCTACATAACACAAACCGACAACAAACAACCCATTAACATCTCATATATATGCAAACACACCTACCTATAACATCAACACACATCAATTTTCACATCTACAACACTCTAGGCTCAACCCAAGCCTTTTGGGATGTCATCGCCTAGAAGAAGGATTGGGGCACCCAGAAGTAGGTCACTAGCACCCATGCTTGGGCCTAGTGTCTACATCATTAACACCTTCACCACTCTTGTCCAAGTCCAAATGCCGAGAAATTCAAAACTAAGTTTTTGCAAAAATTCATCAAAAACAACAAATATCAACTCATTTTTATAAAAAAATCAAACTTACAAGCTCAGGTTATCGTACATGATGCCATATTTTCTACCACCATCTCAAAATGGCTCAATCACAATGCTCTCACTTAAGGAAACTTCACACACCTAGAGCTCAAAATCACACTTGTGTAATAACTAAATGAATTGCCTATTCACTTTTCCATATTAGTATTTATAGTAACTTTCCATTACCTACCATATTATAGTCATTATTCATGTTCATTATTTGAACTAATACACATTACATAATTGTAATCTTATCTTGAGCATCCTTACTCTAATTCCTATCCTGTCATGTTGTTCATTTCGGTTAATTCCTCCTACTCTCATATCATACACATTCCATACACGTTAGAACAAGATTCACGACCCGGGTAGAGTACTTGATAGTAAATATAATCTTTACCTCAATGATTTTAGACAACTCTTTATTCATGAGGGCTCATTGTCAAAATTTCACCCCCAGGTAATTTTGATAACATGCATAAGAATATTCAAGTCCCGGAAAATTGATTGATTCGGGGCCAAAATCATGTTCTTAGAGTCCCCTCAAATATTTTCAAGTTCCACTCAGAGGAAAAGAGCAAGCTCGAGAAAATGTGAAAAAAGGTTGCAGAAGGCAAGTAGGTTGATCCAGGGAAAAAATCATAAAAATGACTAAGTCCTAGTCTAGGGCGATCACATTTGGGACAAAAAGGCATACGGCCAAAGTAAGCCAAACCCATGCAATCAGTACATACATTGGGACAAAAGTACGCGGCACGAAATGCCGGATCGATGAGAAAAAATTGCTATCTATTTGAGAGGACGAAATGGAACAATCGGGCCAAAAAGGCGCGAAGCCGTGGCTTGAGTCCATAAGGGTCCAAAATCAAATGGGACATCTACAAATGGACGCGAAATGTCCGAACCACCGAAATGAGCACAAAGGGCCCAAAATCAAATGGGACATCCGGGAAAAATGGAGGTGAAATACGCGAAGGAGCCGAAGGAGCACCAATCGAAACCGCCACGTGTCCTCACATGAGAAAAGTCAAAAGGTCAAAGGGGCGAGTTATCGAGCGTTGAACCGAACCAATGAAATGGTGCCACGTGTCCAAGTTTAAGGGGCCCACAAGTAATTTCAAAAGGAAATCCCACGAAAAGAAGGAGGAGAGAGAATTGCTCGTCCAATTACTTTATGTGTCGTCTAGATGGCGAAGAAAGCGGGAAAACATTTTAAAATTCGTTTTGATCTATTCCGTGCCCTAAATCTTCGATCGCCATATCTTTTGATCTAGAGCTTTCGTTTCCACGTTCTTTATATCAACGGAAAGCTGTTGAGATGCTCCAGTATGATTCTGGGATCAATCTTGAGTTTTGGTGCACTCAAGAGAAAAATCGAGAAGCGGCTCGACGTGTGGTAATGGCGAAGCGACCTTTCAACAACCCGTTTTAATGCTAATGGGTCGCATTCTTCTTCACGCCCAAAGTGACATTTTAGCGGCCAAATTAATAAAAATGGGTCGCATTCTCCTCCAAAATCACTCAAAGTGACGGGTATGGGTTGGTAAGATCCTCCATGCTGTTTTAATGCATCCACATCAATAAGGAATGGGCTTGCACGTTTTCCCACGTTTTTCATCCAAAATCGACCCATGCAATGTAAAAGCCAGATTTGGCTCATTTTAAAAAAAAGAGGTTGTTCATTCTTTCGGCTCACCTCCCTTCTTTTCTTCTCTAGGGTTGAAAATGGAGTTCAACCTCCTCCCTTGCTTTCTGTAATGGCGTTTTTGCCTCTTATTAATGGAATGATGTTCACAAACTTACTCCAACAAAATGTGTTTTGTGATGCATCTCCCCATCCTTTCTCATTTTTGCTTGTTTCCTCTTGCCTCTCTTCATTGCAGGTATTTGTGCATGTTTGAATGTTCATTACAGTGTCCTGGAGCCGTGTTCATGGAGTTTGGGACATTTTCCCGTGTGAAATCTATCCTTGGGCTCCCAGTGATGCATCCGTCCATCCTTCCCATTGCTCACCTCTCTTTGTCCCATGGCAGCTTTGATAGATGTCCAACATTCTCCTTCTCGGTGTATCACCGTTTTAGTCTTTTGTTGTTTTCCCTTCTCTCTCTCTCTCTCTCTCTCTCTCTATCTCCTTGGCATGGTTAGATTAGGATTAGATTAGCTTGCACCTACCGGAATAGCTTGTGGCAGTAGTTTAGGAGCAGGAACCAGCCTTCTCTGAGATTCCTCTCTCGGTTTTACAAGTCACGCTTGGAGAGAGGTTTCCATGTTGTGCAATCACCTTTGGATGCCAACATCAACCTAGAAGCCTTGTGTGTCCAGGTGTTTGTGATTTTGCATCAGCATTTTAGCATGCATGGGACCTTAGAGGTCTTTCACTTCATCTTTACAGTTGATGTGTTCTGTGAAGATTTCAGCCTTTGGAGGCACTTGCAAACACATCCGGCGACTCCATCTCGGTCAACAACCATCTCTCGAAGTTGCGAGACCTTCCTTTCCATTCATTTTCATTCATTTTCCATTCATCCTTCTTTCCATCTCTTTCATTCTTCCTCATTCTTTTGAAGTTATGCAATCATGACTTCATTTCCATCATGGATTTCATATCAACAACAGCATATATTCCACCTCAACAGTTTTACAAATCCTCCGACTCAGCATGCATATTCATATGAACAATGATGCAAAGTCGAGTTTAGGCTATGGAGCTTTCAAGAGCAAGAGTATGCATATAATGAAGAAAATCGATGCAAGATGCTGGTCTGGTTGGAGAAAATCCAAAAGATGGAGGTAAACATAGTGCGATCCTGAGCTCGATCCACAGATGAAAGCTTTTGGAATCAGTTATGGAGCACCTGTCCATGGTGGGACCTTTTCCAAGGCATTACATCCCTCGGAGAAGCTTGACTTCATGATTGCAATGCTGCCTTTGCTTGCATGGATTGAAGAAATAGAGGTGTATGAGAGAAGTATTCAATGAACCTTGTCAACGGTAAGCACACCATCTCATGCCTTTCCTTTTCCTCTTTCCCAATCTGTTTCATTTCAGCAAAGTCAAGTTTCAAACCCTCCATCTGCTGTCCCAAGTGTTGAATCCGTTTCTCCACCCCCGATCTTCCACCTCATCTCGATTCTTCTTTCCTTTTCCCTTCCAAACAGTCATTCCCTCCACAAGAGCTAATAGAAATACCCCCTCCTCCAAAGAAACAAGAGGTTTCACTACCTCCACCACCACAAAAAAGTGTAAAATCGGTTGAGTTTCAACCCATACCTCCTCTTGCATTCCCAATTTCATATGGGGAAGAAGGAATTGAAAAAATCAGTCATCAAGGACAGCAAGAAGAGGAGCCCAACGAGAAAATAAATGATATGACTTGAAGGTTTGGGCTACAAATTTGGGATGACAAAGATCCCTTGATGGTTAAGCCTACATAAGAGGCTAAGGTTGAACAAATGGTGGTTAGGACTGATTTGGTTGTAGCCTTGCAGTCCCAACTTGTCCTCTAGAGCAACAAATTGAAGAGTTTGACTTGACAAACTTCATGCTTGAGGAGGAGTTCAATCAAGAGCAAGATTCTCTTCAAACATTGGAGGAAGGAGAAGCTGCTCCAAATCTAAAAGAAGAGGAGCACAATCTAGCTGTGGAGGAGAAAAATGCAGATCCAAGGGCTTTGAGCACAAAGCAGGTTACAGGAGAACCTTCAGTTCTTCTTTCCACTTCATCTCTCTCAAGTTCTAGCACTGAAAAGGAGTTTGATCTCTCAAACTCAATATTGGAGAGTGAAGGAAACCATGGTGGTCAAGTTGTAGATCAAGAGGACACCATGGAGGAAGTTGAAAATGAGCACAGGACAGCAATGAGGCGGTTTACACCATGCGTATTTGGAGGACTGTTTTGATAGAGAAGAGCCGGTTGAGCTTTCACCTTTCTCTCTTTCATCATCCACATTCCAAACACCGCAGAGCTATGCCATGAAGGCAGCTTTCATTTGCAGCAAATCCTCCATCTTACAAAAGCAGCTCTTTGGAATCAAAATTGGAAGATTTTATCTTCCATGTTATTCATTGGAGGAAGAGAAAGGACAGATAATTTCACCATTTCTTCCACCATCCATTCAAGAGGGTCTACAAGAAGACTCCATTCTTGGAGTTGAAAATCGAAGCTATGGGCATATCAAATGGATTAGACCTTGCCCAATCGTATTTGGCTTCATTGGAGCCAAAGGAGAAGCCACAAACTACCAGTCATGCTTATTCGAGCATGAGGATGAGCTACAAAGTACCAAGGATCAGCTGCCATACCTCTCCAATCCAAATGTAGAGCAACTAAAAGAGGTATTGGATTTTTCAGATTGATACCTCCTGATGATTTGGATAAGACCAAACTTTTGTTGATTTTCCATCCATCCAAACAGCCATGATCGATGCAAATCAATTGCATGGCTGCCAATTTTGAAGAAAGGAAGCTATTTCTCACAACCATTCAATGGTTTGTTTAGCTTGCCTTTGCTTCCATAGCTAGGTTTGCTTTCAGGTAGGAGAAGTGCTTGTGCACACTCGCATGTTCCATTTGGGCATGTATGATTTTCAGTTTTGTACATAGTTTTGGTGTTGCTGGTTACGCTCTTGCATTCATTTCATGGGCATCTTGGTGAAGACACTCCAGGTTCAATGGGTTTCCAAGTGGCTCGAGAGGGAGGTTTTCAAAGTTCGATCAACTTCAGGTTCAACTCATGACTCCATGCCCAATGGATGCTTCAGCTACGATCATTCATCTAGTAGGCATGAATGACCCCTGAAGTCGCCAAACCGTTGTCAAAATTTCACCCCTCGGGTAATTTTGATAACATGCATAAGAATATTCAAGTCCCAGGAAAATTGATTGATTCGGGCCAAAATCATGTTTCAGAGTCCCCTCAAATATTTTCAAGTTCCCTGTCTGAGAGGAAAAGAGCAAGCTCGAGAAAATGTGAAAAAGGTTGCGAGAAGGCAAGTAGGTTGATCCAGAAAAATCATAAAAATGACTAAGTCCTAGTCCTAGGGGCGTCGGGACATTTGGGACAAAAAGCCTGAACTAACACTTCGCCAAAGTAAGCACAAACGCCTGTGCAACAGGACATCTCGAAGTGCGCGAAAATGCCGATTCGGCCGAGAAAATTGGCTAACTTCGAGAGGGACGTAAATGGGACAATCGGGCCAAAAAGGCGCGAACCGGCCGAATCTGTCGAAATGAGTCCAGAGGGTCCAAAATCAAATGGGACATCTCGGGACAAATGGATTGCACGAACCGGCCGAAATGAGCACAAAGGGCCCAAAATCAAATGGGACATCCGGGACAAATGGAAGCGAAGTACGCGAAGGAGCCGAAGGAGCGAGACCAATCGAAGCCACGTGTCCTCATAGGAGAAAAAGTCAAAAGGTCAAAGGGGCGAGTTATCGAGTGCTGAACCGAACCAATGAAATGGCGCCACGTGTCCAAGTTTAAGGGGCCCACAAGCAATTTCAAAAGGAAAGCCCGTGAAAGACGGAGGAGAGAGAATTGCTCGTCCAATCAGCACGTGCCACGTGTCGTCTAGATGGCGATGAGCGGAAAACATTTTAAAATTCGTTTTGATCATTGTGTAAAATCTTGGATCGCCGTATCTTTTGATCCAGAGCTCGGATTTCCTATATCAACGGAAAGCTGTTGACTTGCTCTACATGATTATCAATCTCGAGTTTTGGTGCAGTCTGAAGAGAGAAAATCAAGAAACGGCTCGACGTGTGGTAATACCAAAAGCGACCTTTTTCAACCTAATGGGTGGATTCTTCTTATACGTATTATTTTAGCGGCCAAATTAATACAAATGGGTTGCATTCTCCTCCAAAATCACTCAAAGTGATAGGGTATGGGTTGGTAAGATCCTCCATGCTTGATTTAATGCATCTGCAAATCAATGAGGAATGGGCTCTACGTTTCCCACGTTTTCTTCCCCGGGCTCGACCCATGCAATGTAAAAGCGATTTGGCTCATTTTTTAAAAAAAGAGGTTGTTCATTCTTTCTCGCTTCTGCCTCCCTTCTTTTCTTCTCTAGGGTTGAAAATGGAGTTCGAACCTCCTCCTCTCTTCTCCGTAATGGTGTTTTTGCCTTTTACTAATGGAATGATGTTCGTGCAAAACATTAACGGAGCAACAAAACGTGTTTTGTGATGCATCTGTCCATCCTTCCTCATTTTTGCTTGTCCTCTTCTTGCCTCTCTTCATTGCGAGGTATTTGTGCATGTTTGAATGTTCATTGCAAGTTTGGAGCTATGTTCATGGAGTTTTGGGACATTTTCGTGTGAAATCTATCCTTGGGCTGTGATGCATCTGTCCATCCTTCCCATTGCTCACCTCTCTTTGTCCCATGGCAGTTTTGATAGATGTCCAACATTCTCCTTCTCTGGTGTATCACCGTTTTAGTGTAGGCTTTTGCTGTTTTTCCTTTCTCTCTCTCTCTCGTCTCCTTGCACGGTTAGATTAGGATTAGATTAACTTGCTGCACTAGAATAGCTTGTGGCGAGTAGTTTAGGAGTAGGAACTAGCCTTCTCTGGAGATTCCTCTCTCGGTTTCACAAGTCCCAACACTTGAGAGAGGTTTCCATGTTGTGCAATCACACCGGATGCCCGAACATCAACCTGAGGATGTGCGTCCAAGGTCCTTAGATCCTTAGATTGAATGGCCTTTTCTTTTTTCTGATGGGCTTGATACTAGGATCAAGGTCAATGGAGTGTTGAGCAACACTTAGATCAAATCCTTTGAGGTCTTCATACTCCTATGAGAAGATATCATTGTAGTTCTGACACAAAGAGATGAAGGCATGCTTCTTATTGCCACGTGTAATATTTTCTATAGTAGAAACACCTTGTCACGTGCAATAGTGGAGTTTGAGTGCATTCTTCTTACATCATGCGTATATACTTTTCTTCACCCTTGAACTCATCACCTAGGATAAATATTTTCTCTAAGGTGACCAACCCTTTAGGCAACTTGTTTTTCTTGAGTTGAATCACTTGTTCACCATATTTTTCATGTAAATCAGCTTGCATGCTTGCAGATAACTCAACTTCATTATGAATGAACTAGACAATTTGTGCATCATTGTCAAACTCTTTCTAGTTGGTTTCATTATCTTGAATATATGGTCTTATCACCATTTTAATGTGATGTGTGCTTCTTATGATAAAATCCTCAACAAGTGAGAATTGGGAACCAAGCACAACCATCTGATCTGCTTCTTTGTTCATCTTTCTCGGCACCACCTCCAGATTTAGAACATTAAATATCTCAAGGAGATCCCAAAATATATGTTTATAAGCCTTGAGAAGCTTATTATTTTCGTACACTTGTTTTTGACCTAGTGGATAACCAATTTTGTGTCCCCAAAAATTTGTAGCGCCTTGATCTATATCTTTTCAATAATAAGAAGACCATGCACCAACACTTCATATTTTGCTACATTGTTGGAGCATGCAAACTACAACCTATGCAAAAATAATAACTTCTCATCCTTAGGGTAAATAAGAACAACACTGCACCATTTTTGCTTCTAGAGCCATCAAAGTATAACTTCCATAGACCATAATTTTCTTCATTCTATTTTATCACGTTTGCTAACACTACTTATTCTTCAAGGATGTAATAAGTATTAAGGACAGTTTTCAAAGGCTTTAGTATAAGAATAAAATTCATAGTGTTTTTTGGCCCATTCATCTAGTGATAGATCAAGTAAATGAGGAGGAATAAGTTGTTCTTCTAAAACTAAGACTTGTTCTCGACCTTCTTGGATTAGGTAATTTACTTATAGAGGGGATGGGTTATATGAATCAACATGATAGGAAAATATAGGTTCATCTTTTATGGTAAACCAAGTACCATACATTGTTCTTAATAGCATATGAGACCAATCGGAGGATAAGTAACCACCCACTTTAGAGGTGAAATCTCTTGATAGGAAAAGGGAAAACAAAGGAGGTAAGTCAATAATTGACACATATTAAGTTATTGTAAGACTTAGACATGCATGGAGGGTTAACTCAATATTCTTGATGACTCCTAGAGTGGTGACAGTTAAGACATCAAGTTGTAAGACTCCTTTAGACATAGGGCTATACTCAAGGCCTAGGACATCAAGTAATTCTCTTTGGCATAACTGAGAGGTACTAGGGCCCGAGTCAATCATACAATTGTGAATAAGATGTTTTCCTATGATCAAGGACATATATAAGTGTGGGGTTTTAATAATCTTACTTTCTTCCCTCTCCTTGACAGAGATATTGACAACATCTTGAGATTTTTTATCCTACATTGTGATATTTACATTTGTCTTCTTCATCTGGTCCACAATGTTGAAAATAATTCCCATGGACTTATGCATTTGAGGCACAACAACATCCTTTCTTGATTGTTTGGGTGTAGAGGCAGGGGCCTTAGCTTACGTAAAGGATTGACCTACCAAAGGAAGGGCACGCACCACTCTGTTGAAACATTACACAACCTCACACGCGGGAACTTGTGTGCCATGATTGTTGGGTGCCTTGGTTGTATCTCTTTGTTTTTAGGATTGGCATGTATGATAGGAGTTGAAGGTTGCACGTCAAACTCAAGCATTCTCTTTTTTTGTCTTGTGTTATCAATGCAACTTGGCCACACATTATTTTTTTGACTATCTGCAACTTGATTGATTACACACAAGTCCTCTGAGCCAAAGAACATAAAGTTGGTCTCGAAGTAACTTTTAGCATTTCTTGATTTTATGATTCGGTGTGTGGGAGGTTAATAGTTTGAATTAATTTGAATCATGTAAGATTTTACACGCATGGCATTAGCACAATTGTATTGATTATGAGGCATATTGTAAGGAAATCACCATTTTGACTCTTAAGCCATATTGTTATGTACTGGGAGTAGTGCTTGACTTGCGTTGGGCATTGGAAGAGATTGCGCGGAGGAACTATTTGTAATGGAAGGTGTGCATTAGCATGTCATCTATCATTTTGTTGGTTCTACCCATATCTTTGATTTGCATATTGATTTCTAAAGGGTTGATGGCTTTGATTATACCCTTGATTAGAATTATTTCGAAGGCTTACACTTGCTTCTTTTCTAAATATATGACCTTATTTGATGAGTTTCTAATCAAGGCTTTCATTTCATCATCCTCCTTCTATTACACAAGTAAATATGATGTGGATGTTATGGTTTACATGCTCTACTTGAGAACATGAGAATAGAAGGATGGGGCACTGAGAATTTTTAGGAATAAGGGCATAAGCAATCTAGGAGCTAACTTTCCCGCCTAAAAACTATTTTTGCCCTTATTGCAATATTATAGGTAGGGTGATAAGGTTCCACCCCCATAAACCGAATCATAATTGAGATGTCACTATTCAAAGCCCTTAGATAATATAGGAAAGCATGTTGGGTTATAGGCCTTACCACTTGAGGGATTATGTCCCAAATCTTTTGAAATATGATATTAAAATCAGTCATCTACTCATTGTGTGCTCTTTTTGTTGTTTTCAATTGCTCCATCAAGGACAATTGATCCGACTTTGTTGGTCCAAAATCTATCGAGAGGGCGAGATCTATGGATAGACAAGCCAACAGTGTGCGAGGGCATAACCCCTCTTTGAGACAATGAAAGCAAAACTAGTTTATTGTTATTCTACCAAAAGTAGGAATTTGTACAAATCCCATAATATTCTACCTTCGGGGTTTGGGATCTCATCCCGATTAGAGTATTTCCATTATGTGAGTAGAAAGGGATGAAGAGAAGAGAGGAGATAGGATAGTTCTGAAGGGAGAAAAGAAATGAATTCCAAAGAAGAAAGGTCAGAGGGTTTATGTTTTGGGATTGGTAGTAAATGGAGCCAAACCTATTTACATAAAAAACAAAGAAATACTGATGAGCAAATGACAAAAAAGTAGAAATAGATCTAACAGAATAAACACACAGATCTGACATAAGAAAGGTCTGATGCACATAACACATGTATTTAGCGCAAAGTCTCAATATTTGTATTAATGTTTTCTTTTGTTACAAAAAGTACAAAGCCTTTTCTTCTCACTTCTATTTTTCATCTAAAAAATGTCCACCTCTTGAATACAAAAATATCCAAGTATATATAGAAGGAGAAGGAGAAAGAAGGAAAAAGAAACCAACAACTAATTACAAAATATTTACAAAATATCTAAAAGTCAATTGTTGACTTTGGGAAATTTGGTGGATAACAACATCTCATGGTGCAACATGGATGATGTCATCATTTGTGCCAAAAAACTTTTAAATATTACAAAAAGAGAACATCCTAGGAGGAAGGAGCCTATTCGTCGTCATCCCATCAGTTGGAAGGGAGTATCCTACTTCTTCTCAGGAGAGGAAATATGAAATTGAGCACAATACTCCAAGAATTTTCTAATCATCGGTTGAATTTGATCCTGAGTAGGACCCTTGGTGTGATCGCCGATGACTTCACAAGTCTCCCATTCATCTCTGAGTCTCTCTGGGAGCTTGAAGTATTCATTACCTACCTCCATCAGGTATCCAACAAAATTGTGGTAGGCTAGAAGGTTGTTGATAGATTCTGCATCAAAAGTCACTTCTGACCCTAACCCTTGCGACGTGATCTCCTTAAAGATCTGAATAGTGTCATCTACCTTCCTCAAGGCGTATGATGGGGTGAGAAAGCCTAGAGACATCCTTAGGATGATCTGCTCCATTTGATGCATTGCATCCAAGGCTTCCTCCTTGATTTTATCAATTTTCTCCAAGATGAATTCCATTTGATCGACCTGATAATCCAAAGCAGCAAGGACTTTATTGGGTGCTCTTGGGTGATCAAAGATGCTGAATTTCACTAAGTCATCGACTGGGCAGTTGAGCATCTTCTGGAATGTCTCATGTTATAACCTAGCATGGTCCAACTCTTTAGAGATAGGTCCTGCAATCACCTGGAGTTCCTTGTTAGCCTAATCAATATTCTGATATAGCTCTGTGAACTTTACGATTACTTCCTCACTATCCTTGAGGATCTAGTCTCTCCAGGAAGATACTAGTCATACCTTGTTCACCAATCTTGGCATACTTGTTTATCTTTTCTGGCTAAGGGCCTCAAGATTTTCCTGGTAGTTGTAGGAGGTGCACTTACCCATTTTCTGTAAGGCTTGGAGAAGATGTTTGTTCTGTTCTTTTAGTATCCTCTTCTCTTCCTTTGCCTCCTGAAGCTTTTTGCAAAGGGCATCCACTATGAGATAGGGCCTCTCCCTGTAGGCTTTCTGAGGATGTTCCCATCGTGACCTATGTCATTGTATAATCTGTAGGAGACAGATCCTTTTTTCCTTTGTGGGATCAGGGTATGCGATCTCCATTACCCTTTCACCCAAGCACTCGAGAGAAGCGGGTTATCGGCTTTTGCTTCTTAGTTCCTTTTGTTGGAATGACGAAGAAGTCCATAGGTGCAATGGGACTTTCCTCTTATCTTGGCTCGGGTGCTTGGAGATCCATTAAGAGGGAGTGGGGACCAGAGGAGAAGAGGGAACGGAGGTAAAAGAAGGAGTGGCTACAGTGAACTCAGGGAAATGTGTCGAGATGCTTGGTGGCGGCATTGATAAAGAAGCCGAATCTCCAACGCTCACAGGGGTAGGAGTCACTGTAGGAGAGGAAACCATGGGGGTGGAAGGGATATGAGAGATGAGGGAAGAAATACTAGGGGACAGCTCACGAGGGAAGAGAAGATGGAGGAAGAGGAAGGGGGAATAGTAGAAGATGGGGAGAAGACACAACCGAGGAGCGGTTTCTTGAGTGACGAGGAGGGGAAGGAGGAGCTAGAGATGGGACAGTGGGAACCTCGCGATTCTGCAGTGGCAACATCCTGAGTGGATGTGCCCATTGGAACACTTACCACTGTTCTTTTACTGGGAGACCAGCTTACGACACTGCTCCCGGGTGGCGAAGGAGGACTCTCGGGAGCTTTCTCCTGAGCAACACTTGACTCTCCTTCTTTGTCTTTCCCTTTGCCCTTTGGCAAGTGTTTTGGTCTAGTAGGTGCATTGCCCAAAGGAGACGTGGTGAAGTCTACCCCAAGGTAGATGAGACCATTATACCTACACTAATGCTCATGTGCTACAAAGTGCCCTTAACCCTCTCCTCAATAGTCTGAGGTGCCCTTGTTCTATCTATCTTGGCAAATGGCCAATTGTCCCCGTCCGTATCTAGATAGACCTAATCAACTTCTTGATCAGTCATTTGGAAACCTTTCGAGGACAATGGCCACGCCATATTGGATAATTTCTACCAGGGCCAGGCGGGAGTGATCCTTCCTTCTAAGCTCGACCTCATGATACAGGTCGATGTAGATATCCTCAATATGTGGGATGTGGATTGGGTCAAGTTTTGCCTTTGGGAGGCAATTGCGAGGATCAAAGGTCAACCTTGCCAGAAATTGTGTTTCAAGTTAAGCAATTCCAACTCTGCAAACATTTCCCAAGATTTGGTGTGAGAAGTGCAGGTGTATCTACCCACTGTGAGGGGAAAGGAGTTCCACCCTTCTTTCTTTTTAGGCACTTCTTGTGATATGTGATAAGCTACCTGACAGCTCCAATAGGATCAATTTTGGTCCCGCATACCTTGGTAACTTGGTGGGCTCCCCCAAGAAGTTGGTGGCTCTGAGATAAGTGAAAGTGGGGAATTACATAAATAACGCCCCCACTTCTCTGTGGCAGTCACTATGCTCTTGGTCATCCGACCATGTGAGTCATATTGGGCCTCAAGAGGTAGATGATGTCGTAGAAGAAGGCATCATTGATCTTGCTGAACTGTGGGATGTTGTTTTCCAGTCTCAACTCTAGATAATATTCATATATTTTTACTTGGGGCCATACCCCACATCGAATCGATCTTTGGATAGTCTCTTTCTGAGGCAACAACGTAGACCACGTAGGAGTTCATGTAGAACCTCCCCGTTGTTGAGAGTTGTTGGAGTTGCTCAGAGATGGTGCTGCTGATGATCTCTGCCCATTCAAAATGTTGATCTGGAACGTTTTTGCTCATTGTCTCCAGATATCTGAGCATCCATTTGTGGAAGTAATGGGCATCAGGAAGCCCAAATACCCTACTTAGGAAGGTTATGGTGTCGCTCAGCTCCTCTCGAGAAGTCGCTGCGGTGAATAACCCACTTGGCCACCAGTTATTACCTTCTTATTCTTTAGATACACTTCGTTCATGAGCTTCATGCATTTGTCTTCATTTTCATCCCATGCATTTATAATGTCTTCTTGGCTTATGGCCACAAAGTACCGATGGTGGGGGATACCCAACATGATTTCAAAGTGTCAGGAAATGAGGTTGATTATAACCTTTCCCTTTTCATTCTCGACACACCTTGTGTCCTTATTGTCATAAGCAAGCTACCACCATCATGAATTCATTGTTCACTCGTGCTCATGGGAATTCCCCTAGTGAAGTGTAGACCACTTCCGACCAATTTTTCCATCCATAGACTACCTGTGACCCTTCTGGTTCTGGCCCAGAAATCCTCCATATCAATGTGGCCGAGTTCTGAATCCCTGATGTCCAAGTCACATTCTGCAAGGGACTCGGGCATCCTAACCCTTTGGTATTTGTACTTCATTTCTTCTTCTATGAGTTTGGCCTTACCCTTAGACTTGGTTGGCCTCTTACTTGATGAAGACATATGTGAATATGAGTTCAGCTGCTGATTTGCAAGAAGAAGAGCAAAGTCCATCGCAGAAGAGCCATGTTAGCTATTAAATCGTCCATCAAAGCTTTACAAAATGAAGAGTTAGCAATTTTAGAAGCTTCTGGGTGTAGGCGCGATTATACTACGAGGATGCAAGGTCGAGAAAAGCAAGGCACACTGCTTGTTGGAGAGTGTTGCATGGAAGAAGACAACGCAAAGGGCGCAGGGCGCAGAAAGATTACACAAAACACTCAGATGTTGATGTCAATGTATGTGCGCCTGCGCCATATGAAGGGTTTAACTGGTACGATTATCTTGGTGTTGCAAGGCTATAGGATGTACCACTGGTGTAGATCTGGTACATGTTGCAAAACATTTTTATGTGCCAAAGGGCGTAGAATTAAAGGATGCATCATTGAGTTAAGGTGCACCAAGGGGCTTTTGGTGTGGTGCAGGAAGAGTTTGCATGACATTCAGATGTCGGTGTAGGTGGGATTGCGCTTGTGCCTATGTTAGGTTTTAAGAATTTTATAAGGCACAGGGAGGGTGTATGCTGTAGGCGGGGATAGTGCACCCCTTGGCGCGACTGTGTTTTATGTAACAACGATTTTGTTTACGCCAAAGAGAAAGCCGTGGCTTTGGATTTGTAATAACTTTATATTTTCTCTTTTGATAGGTTTGCGGTTTTTTGGCCTCTTTCAACACAGATTTAGACAGCTGAGGGGAACAGAGCAAAGAGGATGAAGGACCATTTTGAGACAAAATCCCTCTAGGCCAGCAGATCTGGAAGGAGGGTAAAACCGGTTTGGGGGAGAGAAGATTGCAAAACGGGTTGGAGGTTGTGTTTTATTTCTTTAGATTCATTTCTTTGTTTTTTTAACAACCTCTGAAAACAATACAAAAAACCCACAAACAATCACCACAAGAAAAGCAAAGACCACTTACCAGGAATATATAGAATGGAAGAAATGATGTGGGGTCCACGAATGTGACGTAAAGTGACACGGGGATGATAGGAGCGACAGGTGCAGAGGAATTAAACTTTTCACGTTTTTTCAATCATGAAAATGACAGTCGATGTGCCTATATATAGCAAAAGGTGCAATAAATGTGCCACCAACTTTTTCAAAGGCGCACCAAAACAAATGCCAACATGAAATTATTTGTGCCTTTGGCGCGGTTTCGGGACTGTCGACATTACCTTTTTAGCGCTTTGGTGCACCATTCAGGGGCGCAACATTTTTATGTCAACAAGAAGGTGCATGCGCCTTGGCGCAAATGAGAAGGGTGCATCATGGGAAGGCACAACATTTTTAATGTCGACATTCCAAAGGATGCGCCAAAGGAATAAAAGGGGGTAAATTCATTTGGTGTTACATGAATAAAATTTGTGCCCAGCCAAAAAGGACCAAAAGACTAAGTTCGAAAAACTAGATTCTCTGGAAAGGGATTTTATGCCATTCCAAATGCTAAGGGACCTTGGCAGGAACCGAAACAAAATTTTGGTATGGTTACCTACAAAATTTCCCTTGTCAATTTTACAGGATAACAAACTTATCTTCAAAATAGTTGCAAAGAGCTATGCTAAGTTCATCTCAACTAGTAATAGATACGGTCTCAAACTTCATACCAACTTTGGAGTGTTTTACCTTTGAGTGAAGATGCTAGCAGTCTAACTACTACACATCATCATGAGTAACCATGTAAACAGAGCATACACTAGCCACATCTTGGATGTCCTCGGTAGGTGTGACTTGATTCTCACCGGTGAAGTATGGAATACTTTTGAGCATGGTGATGACATGTCATATTACGCGTTAAAGCAAGAGGACTTCCACCAATAAAATTTGAAAATGGTATATTTCTCTATGGTGGTGGAGATGTCATGATAGGGTGCATAGGTTTGCTAAGAGGAGGAGTGGAAATTTTACGACGCTACTGGAGATGGAGATGCGAGCACAATATTTTCCCGACTCTTCTTCTTGAGATAGTTGGAGGTACTTGAAGGACTCTTTAGTAGTTGTGATTTGTCTTGTATGTATCCTTCTCATGAAAAGGCATGTCAACTATTAAAAACTATAGATTTGAGTGTTAGGAGTCACAAGATGTGTTGAAACAAGCCTCCAAAAGTTGGAAATTGCTAAGACACACACTAGAACTAATCAATGTTGAAATTTAAGCTTTTAATTTTGGTCCCACTAGGTGTGCCAGAAACTGTTGAAGCTCAAACTTGCACCCATCCCAGATCAAGATGAACTAGGGTGTTGAGGAAACATGAGACTGTCTCTAAGTTATGGGACCTTGCATGCTTGAGACAAACCTTTGGAGAAGGCAAGTTCCTCTACCTATCTCTACTGCTAAAACTACTCCTAATGCTGAAATCAAATCCTAAACTAATCATGCTAAGGGACCAAATTTATAAGGATTCCCAAAAATGGAAAATTAATCTAAGGGAGGTGATAGCACCAAAAAGAGAGGGGGAAATCATACAATGAAACACACCTACACACTCATTTTCATGGGGCATAATCGAGAAAAGGAACCTGCAAGGGACGTGAGAAAGCACAACAAACACACAATGTAAAAGAGAGGTAAGAAAAAGCAATAAAAACAAGCCAAGGCAGAGAATAGCCATAAAATAAAGCTTTTATTACTTCCATAAAATATACAGTCGATTACAATTTTGGATGAGGCCGATATCCACATACAAGGAGCTAGATCTGAAGGCCTATAACTTAAAATGCAAAGAATTAGAGTCCTTGGCCAACTAAAGGGTCCAATAAAAAAACAATGAGAAATGCTCATACATTTATAGCGGGAGAGAGGAAGAGGGAAACTCGAATTTGAAATGCAACCACCAATAGAAAACATTGAATGCGTATAAATCGGCCTGCAATGCTAAAATATGCACCACCCCATGTTTGTTTGGCTTGTAGAAGAAGGAAGGAGGTGAGATTTGAAGAAAATATGGTGGTTGAGTCGATTAGATGTCTGCATTAATAGCTAAAACACATTTCCTTGTTCCTCACCTACCAAATCATAACAAATAATATGATTTTGAATGATCTAGAGTATATCACATGTCAATAGATTTCCAACAAGATCGGTTGCACATTAATTCGAGATTTATAGAAAAATTTATGATGATCTCGAAGTCTGCGATAAAAGGAAACCGGACACGCAATGACAAGTGATTGGTGAAGGATCATCCAATTGTTCATCATTTTGTCTTTCCTACGTCTTTGCTACAAATGGTTTGTCACTAGGTTTCGGCACCCTATTGGCATGCTTTGATAGGTTGTGTGTGACACACTCAAGTCTGACAGGTTGCTACATGGAACAGTGACTGGTGCAGAAGAATGCGCAAGGCATGCATGAGAGAGAAAGGCATGAAAGAGGATAGTAGAAAACAGGTGCATGAAGGTAACGTGCATGGAAGAAAAGGATGCACATTTGTAGGAGACAAATATGTATGTGGGGCACGACATCAAAATGAATGATGAATGACAACAAGAAAGGAAGGGGCGCGAGAGGAAGAGTGTAAGGAACTTAGCCAAATTTGAAAGCAAGTAAAGGATGCGCGCGAAGGGTGTATAAGCTTCATGAAAGAAGGTGGGTGCGCAAGGAGTGCACAAAAGGGGATATGGGAAAGGATAGAGTAATTGGAGAAGGAAAGTGGAAGGTGCGCGAGAGGAGGAGAGCGTGCGAGGGCACGCGAAAGCTGCAACCAACTAATGTGCCAAGTAAAAACCTTGAGTGCGCTCAACCTACAATAGTTGAACTTGAAGCGAGAATGGAGATGTAATTTGTCACGATAACTAGGGAGTTATTTTGCCTGTGATTACTTAGATGGAAACTCTCCTTCCTCAAGCCTCTATAGGATTTTACCTCTTTGCTTCCTTCATTTATTCTAGTGTGATTCTTTTGTCTTCTTACATTCTTTACAAGTGACTTTATTGGCCACTTCAATCTCTTTTTCAAACCCCATGCACTTAGCTAACTTCTTACCTATAAAAACAATCTTTCCAAGGCTTTCAACCTCTAAAAATCGCTCCTCAAGTCCGATATCTCTCTCTCTAATTATGCCTTTTACTTCATAGATTTTGTCTTCATGGATTTAGTCCTTCCTTTAGAGATAACCTGTGAAACAAAGCAATATATCTTTGCATCAAACCTTGTCAAATCCTTATTCTCTCTATTATGCCCACTATGATACCAAAATTATACAAAGAAGAATCAACAACTCATCATTCATAAACCAAGAGTAATCATCATGTACTATCCAAGAACTAGCTTCTTCTAGAGGCCTCACAAATGCTCAAATGCTCAAAATGGATTAAAAATGTGTTCAAGGTTAATTTCTCTTCAAACATTCTTATACTCACATCGACATGCATGTTCATGCACTTTTCAAAGTTTCATACCTTCAATTTTCTTTACTTTCCTCTTTGACCTTCAACTAGGCTTGTAACCCTCCTTTTAGGAAAATACTGGTGTCAAACACACAAATCAAAGAGTTAAACCTTACTGGTAAGGTATTTAGATACCCATTAAGTCCATTTATGTGTCTACAAAGTTTTAGAGCTTCACCCTTCACCAATTTTTTTAATCCTCCTTTTACTGTTTTAGCTCAATTCTTATGCAATTAGCCCTCCTACAAGACAAATCTTAGTGCTCATAACAATTGATATACTTTCAAAAAAAGTTATATACTTTTCCAAGTACCCATTTGGGCCTTACAACTCCATGCAAAGTTTCAATTTTTAACTCCTCTATCCTCCACAACTCACTTTTTCTTTTTCTTGCTTAATCAATTAGGTATACTATGGTTTCAAGTAGCTTGTTTAGGGTTTTTAGGCTTCCACTATTTTCCCACTTTTGAAACACCTCTCTTCACATAATTCCACTTTGATTAGGTTCCTCGCAATTCTCACACACTCTCTTACCTCTCAATAACTCTTTTCTCAAGTTTGATCCACCTTAAGGCTTCCTCTTATTCTTAAGCTCTCTTAATAGATCTCAACTTTGTTTTTACGTCTTTTTCTAACCCGGACTTGTTAGGATTCTTCTTCTCAACACATATTCATCAAATTACCTCTCCTTTATCCTCTTTTTCATTCATATTCCATCATACCCTTATCATCCTTCTTAATTCACTAGATTAGCATTCTTGCTTTTGAAGTTTCTTTGAAGGCATCTATAGTCCCTTCACTATTCACATGACATATTCTTAGCCTCCTCAAGGGTTATACACCATTTCAATTAGGTCTATAAGACACTCTCACCTCCTTCAAGTTATTCCTTCATGTTATTCTTCTATATTTTCATGATATTTCTTACCAAGCTCTCTTGTTCTCTCTTAGACCGTACTTTGTCATTATTGATTGCCCCCTTCCTAATTGAATGAATACTTTTATTACTAGAACTTTATCACTTGCTTCAATCTTCCCTTATATACAAGGCCATATATTTTTCACATTCCACAGGTTTCTTTATTCTTATTAATAGCTAATTGATGTAGGTCTTTTGAGTTGCTTGTGTAGTCAATAATCACACTTTGTTGTTCTTAAGCGAACCTTAAGAATTTCTTCTCCATGGGTTACCACTTCTAACTTTCAACCTAATCTATACCCTTCTAATCATTCCTTTCACCTTCCTCGAGCTTGAATCATCTTGAACAATGTTTATATGCCTTGGGTTTTGTTAAAGAACCCTTAGAAACACGTGCTTCCTAGAATTGCATAGTTCTAAAGAAGAGTTACACAATATCCAAAGAGTTATATGGTTTTTCAATGGTTTATTCTACCCTTTTATCCTTCCTTTTACTCTCCAACATTTCACAAGAGACCACAAAGACAAGATTCAACTATTACATTAGAAAACAACACTCTAAACCCTCTACTGTGCATCCACAGTCAAACATTGAGTTTTCACAGCTTTACCTCACAACTTGGTGTCCTTATCCTTAACATCTATGTCACCTTTCATTTGTAAGAACCTCATGATCCATGTGTAAGACCATTCATGATCATAAAGGAAAGTAATTATTCTAATCAAGAACAATTAGAGCACAAACCTTCAAATAAGGGTGTACGGACTATAATGACTGAGCTTTGCTCTTAAACCCTATCAACCCTCATGAACATAATGTTATGGCTTAAAACACCTTAAAACCCTATTTCATCTTTATTACAAATATTATTTAGGTTTAGGGATCATAACTTTAAAAATACACATTCTTCCATTAAACCAAACCCTCACATGTGTTGGCATGATGTGATTTAGGTGTTGTCATTGATGTAAAATCTCATTAATGAAAAAGAGGATTATGGTGAAGTGTTAAAGGAGGCTCATTATGATGATGATATAGTCTTTTAGGTGTGTTCATGGTGTCTTGAGTTGATTCAAGTGAGAATTGTTTGTTCTTAAAAACCCATTCAAGTGACCAAGCTTGCCTACATGATGGTGCATGGTGGTTGGAGATTACAGGTAGCTAGATAATCATGTTGATATCATGGAGAGTATGTTTTGGGAGTTTTTAGGAACTCATATGAGCTTCAGGGTACATGTATAGGTTGAAGACCAAGTTTCAGATGCTCATTTGGACTAGGTATGGGTCTTTAGGAGGTATGAGGTTGAGTTTTGGAGCCATGTGAGCTCATGGAAGCATGAAAGGATGTCATAAATGATTTTTAGGTATGTTATGGAATTTTGGAGACTTTTAATGGTTATTTTTTATGGTGTTTCAGTTGACCCAATCTTTGACATTACAAAAACCCTAAGGGCTAGTCATGTAAATGAGATGGGATGGAAATATGGAGAGATATTTGTGATATGGTGATGATTGGAAATGTTATTAGGGTGTGTCATGATGTTGTGGAAAAAAATCAGTTTTCATGATGTGTATTTTTCAAGTTATGATAGTTTTGGTGAAACAAGGTCAAGAAGAAGGTCGTTTCTAGCTCAATTACACCTTCTGATGTTCACCCTAAATTGTGTGATTTGAATGAGACCTTGTGGATTTCAGGGATGTTTCTAAATTGAGTCTAGAAGGTTTCAAAAATAATCAGGCCATTTAATCGTTGGGTTTTTATGAACGAATGTTAAGAAGGTAAACAACTTTTTGTGTGCTTGAAACCCTAGCTCAAAAGTGGTTTGAGATATTTGCCTCCTAAGTGACCAGAATTGATTTATAGTGCATGGATGATGTTTGTATGATGTATAGGACTCCCTCAGGTTTCAATAAAGGTATGGTAGTGGTTGTGGTGATGAGTGGACCCCACTCAAATAGGCTTGTTTGAATATGTTTAGTTTGGGACAAGGTTGTCCAAAGGAGTTGCAAATTAAATGGACATTGTTTTTAGTATGTGAGTTTTTCTTGATTTAAAAGGTGGTTTTAGGTCATGGTGATGCATAAAAATGGAAAAGTGTGCCCTATTTGTGAAGACTAGTCAAAGGGTAGTTTTGGGGTAGTTTCAAGTAGTTTGATAATGAGCTTGGTTTGAAAGTCTTCCACTTGAGTTTGGGAGGAGTTCCAATATGTTATGGAAAGGTGATTAATATATTTTTCTATTTATGCATGGATTGAGTCTTGGTGATTTGATTTGATGGTTCTTTCAGGTCAATTTGTGAAGAAGAAGGTATGTTGGATTTTAGGATAGAGTCTCTTTTGTGAAAAGAATGAGTTGGTTGAAGCATGAGATGATTGAGTTGATGATTGATATAAGATGGATAGCGAATAGGGATGATTTTTTTTCATATTTAATTCCTTTGGAAGTCTTGGAAGTGGAAGAAATGGTGAAAACTAGTTGAGTTTGTAAAACAAGTTTATGGGCAGCATGATTTGGAGAAGAGGCAAGTAGTCATGGATTGAACACATGAATGTTTAGTTGTATTTAACTTGTATGGATATTATTTAAATGTCCCAATGATTATATATAGTGGTCACATGCCATATTTTAGTTGATCTTGGGAGGTATTGAAGCACAAAGGTTATTCAGGTCTTTGGAAGTAATTGTTTGGTGAATGATATGAGCATGTGGGCCCATTTTATTATTTATTTGATTGGTTAAAGTAAAATTGAGACCATTTATGATTCTTATATGTTATATTAATTATGTATGGTGAGTATGGGAGCTTTAATAAGCATGGTTTTATGATTTTTGGTTTTAGCTCATCCTAGTGATGAGGTTTTGAGCATTTTTGTGTAAGTTGGATGGTTTTGGGCATGGCCAACCTACATGGGTCATATGTGAACGTTTTAATGATTAAAATGGAATTTTATGAAGTTTAATTGGTTAAACCAAATGATGTAAATAAACCTCTCTTGTTTTTGAATCAAGAGGAAGTTATAAAAGTGATGTTTTGGGTGTTATTTTGCACTAGTTGTTTGGGTATGAAAAGTGTGACATATGTGTGAGTAATTTTCAAGTACAAAGGCATGTTTTGAGATATAAAATTTGAATTAAAAGTTGAAGAATTTTTTCAAGAGTGTGTGTAATGGTTTGAAGCATTAAGAAGTGAAGAAAGTGAAAGATTGTGCAAGTTTGATAAGCTAGGGTTTGAACAAGGGTTTGAAGGTTGGCGAGTTGAATCAATGATCTCAATCACTTGTGGCAGAAACAAAAAATCAGATATATTCATCAAAATTTGGTTGAATGGGTGCTTGATCATCTTGGGGGTTTTAGCCTCCTTGTGGAGTTGGTGCTTCACAAAACTAGGGGTTGGTGCTCCTTGTAGGGTTGGTGCTCTACTAAATTAGGGGTTGGTGCTCCTTGTGAAGTTGGTGCTTCACTAAATATTTTTATTTGAATAATAAAATCATAATTTTCAATGGGTTTTCTTCCCCTTGAGTTTTTCCCACTTATATATTGTGTTATGTTGATTCTCTTATTCATGGTTGATTGCATGTATGTTATTTGATGTTGTGCACACATTAATGGTTGGATAAGTTGTTTGTGATTTAAGTAAGTAATATGAAATTAAATCAAATTTTTAAGGATTGATTCACCCCCTCTCAGTCCATTGTGCTTCCAACAACATAGTCTATAAACTTGAAATAATGTTGCTCTGCCCCGACACTCTTGATACTCAACCAAAGACACGCCACTTTAGAAATTACCTTCATCACATATTTTTAAAATTGCTCGAAGGATGGTTAGTTTCTACTATTTAAAAACTTGAAATAAATTCCTCTTCTATTAACCTAAACCATGATTATGTGTCTCGGTCCAAGAGCACAAGATATCATTGGAAAATACACTTCTCTTATTTATCGGTCGTGACAAGATTCTCAAAGCTTCTAAATGTTTTAACCAGAGTTATTTATCTTACTCAAGTCATGAAGGATCTCTTAAGTTATGAGGAAGACTTTGAACCATTCAACTTACCTTAAATCTCACTAAAAACCCTTGCATACATGAGACCCACTTTATGTGACCTTGTAACATATCAACTTCTCCATCCTAAGACATGTTTGCTTATTCATTTATCATTCGTTTCATGAAGTAAAATATGAATCAAAGCAAAATAACTCAAGAATCACATTCATCATCCAAGAACAATCAAGAAACACACAAATCATGGAGTATTCTTAAAGGAGGTCTAGTTTATTCTTTATGCATTCTAGTTCTGAGACTCCATGAGCCATCTAGGGCTCTTCCTCACGTGCCTCCACTCCAAATCTTTCTTCTACCATGCATGACTACCTTATCTCATTTGAAATTCACCTTTTACATGCTTAACACAAGGTGGTTTCACTAACCTTTCTCTCAACTCACTATGGTTAAGGGCCGAGTTAACTCATAAGCCCAATTACAAAGGTTAATTACACTTCACTCACCTCTTATAAGGTCTTGAATGACCTCTTACAACTTATCATAACTTGTTTTCAACATTACACCTCTTAAGCTAGACCTTTTCAAATTCAAATTTCAAATAGTCTCTTTTTGGAGGGAAACTCAAAATGTCCCATCTAACACACAAGAAGGTCTTGTAAAGACCATGGAGGAGCTTCAACACCTAACAAAACCTATAACACCTTACTCACCCTAATTATACAAAATTTCAAAATTTGATGCCTTACGGTGATGCTCTTGCATCAAAATGTTAAAGTCATTTAATGTTCTTATGGTGAGGTATAATACGGAAAATACAAGGCACCACCAATGTGGGCGATGAGATGTTTTGTGTTCCTACAAGCACCATCGTCATGGTCAACATGTGACATATTCACCTCATAAGAGTGTCGATCGAAAGGTTAATTAACTTTATTTTTATTATTGTGTGTCGAGTTAATGTCCCCTTCATTCCAATTTATCTAATATATATTTAATTAGTAATATTTAAATTTATCGAATTTGATGTGACCCTTAGAGTATGTGTTGGATTTTCTTAGAATGTCATCTTTTTCTGTTGTGTTTACCATTTATTTTTATGAATTCAATGCTTATGTTATTAACATACACAATATTGTCATTACAACAATCCTAGAAGTCACACGTCCATTTAAAAGTAGGTCTTTTCGAGGTTGGCATAGCTCATATTGCTCAAAATAATTTATTACACCTCAGTGTTGAACGAAATGGGTTTACTTTCAAAGCTATCTCCAAGTTCATTGCCTCAAGTACTTTCATATCGCACCCCCTTTACTGTCTTGAGCAATAACAAAAAATGGCATATCATCCATATGCGACTTATCGTAATAAACAAGAGGATAGCCTTTGTTCCATACACTACATTGCCTGCCACTAGAAATTTTCTTCATCCCCCTATTCCTTTACACTATTTTAGCTTCAATCCTCTCGTGCCCTAATGTTTTGTTTTAATGTGGAGAGATTCTTTTGCAGCTCTTGGTCCCATACATTGTTTGGTCTTGTGGATGTTATTAAAATCTTTCATTCATTCACCCCTATGCCTTTACACTAGTTTAGCTTCACTCCTTTCACTTTAACTACTTCTTTACCTCCCCTTTGGCGTTTCCATTGCACCGCTTGAGTGCGATTGCTCGTTATAGACCTTCACAACAAACTTGTTCACTTCGTGGTCATTCTCACCACCATCGGCAATATTTATAGACCTAACCTGCCCTGTACTGAATGAGGTCTTAAAGATCCTCTTAAACATTCTGCTAGAGCGTTTACAATCAAGCTTGACATGATAGTGAAACTCAAGAATTGCTAAATATGTTCGTTTTGCTTCGTTACAGAAAGGGCTCATAAAACTAATGCCCCAAGATATCGACAACAAAGATGAATCATGGATCTCTTTGGTCGTGACACGGAGTTTTATCGTCTTCTGCAGTTCGAAGGATCAAGATGGCCATTTTTCCGCTCGAAGCCGAGGTACCTGTTTTAGGTTTTAGAGTCTTTTCGGATTCTACAGTTTTACACAAGACTCTTGTATTGTGTTTCATATTAGGCATTTCAAGCAGGATTCCTCAATGCCAATAAATCTCTGCACATGGGCATTGTTGAACCCTAGCATGCTATGCGTAAGGACTTATTTTACATGGGGTTAGGTTTTTAGGGCAGTCATTTCAGCAGTAGAATTTGGAGGCGTCACAAAATGCGGGCTGGGATTGTAGTAAGATTGTCTATTGTACTACATTCTGAGTGCAGGGGAATTGCACCCCTCAAACCCTACCGTGGCAATCGAACACCTAAAACCCTACCATGGCAATTGAACCCACATGATGTTCTGTAAATATTGGAAATAGTGCAATGAGATGAGTACAGGGGAATTGAGGTAGAGATTTCTGCAGAGGATACGTAACCGCTTGCATTGCTTATTACATTTTAGATTCCTTGGAGGGATTTGAAACCGAGTCATCAACAGGCCATTACCTCACGTACATGTATCGATTTTTTCTGAGATTGATGCAGTTTGCTGAAATAAAATTAGCGAACCCGAGTCACCCCTAACTGAATGGCATCCTTCCTCCAACAAGCCATAACCTCACGTACATGTATCATCGTTTCTGAAAATAATGCAGTTTGTTGAAATTAAATTAGCGTAAAATAGCCGTTAGGTGCATGTCCGTGCCAGTAGGAGTGATGTAGCTGCAGGAAAGTTAAAGTTCTCGTTGAATTTTCTTTGGAACTATTATACCAAGCGCATGTTGGTTCTAATTTGAAACTATATCCCGATTTGTGGAGCTTCTTTCCTATCGATTCATAGGAGCAAAGGGTAATGTTGTTATCACTGTAGAGTAGAGTATATTGGCCACCAGTGACACCCATGCCCATATTTTGTGCCTGTTGAAGATCCACATTTCAAAGAGTTA
The DNA here is from genome assembly GCA_018340775.1 of Taxus wallichiana var. yunnanensis. Taxonomy (NCBI): domain Eukaryota; kingdom Viridiplantae; phylum Streptophyta; class Pinopsida; order Cupressales; family Taxaceae; genus Taxus; species Taxus wallichiana. The sequence goes on from CM031238.1 coordinate 617,757,568, forward strand.
ACATCATTGTTGCATTAATTAAGTATTATGCATCCCTATACCTTGTGAAAGTAATTCAGATTTTTGCATGACTATAACAACCCCATTTTGAGCCCCAGCTGCAGAACTGCTTGCCAAGTTGTTGTTGGAATTCTTGGATGTGCATTTCTGCTTAATTTGATTTGACGGGGCATTTCTGCATTTCTGTTGGAATTCTTGGACGAGAGGAAGAGAGGTGTGTTGGGGATGGAGGGTGACGAGGGCAAAAGACGATCAAAGTGGTCTACCCACCAGCAGTTCAAGAACAAGGCCAAAAATAGGATTGATGATTTGCAAGGAATGTTCACAGACCTGCAACAAGCAAGAAAAGAGAATCATGTGAGTGATGTTCTTATTTTGGAGGAGCAAGTCCACCAGATACTGAGGGAGTGGAAAGCTGAGTTGCACGAGGCATCACCGGCTCCTTCGTTGCTGGTTATAGTTTAATCTTTTCTTTCATTTGAAGCATCATAACACTAGGAAGCATGCTTTTTGAATTTAATATCTCTAGGTTCTGTTGCATTTTGATCAGGATGTTGGAATTATGGCTTAATATTATTCGTATCATGTGGACAGGCGGAAAGCCTGAGTTCATCGGAGTTGTCCTCTGATATGAAGCGGCTCTTACAACTCCATGAAGAAGATGATGATGCAAGTAGCAATCCTAAGCTTCAGGGTGATGCAATGACTTTTCAGGCAAATGATACTGCTGCTTATGAAGCAGTATGCTTTGTTTGACATTGGAATAATTAAGGTACCCATTTGTTTTTGTTCTATTTTATTGATCTTTTTATCCTTTGCAGGGCTGTCTTGACTTGTGTACCACTGAGCAAACTTTTGATAGGATTAGTAGATGTGCAATCACAGAGGAGGGATTACATCAAAATGGTTACCTGCAAATATCAGAACAATTAGCTGCAAATATTAAGGACAACGTACAGCAAAATAATTATGTTCAAACATCGGAGCAATTGCCTGCAAATATGGGCGATGGATTAGAAGTGGCCCTTGCAAGTGGGCAACTCAATGTTTACCAGGATCACATTCCCACTGCAAAACCAGCTTTTGCACTAAATGATCAAGAAGAAACAGCATCTCTGTTTTGTGGTCTGCAGATTGGAATATGTCCTCCACCGGAAGCATTCCTAGGCCCCAAGTGTGCTCTTTGGGACTGTCCCAGGCCTGCTCAAGGCATAGAAAGGTGCCAAGACTATTGTAGTAATTTCCATCGAATTCTAGCTTTGAATGAAGGTGCACCTGGAATGAATCCCGTTTTGCGGCCTGGAGGAATTGATCTGAAGGATGGACCCCTCTTTGCTGCACTAGGTGCTAAAACACAGGACAAAGCTATTGGCATTCCAGAATGTGAAGGTGCTGCAACCTCAAAGTCTCCACGGAATGCGCACGGTAAGTTCATATTTGCAGCATGGATGTTTATTGTTGAACATTTCTGGTTAACAATCTTAAAAGTTAAAATGTCAGAACTAATCTATCCTGTCATAACTTAATTGTGTAACGTGTATTACTGTTCATTTTTCAGAACTTTTTGACATATGCATGCTTCAAGGTGAATCAGTTAGGGAGTGGCTCTTCTTTGATAAACCTCGGAGGGCTTTTGAAAGTGGAAATCGTAAGCAGCGTTCATTGCCAGATTATAGTGGCCGTGGCTGGCATGAGTCACGAAAGCAAGTAATGAAGGATTTTGGCAGACTTAAGAGGTCCTACTATATGGATCCCCAGCCATGTACTCAGTTTGAATGGCATCTTTATGAATATGAAATGAATGATTGTGATGCTTGCGCTTTGTATAGGCTTGAATTAAAGCTGGTTTATTCAAAGAAGAATGTGAAGGGTAGGCAAGGTTGGGGGTGATCCCATGAGCGATTTGCAGCACCAAATAGGCAGGTTGTCTGCAGAGTTATCTGGGAAAACTAAGTTGAGTAACTTAGGGTGAACAAAAGCAGTTAAAAAGAATGATAGGTATTACACGTATTGAGCTCCAAATTAGATTGCTGCTGCAGATGAAAAATGAGACAGGCCTGCAGTGTGGTTATTTTGTTGAAGAAGCAAATCGATGCTATTTAATTCAATGACATGTATATATTGGAGCTAACATTTAGCCTTTGTAAGCATTTAGCCTTCATAACTCGTGACATGATGTATGCTTAGAGTCATGGTGGGATATAATATTATGGGATTTCATCACCTGTCGGAAATGAATGTTCACAAAGATTTGTGTTTATCAGTTTTATTGGGAATTAGCCTTGTGAATTGATCAGTGTCTTATGCATGAAATCAATTTCCTTCACCATATCAATGAGAAGATGGATGCTTTTGCCCACTGTGAATAATTAACAGAACATGAAGCATGTGGTCTCTTATTAGCTTTGTTTTCTTTCTGAGAAAGAATATGCCATTTATTAAAGCAGGAGATCACTTATCTACCCTTTGTAAGCATTTAGCCTTCATAACTCATGACATGATGTATGCTTAGAGTCATGGTGGGATATAATATTATGGGATTTCATCACCTGTCGGCAATGAATGTTCACAAAGATTTGTGTTTATCAGTTTTATTGGCAATTAGCCTTGTGAATTGGTCAGTGTCTAATGCATGAAATCAATTTCCTTCACCATATCAATGAGAAGATGGATGCTTTTTTGCCCACTGTGAATAATTAACAGAACATGAAGCATGTGGTCTCTTATTAGCTTTGTTTTCTTTCTGAGAAAGAATATGCCATTTCATTAAAGCAGGAGATCACTTATCTACCCTTTGTAAGCATTTAGCCTTCATAACTCATGACATGATGTATGCTTAGAGTCATGGTGGGATATAATATTATGGGATTTCATCACCTGTCGGAAATGAATGTTCACAAAGATTTGTGTTTATCAGTTTTATTGGGAATTAGCCTTGTGAATTGATCAGTGTCTAATGCATGAAATCAATTTCCTTCACCATATCAATGAGAAGATGGATGCTTTTTTGCCCACTGTGAATAATTAACAGAACGTGAAGCATGTGGTCTCTTATTAGCTTTGTTTTCTTTCTGAGAAAGAATATGCCATTTCATTAAAGGAGGAGATCACTTATCTACCTTTTGTAAGCATTTAGCCTTCATAACTCATGACATGATGTATCCTTAGAGTCATGGTGGGATATAATATTATGGGATTTCATCACCTGTCGGAAATGAATGTTCACAAAGATTTGTGTTTATCAGTTTTATTGGGAATTAGCCTTGTGAATTGGTCAGTGTCTAATGCATGAAATCAATTTCCTTCACCATATCAATGAGAAGATGGATGCTTTTTGCCCACTGTGAATAATTAACAGAACATGAAGCATGTGGTCTCTTATTAGCTTTGTTTTCTTTCTGAGAAAGAATATGCCATTTCATTAAAGCAGGAGATCACTTATCTACCCTTTGTAAGCATTTAGCCTTCATAACTCATGACATGATGTATGCTTAGAGTCATGGTGGGATATAATATTATGGGATTTCATCACCTGTCGGAAATGAATGTTCACAAAGATTTGTGTTTATCAGTTTTATTGGGAATTAGCCTTGTGAATTGGTCAGTGTCTAATGCATGAAATCAATTTCCTTCACCATATCAATGAGAAGATGGATGCTTTTGCCCACTGTGAATAATTAACAGAACATGAAGCATGTGGTCTCTTATTAGCTTTGTTTCTTTCTGAGAAAGAATATGCCATTTATTAAAGCAGGAGATCACTTATCACAAAGCTGGCCAGCATCCTAACAAAAGACTCTATTAAAGAATACCCGGGACCTATGTTGTTTTATCTCAGATGTTACTTATTTGAGTGAATCAATTTTCTTTGAAATATTTAAATACTATATTTGCAATTTTCCAAGAGAAGGAGCCAGAGTTAGACTGCAGCCTATACTTGTAGGAGTTCACCCTGCCAGTACTGATGACCTTATTATTGTTTTTGTCTATTTTATGCCAAAGTTCAGGTAGTTAGTATGTTTGATGGAAATGCACTTTTGACCTTTACCGTTGGGGTTTGCTTTATTCCCTGATGAGGGAACTCAGCACAGATAAGTCGGAGCATTGCTTGTATAAACATTGATTCAATAGACCACATTTTTGCCATCAATTGTTTATTGATCTTCCAGTAGCATGAATTTGCATGTTGGCATCGAGGGACACTGGTGACTTCGAGCACGGTTTGATTCAGATTTTGAAGCAGAAACAATAATTTTAGAATATGTAAGTTCTTGGAAAGTCTCTTCTTACATTTGAATGCCAGTGCTTAATTTTAGAATATGTTAAGTTCTTGGAAAGTCTCTTACATTTGAATGCCAGTGCTATCTTCTTTTGAAACGGTGTAGTGCCTGTTAGGAAAAGTGTGGCATGGAGATCCACATACCAAATCTATCCATGACTTCTTTCTTGCTTTAAGGTCTTTTTATGTGGTGGTGGTTGCTTTTAGAGACATCATTCATTGGTTAAACAAATTTGTTTTGGCTGTGGAGAAGGGCAAATATATTATCAAGGTCACCCAGGTCATGCATTTAGCCTCTTAAGCATGCAGAACATGTGTTAGCCCTGCCACATACTGTCATAGATTATGATTTCCCCCGAGGCTGATTCTTTTTTTTTTTTTTTCTCTGCGTCCCTCTATCCTCCTACCTCGAAACCTACAGTCATTTCTCTACCTTTGGGGATTGGTTCTTCTTGGTTATTGTTCACCTACTTTTGCCAAGACGTAGTAACCTTCGTAAAGTTTTTGTTCTCTTGACTAATCAAGTTTAGGTCTATAATACTACATGGAAAGATATCTTGATTTTCGATACCGTTGTTGTGGGGACATGTTTTTAGTTCCCCTTGGTTTCGTTGTAGATCTCGAATTGTTCAAATCTTTGTTTTCCCTTGATAGAAGGTTCTATCTACATGGATCATGTCTATATTTTTGGGTTTGCTTGGATCCCTACCAGGTCGAGCCTAAAGGTTGAGCAGAAAACAAATGCAACCATTGTTTTTGTTGCCACGATTTGAAATAAGCCACGGTTCCCAAGAAAGGCACACACTTCATGCCCAAAGTCTTCCACAAGGTAATGATTATTTCTCATGAAATTCCTCCAAATGTCAATCATATGAATATGTGATTAAGCAAATAATGGAAATAAATGCCTAAATTTGATTGCTATTGTAACAATAAATGAATAATCAATTACATACAAAATTAACCTAAGCAAACTAAGCTAGAAAATATGAAACCCTAAGTGCAAAGAGGAAATAGAAAAGTTTAGCTAATTCGTAAAAATCCTAGAAGTGCACAGAGATGGAAAATTGGAAAATCCGAAGCACGATTGTCGCATCGAATATCAGAAAAATGTACATATGGAGAACACGTTGGATAGGGCGCCCGAAAGGGGCATGGGTGCTATGGAGTCTTGTTATTTTAAAATCCATAGACAAGAAGATTCTTGCGTTTTTGAAGCCTATTCAAAGCCGAATCTTCACCAAGCAAAAAGGACTTAATCAAATCAACAAAGGAGATGAGAAGCTTGTAGACGCTGCCAAGTGTCAAGCAGGCACAACTTCAAAAGTCAAAGGGGGACAAAGTCTCAAACTTGCGGGGCTGACACGTGGAGTCAACAAAGAAGTAGGACAACAAGCCTACGGATGGTGCTAAGTGTCCGCCCAACGCTTTCCCAGGAGCCCTAAAGAAAAACAGATTCATAAGGATGCACGGGCCTTCCACGTGGATCTTGCAACAAATGGACTCCATTTTCAAAGCAGGCCATAAAAAGATGACAAGCCATCCGCCACGTATAAGTGATTTAGGGTCTTATCTATAAGATTTAATGCTCAAGACCTTTTCAAAAGATCGGAGGCGAAGGGTCATTTCATTACAAAATACGCACCATTTGAATCAAGAGGCCAGAACCAATGCACAAAGGGTCGAAATATCTGGTTATGTAATAAATAGCCGAAAGGGTTTTCTCAAAAGGCGAGTCCATCTCAAGGGAGTCGGTTGCAGGATAATTAAGATGCATTAAATAGGCATGGCTCTCACTCTTCCGAAAGGGCCAAATTGTGAGAAAGATTTGAGGAAATACTGTTTCTGTCACTTCATATCATTTATCATAATTGAGGGCGGTTGGGAAGGAGTTTGAAAGTTCTCTCTTACCTCCTCCTCCCCTATAAATTGTAATTGAAGTTTGATAAAAAGGGGGGGGGGGCGGGGGGGATTTTAGTTAGATACTAGGAGAGTTGATCTTTTCTTCTCTATCGCAAGTCTCTCTTTTGTAAAAGGCAAAGATCTTGGAACTCTAGCCTTCTACCTGGTTTTGTAATAGCAATCTTGCCTCTTTTCTAAATGTAATATTGTGCACAACTATTGGAGTGATATATATGCCTTGTGGTGTTTTCTATTCATCATTCGCATAGCTTTATTGTCTCTGATTGCCTTTATTTTCACGTAGAAACTGTGCATCTCTCAATGTTGTTACTATCTTGAAACTGTGCTTAAGTAGTTTGAGGTAGTGTTTTGTGTGACCCTTTCTGACATGTGGTGCATTTCGTCCACCCTTCTTCATTATTCATTGTTTCCCTTCTCGACAGTTGCGGTCTCGATTGATCTCCTAGCAAGCTTGTTCGGCACATCGCCTTAGCTTGTTTTATATTTTTGTTTAATTTTTCTCACCCCTATCTCCCCCTGTAGAGAAGAGCCAACTTCTTTAAAATCTGGAGGTCTCCTTAAGGCACACGTCCCATTGACCTAAGGATTCCCACGACTCTGACGGCTCTATCCGCCAAGGATGGTCGTCAACAGCACCACAGGTTTGACAAAGGGCATCGAGAGGCTGTGAAAATGCTCATAAAACCATCTTTGACTAGTCACAAGGTGTTGATGTCCTTTTCCTTTGGTCACTAGTATGTCACACAATGTTCGTCGACGTCATTTGAAAACCTCCGATGAAATAAAGGCACAAAAACCTTGAAAGAGACATCAAATTCTAAAAAAGAAAGATGTAAAATGAGGGTTAGGCGTCATCATCAATCAAACAAGTGATCTTACAACTGAGCGGTGCACTACATTTCAGACCCAATGTAGTTCTATGTGTGTGTGTGGAATCGTGCCTAGGTGGCTCTTGTGCGTGTCACACTTGATAGTGAGAAAAGTAGCTAGATGTAAAGAAATATAATAGATGTGTGCATGGAATAGAATAGACTCCCCTCCTATGAAGTGTATGCAAAATATGTAACACACTCTTTAATGGTGCTTCAAAATGGGAATATTTTTTTAAAAATATCTTTCCAATACTAACTTTATGTCTTCCATGATTTAAATACACAACATTTAAATCTAGCATTTATTTAAAAATCAATCCATCTGACAACATCAAAAACCATGTGTAGTTGTATGGGTCAACTAGATCTATTTGATCCCCCATAGTTCACTCTTTTGGGAGTGCATACACAAAGTATACTATTGGTTTAACTTGTAATAGGCATTGATAATCAAGTGTAGTTCATAAGTGTCTACCAAGAATTCATTCAATCGAATTCCATCTCACACCTCAATTGGGAACTTGGTGAATTTGACAATGTAATCAACAACTTACACTACTTTGGCCAAAGTTTATGAGACATGCATGCATGCTTAGTTTCATGATGACACACTCGTCAATCGAAACTTGTCCTCTCACCACATCACTTCATTTAGTTATCTGGATTTGAATCAATTAGTTCTATATTTTATATTACTAGTTCACGCACAAGGTACATGACCCGTCCACATGCATGAAAAGTCACTTCAGTGCCCACGTAATCGCAGTGATAATTTATCGAGTCAACTTATGACTTGATCCGTACTTAGGATGTAGTATCCTAATAATCTAGGGCAATGATAATGAGCAAATAAGTAGTACCCATTGCTACTTAAATCATTATCTAAGTTAACTTATTAAGTTCACTTACTATATGGTCACCTACGACGCTTATAGTATAATTGCTTCCTTATTGCACTATACAATATACAAAGTTAAATGTCTTCACATTATTATATGCATCACAGGTACATTTATCTTGTTCTCCTTTCATACTAAGAATCTGAATCCCAACATAATAACAAATCATCATTAAAGGAAATGTTTGTCATTCAATAATAACATATTAAAATCAATATCCCAATTGCCATTCATATCATTTCGATTTAACAATAATATCATCTTTATTAATTAACAATGATTCCAATACACTATGGATTGCCAACAAAATACTTATTTATTACAGACTTAACTGCCCCTTCTTCTTCTTTGATATGACAACAAAGTATAACTTTTTCTTTACAAATGTCATGTGTTTAAATACAATGGATTCCACTTAATCATCATAATCAAGAAACTACGTATGCGTAAACTTTCTTTAATCATCCATGAATAATGGCACATCTTCGTCATCTATAGGAGGTAGAGAGGGTAAAAATGGTCAGTTCAAAATGAACTAGCATGAACTGTCATTCTCATCATCCCTGAGGTTTATCACATTATAACATATATGTTCAACATCCCTGTAATCCTACCATTTCCATTCTCTGGAAACATCAAGTAATCAAAAGTTTAAGGCAATTAAATTAATCCTCATTACCTTCATACCATTCATATCATAGGAGAACAACATACATCATAATAACCAAATTATTGTTGACCCATCATAGATTACTACAACATCATATCATAGAGTCGGTTTTGTGGCAACATAATTCTATTTATTTAAAACAAGTAGCATGAGTCAATCCACATTAATAACCACATATACTATCAATTTCATATAAGCATAAAATCACTATATACAACTCAACCCAATCATTCATGAAGCTAGTATTACCTTTATTCTAGCAAGAATAGTATATTTCATAGACTTCCCAAAAGTACCAAGATAGCTAAGATACTAGCCATGCTTGGTCATTATCGAAACCACTAGATATTTTCTATTCACCGCCACCATAGCAAGATGCTACCGGCCGACATCGAAAGATGGGCCGGCCATACCGTAGCCATTTCCCCCTTGAACTCCATTCAAAATGCAACCGGCCGACGCGGTAGCAATATACTATCGATCGACATCAACAAGATACAACCGGCCGATGCGGTAGCAATATGCTATCGATCGACATCAACAAGATACAACCGGACGATGTGGTAGCAATATGCTATCGGTCGACATCAACAAGATACAACTGGCCGACACCTTAGCAAAACACTACCGGCCAACACCAAGAGAGTGTAATCGGTTAACACCGTGGCGAAATGCTCTTGGTCAACACCAACCAACATGTTACCGGCCGACAACATCCAAAAATGTTACCGGTTGACAATAGCAAAAATGCTTTCTTGGTCGATAGCATCCAAGAATGCTACCAAATGTACCGACAAGAATAAAAAAATGCTACCAACCGACAAAGATCTAAGAATGCTACTTGACCGACAACGATGTGAAAATGCTATTAGTCGACTCTAGCACATATTTTCCCTATAGCCTAGGAAATAATATTTTCCTCATTTCGTAGTTTAGACAAGTATTTTCTACAAAACAACCCTTGCGAAGATACAAGGTTTTGGGCCATTAAACAATAAAGGGATCCATGAACCCCCAAATGAAAAAGGTGATCCGGATAAGCTTTCCCTATCTAGAGTCCAATACTGAAGAAACACTATTCAATTTTAGACATAAGGAAGGAACAAAAAGGGGTTAAGAAAACATAGTTTCATAGACCAAACAACCCTAGTCTAAAGCGCCACTAGAACATGTCATAACCCTCGTTTCTTTGTCATCAACAAGGAATATTCAACATGCATAATAATAAAACAATAACAACATAGGAGAGAGAGTTAACAAGTTCATGTCTAAAAAGAGGCATATGAAACTTTCTTGCAGCTCTACATGATCTTTCCATGAGTCAAGCCAATCAAGAAGTCCTTTCACCACGTTTTTGCAACCAAACCTCCAAATCAAGCAACCCGCAACTAAGAATAACACCGCAGCTTCAATAGCGCAGCATAGGGCTTGAATCTTTCTCATCGCCACTAACAAACCTGCTACAACATCAACAACTAGTTTGAACTTGCATGCACAGTTCAAGGCGAGAATAGAGCTCACAAGGGAAAAGAAACTCAAGCACAACCATAAGACAATAATAATAATGACCCTTCATGCAAATGGTTAGCTTCCAAGGGAAGTTTTGGGATTCCCTATGTCATTAATGTCATTAAATGCTTGACCTAATGATTACATGTTTTGGGATTTCCACCACCGCTACTTTTTCCTTTAAAACTCACATCAACTTAGCTTAGCTAGACACATGGCATTCAAAATCCGATTGGTCAAAGATTAGGGAAATCAACTCCTAATTAGCTTGAGTCGATAAGATAACAATTAATTTTAATACCCAATGTTCAACCGCCAACAAGGATATCCCAAATTAGCATACCAACATAGACAGATAGCCAAATGGTAAGACAAAAACATCATCCACAACAAGAATGAAATAATCATTACCAAAGAAATGAGCGCAAAATAAATTGCAATAAGGAGGGGTGTTACGAGAATAATGCAGTCCCTTTCCCTTGAATGGATGCTTGAATGCTCTTGAATAGCTTTTTGATGCAACCTTAGGTGGTGATAGCTAATGTTTAGTGCTTGGTCCTTTATTATGATTACATAACTTCATATTTTTATGATTCCCTTGCTTAAATTTCATAATTAACCCCGAAAAAGGCCGACTACCAAAAAGATAAGATGCTCAAATGACTAGAAAGGACCCAAAAGATGTGAGTAAAGTACAAAGAGGTCAAGGGTGTGCGGAGGGGACGGGAGCGTCTAGCACTAGTGTCCTAGTTGGGCGTTGGTGTCCAAAATGAGAAATGCTGAGGTATGAAAATACAGACTGAGCTATAAAGAGTATAAAACTAAAAGTAGCAATAGAAAGAAAGCAAAGATGGCCAAAGACATGGGTTGATTAGAACTTTTTTTACTTATGAATCATACGAATAGTAGTATATAATCAGGACTAGATAATTACCCAAAGTACATGATTTTGTGTCTGATATGATATTGTACATTCTTGTCTTGAACAATTTATTCATGTAGACTACTTTATAGGAATATTTCTTTTTAAGAGTGTTATGAAATTGGTTTCTTCCCATATTGAACATTTTATTCTTGTGGATTGTTTGGTAGGAAGAATTCCTTGTGTGTTATGAATATAGTTCAACTAGAAACCCCATGCCATTAAGCTCTTTGGGCTTCAAAATATCACCAAGGTTTTATTTTTATTTATTTTTTCATTTTTGAAATCCAATCCATTGTAAAGGTATTCTTATTCATGAATGGTGAGACAATCGGTCCGATTAATTGTGAATTGGCTCGAGAACCAATATTTTGATACATTGATCAACCATCAACCGAGAGAGAACTCAAATCTTGTGTGGATAATTGGCGGAGACATGAGTTACCCAATTGGGAGATTGCTAGTCATATTGGATGTCAAAGTTGAGAATGAAATATCAAAATGCTCATGCATAAAATTAGGTAAATTTCATACATTCAAGTTGCAAACCTAAATCAACTAGGAGATCACAAATCACATAGAGAAATTAACCAAGTGTAAATTTGTGCCCAAACTGGATGACCAAGTTATATACGAGTCATAACCAAGTGCAAATTTGTGCACGAATTGGATGACCAAGTGTATACTTGATCCATTCATAGATTGGGAGATCTTGAAACGCACCACATGCTTGAGCGGGAAGAAAATTGAAATTCGTAAATGGAGTAGATACTAATGACTTTGTTGTTAATGGACTAGGTGAATATGGATTCTAGTTGGCGTCAAGGTGCCCTTTTTCTAAGGACCAATCAAATAAGAAATAGATTTACCTTTTTTGGGCCATATTAAGTTGACTTAATTCAAAGGTCATAATGTGTAAATAATTAATTTATTACAAAATTAGTTAAATGTAGTAATGTAAAAACGCTAAAGTAACTTAAACAAACTTGACTTAAGTTGAACCAAGTTGGGTGTTAGGATTAAGTTAGGTCAAAGTAATTATTTAACTATTTGGGTGAGCAAATGTTATAAAAGAACATGAATGCCATAGTAATGAAGAATATAGATATTTTCTCTTAGCTCTAAAGATGGCTTCTTGCAACTTTGTATGTACATATGCTTTTCTAGTTTCATGAATATGAAGAATACAAGAAAATTGGATGAAGTTCACTTTGTGGTTTTAGTGCTCTTCAATTATGAATCATGCTTTGTTGTTCATTATTGAAGGATGTCTTTACACTTCTATATTGCTTCGTTGTGTGTGTTATTTTGAGAATGCACTCTTTGCATTGTGATTCTTGGTGAATAGTCTTTACGCTACATACATACAATCTAGATGTAGGAAAGACCTTGTGATTGTAGGTGAATAATTTTCTCTATCTGACCATTTTTTTGTTCCTATCTTCATGTGAGAGGGAGGAGACTACTTCTTTGTATTTACCTCAAATTATCCAAGTGATCTTCTATGTTTTTTTGTATTATGGGTTTCTCCCCTATCTTTCCATCTTTTTCCTTTCTATTGTTTTTTGTTTCCTTTGTTCTTTACGGTGGCAAACACGAAAACCCCTCAAAACACCCCATCCTATAAGGGAGATACCCCTATCAAATGTAAAGTAAAATCACCCATTTCATGGTGATTTATACATGTTTCAAGATATGTCGTTATCCATTAGGTATATGTAAACACATAAATTTTGTACTTTATCACTTGATAATGTCGGTATTGGCTTAAATCACAAATTATGATTTGTGCACCTATTTCAAGCATAATTTCCATATAATTTATCCTATTTCAAGACTTGTTATTGTAGACACCAAAATTAGGTCATACTACCCTTATAACCCCGTTAATTAAATTAACCATACCTTACATATTCATATCCCATAGTGCACATGATTAATTGAATTAATTACTTTAATTAATTTAATTAACATCCTCACTTGACCACCTCACCCAGCCAACTCACCTAGCCACCTCACTCCATGACCCACTCAAACCCCATTAATGACCTAAGACCAAGTCTAAGCCTATCCTAACCAACTAGGACTTAGTCTAAACCTAGACTTAACTCCTATTAACAAACCTAAGAGGACTCTTACTCATTCTTCCATGGTCTATCACTCGAGACTCGGATGAAGATTGAAGACCACACCAAAAATAACAACAATCAAGCTATTTTTGGCCAACCTAGATATTCCCACCTTAACCGAATGCTGGTTATACCTCAACCAACATCGGTCCCCTAACCATCGTCGGTTAGGTTAAATAAATTTCCAAAATCCTTTGCTTGAGGTTGGTCATTCGATTTAGGATCTCATACAAATAGAGACTTGGAGCACTCAAATTTTCTAAAGCACTCGGAAAAGGAAAACACACAGGAACACTACCAACAACCATTAGCATCCATCATATTCTTCACAATAAAAAATACAAACAAAGAAGCACAGAGGTTCAAAATGTCGCAACACGACACGCAAATTCTCTTCTCTTTAGATCTCCACCATCATTGTCCTCATCACCTGCACTCTCCAGACCCATTCTTCAGTAAGTACCTAATATCTCTTCATTTATCTCTATTTTCTTTCAGTAAGATTTATTATTCATCTCAGTAATTTATTCTTATGTACATTTGTACACCTCCTTCCTCCCACCAACTTATCACCCTACCATACCTAGACCTTCCACATGTCTTCCCCTATCCTAATCATCTCTAAACCTTTTAGACCATTCCACGACCTCACCCCCACCATTTCCATCCTTTGTGCAATCACAAAGAGTCTAAAGACCATTTCTAAGAGATTTTTATTAACTGCCCCTACCGACGCCGGTTAGCCAATCGACGTCGGTCATCCTAAAAAACCGGCATCGGTCACACAACCAATGTTGGTTACTGTGTGCAACATACCTCATACCAATGAGCTCATACCCATTCCCTAACAACCCGAATCACTCCTAATCTTTACTAGATCTTACTAGAGCCTATACCTAACCTACAACCCAATACCATCCCATCATCTAACTTTGTTTTGACCTCAATCACCTTTTATCTGACCTTTCTTATTTGTTTTGCATGAGATACCTAAATCGTTTCAATTCCAATAAGATTGTTATTTCATGTTTATTTTGGATAGCATTAATATTGTTATTTAAAAATTGGATTGACAACTGTTCAAGAAACATCACGCTTCTGGATCTAGCTTCTAGCTAGGCAATCCACTTGTGTTTTATTTAGCTCTATATGGTGGTATTTTTTTACATTTTACAAGTAGTTCCTCCTAGCCAAAAGGGAGTATTCGCAATCAACATTGGATCAGGAAATCGAACACACGCACAACCTTCAACCCGACATCACAAACATGTATTCCTCCTTGGCCTATCACCCTCTATATGTTTCATTAATTTATCAAGAATTCGGTGAAACATTTTGGCATGCTCGGTGGGACCCATCCGGGGTTCCTTGCATTCATTCATTCTTAGGGAAATATTTTGTATGTTTGTTTCTTTTTAAAAAGGAAGTTAACATTAAATTTTCTCCTTGGAATCTTCTTTTCTTCTATTTGTCTAAGTGACATTTGTATTTGGGACTAAAAAGAATCCTTCTTTTTCTTCTTGTTTTTGCATTAGTGAAAGTCATTCTCTCTCCTATTCACTCTTTGTTTACATCAAATATCACATTTCAATTTGGGTTCTAAAATACTTGCATTTCATACTTCTATGCTTGCATTTTTAGCTCACATTAAAATTGAGGGCAACCTATATGCTGGAAGTCATGCCCAACTGATGGTTGACATAATTGAATCATAGAGCACTTTCTCTTCTCTCTCTCTCTTTTCCAAACTGCATAAATATAAATTCACACATATTCTTAAACAACACCTTACTTGGAAGAAGTTGTCAATGATCACACGATCAGAGGATTGATAGTGGGCACTCGGCATTTTCTCTGTTCAGTCATTATCTCGAGAAAGGACCACCCCGCCAAAACATAACTTGAAACCACCCTTAGAATTTTCCTCTTCATAGGACACCTTCCCAACCAAAAACTTTGTTCTGATTCACAAATTCAATCTAAAATAGCATAAGCTAAAACATAAAATTCACTTATAGGATTGTGTGTTTTTCTTAGCTTTTTCTTGAGTTGTGTTTTGAGTTGTGAGGTTACGTTCTTCATTTTCTTCTTCCTTTCACACTCTGCCATCATAGTTGGTGTATTCCGATTGTTTTTGAGTGTGTCAGGATCCATTATTATCATACTCAGTTTTTGGGTTGATATTTCATCTAACTTAATTCACAAAAATCAATTTTTCTTCACTTTTCCAAATTTCACAAAGGATGCGTCGGTCCAAGACCATCATCGGTTTACATCTAACGACATCGATCTACCTACCTAACTGTTTTGGTTTCCATCTCTTTTTGTCATTCTACCAAAATAACATTCATCACATCTTCTGTTCTTTTTAAGTTCTCAAGACATCATCATACCCCCAAAATTCTAAAATCACAGTCAAATACAACTTCATTATTTCATTTTCATCAGTTTTGCCTCATTTGTAAAACTGTTGATTTCCCATACATGATAACGATGTATTTCCTTGGTTTCCCATTGAACCCTCGTCCTCATCCTATAACTTCATCGATTAACTTAACCACTTGATCATAGTTCCTTTGTTCTAATTTTTAATTAGAACAAATGACCCATTTCACCTCCCGAAATCTAGCCTTTTACATTTATGTTTGTTTTATGTGTCATTTACAGAGTATAGTTTAATAGGTCTATGTTAATTCACATGGTTTTGACTCACTAAGCCCCCCTTGTGTTTCATGCTAGCCTTCAGCTTGACTACTTCCACCTATCCCATCACCGCCTTCTATCTTGTCGCCATGGATCCAAATCATCCCATCACCATTAATAAAATTGGTGACGAGGATTTCACAAGACTCCTTGAAACAAAATCCCACTTCCCTATAATACTATCTCACCCACTCATCCACCCGAATAGAGTCATGTTATATTCCCTAATCATCCCTCCCGCCCTCGTAAATTTCCGATAAGTATCAAATATCTTTAGCTCAAGATTACTTTCATCCATTATACCTGTGATATCTCAACTAAATGTCCCACATCACTTTAACCCCTCAAATTACTAACATCTAAAGAAATGTGGCTCAAAAATCCCTTCACCATCTTCCTTGGTAAGCCTCGGGCTAAAAATCCTAAAACCTCATATAGTACTTATCACATCATGCAAAACCCATGGTATATCTTGGGACACCCAATTCCAAAACTTGTCCTTTCCATCTTGTAGTCTCTACCCCCAATTACCAAAAGATTCGCGAGACGTACCCCACCTATTTACACACCCAATCAGCCTACCACTTAAGTACGTGAGGGATGGGGCGTAAAGCCAAATGGGTATTACGGAAACTTCTCAGCTCTCATGCTTGACAAAAAATGTCACAAAAAATTCCCATCTTTTAAGTCAAATTTTGAAAATTTCTCCTTTTTACACCTAGTCTGGAGTAATCCGCGAGGGCCGTGTGGGATATTTTCCTTCATTTGATGTCAAATGAGCCTAGTTCTCTTCTCTTTGGCTATGGGATCAAAAAGTCTTGGTATTGTTTTTAGTTTTCCATTGATCCCATTGGAAGAGGAAAAGTCAAAATTCACTCGCGAAACTTCAAACGGGTTTTCCACTTTTATTTTTCAATTTTCACAATTGGACTTTCATTGCACGATGTCCTTCCCATAAACATTTCTTTTTGCCCCAACATCTAGAGGATAGATATATTTAATTAAGATTGGATATATTCGGCTCCAATCAAGCTTTGTTCATGGAAGCCTCCACGAAATGAATATAAAACACCTGCACTCCAAAATAGGCCCAACTTAAAGGCCATAACTTTGTGCATTGCTCAACGAAATCACACAAAATTGGTACTAAGTTGGAATTCGTGGTGCCATGTGTCTCATCAAGAAATTCTAGATTTGATGAGGTGGTTCCTCATTGATGCAAGTTTTTTAAGAAAACGTGGCCAGGTCTCAAAAAGGCAAAAGCTAGCCATTTAATCTGGGAGTGAGGGTTGGTCATCATTCTCACATGGTCATAGTCAAGAAGGGGAGCATTTTAAAATATAAGTAATCATTTCACTCAATTTAATGCTTCTACAGTGTGTTGAAGGACTTTCAAAATCATTTTCCCTTCTCTTCTCCTTCTCATTTTTCTATAAATCCCAGTGTTTGAGCCTCCATGTGTAAGAGGAGATAGCTGGCTCACGCCAAACAAAAGGGACTCTGTCAAAAACACAAAAATACCGAACTAGATTGCAAAGGGACACGTGTGTTGCATGTTTGTAAGGTGGAAAGTCCTTTTGGTGATCCAGGCCCTTATCTCAAAATTCATTTTTCAATCAGTGCAAAGTGGGAAGCAATAAAATACAAGTTTGTGTTTGTATCTTCCCCTAAAGATTCTTCCATTTAAGCCCTTAACTTTGATTGACTTTCCCATGAATATTGTGTCTGTTTTTTATGTAAAATTCAAAGTGGGGAGGTGGGCTCATTAAGCAATTTGAGTTTTGATGCTTGGAAGATTATTATTGATTTTTGAGCTAGATTATGGTCAACTCATCCATCACCATCATCAAGTGGGTGGGTGGGCAAAAATGGTTCCAAAGTTCCATTTCTCTGAATCAAATACAAAAGGTCCTCCCCGCTTTTACTAAATCTCCGCTTTACGTGTATGAATCTTTCAATTTTATGTCATTCTCTCTCCTGGATGAATGACCAATTCAAGGTCTATCTAGATTTTCCGCTATGGAAACGGCTCGAGGCCAAGCAGAGGATAAGATTGTCGGGTAATCTTTCATCATTTTTGAACCGACCATGTAACTAGGTCTATCTCCTTCCTGACTTCTAGCCACCCATGGATCCAATCACCCATCCGTGAGTTCAAGTATACGCACTTGTATATGCACAATGGGTGTGTGTGATTCGGTGATAACAATTCCTAAATACCTAGTTGGTATACATTCTTCCTCTGCTATCCCTTCTCCTGCCCTCACCTAAAACTTCCATGTAGAATCATCCATCCTTATCATTATTCACTTTGTGTTCTCAACTAGACCCCACATTGATTTATAACTTGTTTCCCTGGAATCTATTGGTTATGAAAGTAAATCCTTCATTCCTACTCACCATCTGCCCTTGGCAATACATTAAGGTTACACTATCACCTCATATATACCTATCATCATACCATAAATCCCATGGTATTCTTCCTTTCTCAAAACCTCATCCTTTCCATCTTTTTATTGATGATCTTTGGGCCCCAATTACAAGAAGTCAAGGATTCTTTGACCCCCCACCTTTTACATTTGTATATCAGTTTTTCCCCCAATCTTTTCATCTATCACTTATTCGGGATATACTTTTGTCCCCACCGCATCTATCCCCCTTCCATTTAAATACTTTATAACCCCATATACTTTGGGATGTCATCCACATCATACATCCATCATCAACCTCCTTTACTACGGGGGCACCCATTCCTCACAACCCACCAATGACCTCATTAGGATGATGATGGAAAATATGCAAACATTAGAAGCATCAATTTCAGCTCTCGTAACTCCTTAACTTATGACAAAATTTGTAATGAGCCTATTCATCCATCTATCCCCATTCACCCATACCTTATACATTGGGAAATGCCCAAGTTCAACTATTTCAATAGTAAAGAAGACCCGCAACAACACTTGTGGTCATTCAAACATGGGTGTTATCTAATTGCCCATGACGATGCTTTACTCCTACAAAATTCCATATGTCCTTGACAGGACATGCCTTAGATTGTTAGATTGGTATAGTGGTTTACCTAGACATTCCATTTACTCATTTAACCAAGTGGCTCAAGCATTCTTGGACCATTTCTCAATCAATGTCATCAAAAAAGTCACCATGACTGACCTATACTTGACACAAAGTATGACGAATCTATCGTAGATTTCGTTGCTCATTGGCGAAGCCTTATCAACCAATTAACATTCCAGTTACCTCAAGTTGAGCTTATAGAGTTGTTCACTAGAGCTTTTGCCATACACATCTCACCAACTCTCAGTAGTACACAAACCTTCCGTACCTTCGAAGAAGCATTTACCATGGTGCAAAAATTGGAAATTTGTGCCATTGAAGAGAAGAAAATTCAATTGTGAAACAAAAATGCCACATCAAATCAAATGATGCTTCTTCATCTTCAAAGCCCCAAAACAATTATTCAAAATCCAAAGGATCTTCCAACATGGTAGTTCTTAAAGCTAGTCCATCTCATCCATCTAACCAAGCCAAACCTTCCTCTAATCTTTCTCCCATTCAAAATTTTCAATTCCGATGGGAACAACGAAAAGTACACTCCAATTGAGAGCCCTATTCTTCAGTCTTGGAAAAGCTTCTTAAGGCCGGAGCCATTGCACTTCCCCCATAAAACCTCATATTGGTTTCAATCCCACTCGTCCTATGCCTGCATGGTATAAGGAACATGACTATTATAATTATCATTGCGTCAAAGGCCATAATGATGGTAATTGCATAACCTTCAAGAAAATTGTCCAGGAAATGTTAGATAATGGAGATCTTGTCCTGGACAACCCAACACACCAACAAATAAAAACTTGCATATCTTTAAGAATTTGTTTCCTAATCATACACCATCATCTAATCGAATGGTGAATCTTCAACCAATGACAATAATGTCCGTGAAGTCCACATTGTTTTTGATATCGTACCAATCATTCCTCAATTTCCACCTATTCCATCTATCGAGGAAATTCTAGCACGAGCTCCTCTACCCACGGAGGAGCCTACCTCATCTACTCCTTCACCCACAGAGGATTCCCCTTTGTCTCCCTCTTCACCCATGGAGGAGTCCACAATTTCTACCGATTTCGTTCCACCATCTACCTCACAACCTACCGAACAATCAATGGTATTAAATCTCTTACCCACGGGAGAATCGTCATCACTTTCTTCTCCACCGAAAGAAGAATCTACCTCACCCCATCTATCATTGCTCTTACCCATGGGGATCCTTTAGATGCACCACTGTCTGTTGGGAAAAATTCCCCATTAGCATTCCAAGATCCTGTTGATATGCTCTCAGCTATTTTACCCACAGAGTTTGGGGCTAACCAATTCCCTATCTCACGGACATATTTTACAGGGATTTCCACTAAACTAACTACATCTCTTCTTACAATAGTGTCATTTTCACGACTAGTCGATCGCTTGGATTACGTTGATAATTCCATGCTTTGGGGATGTCTTCGGCTCCCATTTTTAACCCAAATGCAAATGTTGCCTATAGATACCTCCACGATCTATCTGAAGGTATTTCAAGCAACCAAATCAACCATGACCATGCCTATTGAAACGGCTTCTTCTTCATCACCTTTACCTACATCCAAACCTTTACCCATAACCAAACCCATTCCTCTACCTAAGAACTTACCTGCACCTACATCTCCTCCCACATCTAGACCTATCACTACCCTAGGTGTCATGCTGACATCAAGCCTTGTCCATCCACCCATCAAATTGGACTTATCCACATCTTCCCAAGCCCACACGAAAACCATTCCTCCACCTAAAAGGAAGACCCAACCTTCTAGGACGCATACACCAGTTTCACCCACTACGCCTCTGTCACCTTCTCCCTTTCCATCTATCCTTGGACCTCACTCGTCTACCTTGGTCAAGCAACCACCTACCCAAAGCAAAAACAAAAGTGCAGTAGTCCACCTCTTCATCATGATCCTTTATTATGCCCAATCGACCAACATAACCTTCACTATCACCATCACCCATAGCTTCCTTACCACCTATACCCCCACCAGCTACCATAACCCCATCACTACCTATGTGAATTTCTTCTCCTCAACCCATACCTTCCACTCCGACTTGACCTACCTGCAACCTTTACCGCACCTCCATTATAACCGTGGATAACTTTTCCTCGCCATCATTCTCTTTCCCTTCTGCATAATGTACTTCCACCTCACCTTTTCCCAAGAAGGTGCAATCCAAGGAAAATAACCCACCACCCTCCAATAGGGTAGTTAAACCTACAACACGTTCCATTTCTAGTTCATCTACCACACCTTTACCTAAGACAATACCACCCTACCGGATAAGTGGTCAAACCTATTCCACCTCCTATAACACCTCTTCCATCACAATCATCTACAACTTTACCCAAACCCACACTCACTTCCCACTGTGATCCATTGGTAGGGTCCTATGCCAACATTTTATCCAACCTCTTAAAGACCTCAGTCATCACATTACCGCCGCTTAGACCTTACGACCCCCTCAAACCCAAACCAAAAGGGTTTGATGAAACTAAAATTTGTGCCTACCATCGTGTGTTAGGACATGATGTAGAGAACTATAAGGCTCTAAAAACTATTCTTCTCCAACTCTGCCCTCCTGAAGAAAATTTCGACGAAAATGATCTTCTAGACGAGGAATCTATTCCACCTTCACCAATCACAACATGTCCTTATCCACTACCTATTCGATCCACCCACATCTCTATCCACCTCCAACATTCAAGATCAACATGGTTTGTATTAGAGAGTTGGCCAAACCACCACCTAAATGCCAGTGTGCCCTACTCATTTCGCAAGGTTCTTACCCCGCATTAGGTTTTTGTCCATCATGTCGTTATACTACTCATGACATACCTTCTCTATCCACCTCTTTCCCTCAAATTAACATGATCTAAATTGACACTCGCACCCAAAAAAAAAAGGAAGAGCAAAAGCAACCAGCCCATCTGCTAATCCTGTGCCTAACATACCATCTGCACCCGCACCCAAAATTACCATTTAAGGACCCACATACCCTATTTCTGATGGGGTCACCCATCATACAATGATAAAACAATTACACCAATCCCCTCTAAAAATGTCTTTGTACAATCTCGTCCAAACCTCTAATCTCATTGACAAGCCCTCATGGAGGTTTTGTAATCCATCGAGGTTTTACCTAATGACCCCACACTAGTAGCCTCCATTATCACCCCTCACCATGTGGCCTCTCTTACCAAATCATCTCCTTCTTCTACCCCCGCTCCCACTCATCAAGTGGCCACCCTCAACTTTTCTAATGAGGAGATCATACCTCTCCAATCAGATGACCTTGATCCCACTCTTTTCATCTCTATCTACATCAATAATATTCACATTTGATGCGTTATGATTGATGGTGGTGCAACATCAACATTATCTCCTCCCACGCATACAATAAAATGTGCATCCCTTAAAATTACATGCATAATAACCCGATTATGTTGTGCTCCTTCAATGATGCCATCACTTCCACCCTTGGCACCATTATTCTTCACGTTCGTGTAGGCCCCCGTACTGTGCTAGAATTATTCTATGTTTTAGAAGGGGAATTCCATTATAACATGTTGTTTGGCCAACCTTGGATCCATGTCATGGGTTGTATTCCTTCAAATTTACATCAATTTATAAAATTTGAACATGAAGGACATAACTATACCATCCCAATTGACCCTTCACCATTTAAAACTTGCAACATATTGTACCAACCTAATGATGTCCTCATACTAGTTAAGGCATCTACCACTGCCGCCACTTCTCCTTCACCCACAACCCCATCCACCGATGTTGCCGCTACCTCACTCGTGTCTACTTCTTCTATTCCTACTTTGTTGCTACTGGTCTTTGCAACCAACCCATCCGCTAACCCATCTGGTTCCCAACCAACTCATCCTTCTTCTTCCTAATTTTCTAGTACTTCATCTATTCCAGCTACAAACATATCCACTACCGATCCCTTAGAAGGTTTTTTTCAACGCCTCACTTTGGGTGAATACCACTTATACAACATAAACACATTCCTTACTCCACATGAGTATGGTAACCTACGACAACATCCTCGTTATTAACATCGCATAAGTGAGGTATTCCCTTACGGTCCTCCCCACCATCGCACCAACTTAACATATGTGGGACTTGACACTTCCATGTATTCACCCAGCCCCCTTCCCAAACATGACCATTTTCATCTGATCTCCAATCTCTCACCAACTACCACTTTTGCTACACTTTCCTTCATCGTTGTGCATGGAAAGGATTTGGCTTTGGGTTCTATGAAACAAGGCCATCATACTATCATTCCATGTACCACACGTAAACGCAAATACCGCAGTGATATTGGCTTTTCTAAACCATCTTCCAAAAATGCCCACATAGACTTCATTAAGGACAAAAACCTTCCACACCCCATTCACCAATGTCACCACCTTCACCCACGAGTCTATAGATCCCAAATCTATTCCTCCTAATTTTTTTTTTTCATGAACACCATTTCCTAAGACCTCTCGATTTATCAACGCGATAGTGAGGCTCCCTCTTCTCTTCCCTTCCTGTATCTTAACATGATCGATGATGCTAAACCATCCATTAACGAAATTCAATGTTAGGAAAATGAGTCTATCCTCACCTACCTTTGTGCGGAAGATTCCTATATTCACTTTGGTCATTGCCTTCGAGACGCAAACCTCACATTTCCTTCTTGTCAAAGAATAAATTTAGTGCCTTCTCTCAATTTCCTTTAGCCTACCCATTGATTATCCCAAATGGATCTCTAACATCATTCTGTCACAAAAGCAACAGGAGGACTCGCATATGCATAGATTTCCATGACCTAAACTTAGCTTACCCCAAAGAAGACTTTCCTCTAACCAACATTGACCAACTAATTGATCTTACCACTTTGGTCATGAGATGTTATCACTCATGGACGGTTTCTCGGAGTTATAACCAAATATTACTCACCCCGAGAAGATCAACACAAAACAGACTTCATCACTCCTTGGGAACCTTTTTCTATTGAGTCATGCCCTTTGGCCTTAAAAATGTTGGTGCTACATATCAGTGGGCTATGACTTATATCTTCCATGATATCATGCATCATATATTGGAATATTACGTACATGACCTTATTTCCAAATAAAAACATAAAGGTCATTTCATTTTTTACTTGTCTCATCAAATATTGTGTTCACCTTCAACCAAAAGTGTCTCTTTGTTGTTCTCTCAGGCAAGCTCCTTGGTTTTATCGTTTCTTTACATGGCATAAAAGTCAATCCCACTAAAATCGAGGCTATTCTCGAAATTCCTCCACCTAATAACCTTCACCAACTTCGTATTTTATAAGATAATTTGCAATCTAATCGTCATTTTATTTCATGACTTTCCAACCACTTGCCCCCATTTCATCATCTCCTAAAAAGGACATCTCTTTCAAATGGGATGATGAATTCCACAAATCCTTTGAGGCCTTAAAACATTACCTTCTCCAACCACCTATACTCATTCCTCCTAAGGATAACCAACCATTTTACCTTTACATTTATGCTACGGATCATTCCTTAGGGGCCATGCTTACCCATCGTGACGATCAACACCGGAGTAAGTAGTTTATTACATAAGTCATACCCTTTTGGACTATGAAACCGAGATACACCCATGCCAAAAAAAAATTCTTAGCCATAGTTTTTGTTGCCACTAAACTTTTCATTACCTTCAATTAGAAAACCTTTTCGTCACTAATACTGACCCCTTAAATTACATGTATGCCAAACCCTACCGACATCAACGTGTTACACATTGGATAATTCTTCTCGCCAACCTCGACCTCAAATTCATCCTTCAAAAATATATCAAATGTCAAACTATCATTGACCAACTTGCAGATGCACCCCTCTCGAAAATCAATCCTCGACTTCAATTTCCCGATTTAATCCATTGTTACCCTCTCTTTTGACGATATCGTTTACCAAATGATCTTATTCTTCGATGGTTCCAAATGTCAACGTGGGGGTGGTGTTGGCGTTATTCTCATTCTTCTCGATGGTGAACATAAACCACTATCTTTCAAGCTAGCTTTTGATTGTACTAACAATATCTTTGAATATAAAGCACTCGTATTAGGTCTCCAAACCACCATCGCCTTAGATGTTAAATCGATTAATATCTTCGAGACTCTCAACTGGTGGTAAATCAAGTTAATGGTATATACCATTGTATATACCAGTGTCGTAACAAAATAATTCAAAATTATAAACATCATGTAGACATACTTTTGACTACCTTTGGTATTATGAGCTTCAAACCACTCCACCTTCCACTAAAAATTTTGAGGATACCATGGCCTTCCTTGCTTCTCAGATTCCCACCTCACCTTCTAACTCGAAAATATTTGTTACGGTCTGAAAGGATACAATCACTGCCTATCAATTTTGAATTGTAAACCTCTTGAACCATTACACCTAACCCACATGACCTTTTGTATAAGTAATTTGCAGACTACCTTTCCCTGTCAATTGTACCTCCCGACCTTACTCATAATGGGAAACATGCCTTTCTCAAAGGTGTCTCTCGCTATGTCATAATGGGTGGCCTTCTTTATAAATGTGGCTTTGATGGTATCCTCTTATGATGCCTTACAAATTTTGAAATTCCCTACACCATTAAGGAGGTTCATGATGGAATTTTTAGAGGTCATTTCAGCGACTTAGCTATCACCAAACACATTCTTCACAGGGCTATTATTGGCCCAACCTCAACCATGATTTTGTGACTATGTCAAACGGTGTGTGAAATTCCAGCAACATGATAATCTTCATCACATGCCTAGTCATGCCTTACAGGTCGCACGAGACCTTTGGCCTTTACACGATGGGGTTTGGATCTTGTTGGAGAAATCAATCCCTATTCTTCACAATGCCATTAATGGATTATTACCACTACTAAATACTACACTAAATGGGTAGAAGTCATACCTCTTATTTCTACAAAAGAAGATAAAATATGTGAATTCATCAATCATCACATCATTTGTCACTTTGGTGTTACCCATCGTCTCATCATTGATAATGGGAAATAGTTCAAAAAAAAACTCTACGAAAGCTATGTGATTCCTTTGGCATTCAACTTAGTTTTTCTTCACCTTACTAACCAAAAAAATGGCCAAGCTGAATCAACCAACAAAACCTTGAAAAAATTATTATGAAGGCGGTTGATGATACGGGAAAGGATTGGCACACGCACATTCATTTCACTTTATGGGATAATCGTACTAGTTCATACCTTAAATATGGCCACACCTTTTTCTCTCGGTCTACGATACGAGAGGCTTTCCTATCTCTCGAATTGTAGATTCCATCTCTTTGTATTTCACTCAAGGAGATGCTTAACAATGATGTATTTCACCAAGACCATTTGGTACAACTTGAGTTATTAGGCGAACATCATCTTAATGCTCTTGATCATCTCCAAATCTACCAAAAATGTATCAAGCGTGCATACAAAAACATGTCCATGGCGAACCTATTGGTACCAAAAAAATTTCTTATTTTCAGTTTGAGTAGCATCAAAGATATGGCATGAAGCTTGAAGATAGATAGATCATGATGTATGTCATTTTGTAGCTGGGGATGTGATATAACTGGCACTCAGATTTTTGGAGAGATGGATAGCACTCAAATAGGAATTGATCTTGTCCTAACTATTTTAGATTGTGCCTTTCGGCCAAGGTAAAAGGACCTATTTTGTAACCCTCAAATGGTGAAGGAGTTGAATATATCCCTCAATTTGTGCAAATAATATGAAAAGGGCCTTGGGAAAATATGATCAACACTCCAAATCTAACTTTAACAAGTTGTCACTTCCAGATTATGGAGATACTTTCAATGCGAAAGGGTTCTTGAAGACATTTGAAATCTTGATCTATTCTACATACTTTAGAAAATGGATTTTGATCTTCTATGGGTATACAGGTCAAAACAGGGGTAAAACAGGGTAGGATTAATTGTTTTGAATAATTTTTTGGGTGGGAGTTTAGATAAGACAAACCAAGTTACTGCGAATCTTTGAGGATTTTAGAAAAATATGGAGAAAATCAATAGTAGAAATTATCAAAATGGTTAATCATCCTATAGTGCCTGTTTCAACAACCACTTGAGACCCAAGAAACAACCTAGGGTTAGCTAGAAAAATTATGGAATAATTTTTTTTGTTTAGGAGTGAACACAACCAAGTTGCCAGACAATAGTTTGCCACTAGCAGATTCCAAAACAAAACCCATTTACCAAAACACAATTTTCCTTTATTAACTAATATCAAGTTCACAAGGTTCAAATTTTAGGGTTAGATGTTCTAGTTAGTTTCAGGGAGAAATCTACCCCATACCCACTCTCTAACAGGCTCAGAGTTTCAAATAGATTTTCTCACACTTAATGTTTCCAAAAATTTCCTAAACTATTCCCATTGGATAGGAAATTTTCTCACTTTTCTGGTGATATGAAGAAGTCCTCCTAACTCCTTCGAAACTCAAGATATGGTCCAACGAGTTTTGGGATCAAATTTTCCCCAAGCGGGACATGTGTCAAGAGGAGGGAAAACTCCTTTGGCGGGTTGATGGGTTGTGATGCAGATTTTGAAATATTTCCCCATGCGGCGCAAAAGAAAAATTTCTCCCAAACCTCCACTACCACCCCCAAGGTGCCACATGGCACCCTTTGATTAGCTACGAGTTAGCGGGGAGAAATGGAAAATTTCTCCAAAATTTTCAAAAAAAAAAAGTCAAAGGGCAAAAGTTGTCGCGCCTTCGTTCTTTGCCTCATGAGGACACATGGTAGCCTCGATTGGTGCAGGCAGACGTGAGGGCAAAATAGAAAATTTTACAAAAATTTAAAAAAATTCAAAAGGAAAAAAGTTGCCACACCTTTGCATTGGCCTCGTGAGGACACGTGGCGCCTCCGATTAGTTGCTGCGGGCAGCGAGGCGAAATGGAAAATTTTTCCAAATTTTCAAAAAAGTTAAAGGGCAAAAAGTTTCCATGCCTCCACCACTACCTTGTGAGGACACGTGGCACTCTCGATTGGGCTGCAGAGCCGCGGAGTGAAATGGAAAAATTTCCCGAGCCAAATTTTTGAAAATTTTCTAAGGGCAATTCGACGGGAAATTTTTGGGTTGCGGGCCCACCAGGGAAAATTTTCCCAAATTTTCCCGCCAAGCCACAAAAACTTCAAAGTGCCATAACTTGATCTAGAAAGCTCGGTTTTGAGAAAACAAGGAATTTTTGGAAAGCTCTCGATGCCCTCTTTGCATAGAGAAACACAAATTCTATTTTTTTGATAAACTTTAAGGGTCAATTCAGCAAAAGGATCTGCGAGGATTTTAATTAGCAAACTGGTAATTTCTAACTTCCAAATTTGATTGAATTGGATCTCCTCCTTCACTCAACATGCCAAAAAGACATGGAGAATTGATTTGGGAAGGGTTTAAAGTGTTTTAGGAGGGTGAATTTGTTCAATTTATTTCAAATTGAATTTTTCCAACAAATGACAAACAAGCGATTGATTAAGAGATTGAGCTCAATTTTGCAATGGTTCAAGTTATTCTAGTAAATCTTCTTTTTCCATTGAGTTCATTACTATTATATCATGTTAAATTTTAAGGTTTCCAAGTTGATTTAAATGTGCAGGTCCTAAATATGCATTTTATTTGAATTTACCGAGTTTTAAAAGTCACAATGCCGGTGATCAAATTTTAAAGGATCCATTTATCAATTTTATCATTTAAGTGTGATTTATAGTTTCTAGATAAATCAAATACAATTAAATGACTTTATTCAACTATTCTAAACTCGAGGCAATTTGATTTCAATTTCATGTGTGTGTGTGTGTGTGTGTGTGTGTGTGTGTGTGTGTGTGTGTGTGTGTGTGTGTGTGTGTGTGTGTGTGTGTGTATTCTCTCTAAAAGAAATAAGCAACAATCTTCCTTCATACACATTTTCTTTCCTTTGCAAATAACATAACTTCAAATCACAATTTGGTATTCTCATTTCATCACAACAATGCAATATAAGAGATGAACTTGCAAATCTTTATTGACTTCATTTATAAACTTTTACATCTTCACATTCCTCCATTTCTTGAAAGAAATAACAAAATTCCATTTCTTTCCAATGAACAGCAACAACAAAAATTAAATGTCTTTTACAATTTGAATACCTAACTCCATAATCAAATTATATAAATATTTCTTTCACAAATACATGATACAATCTCATCCACAACAAGTGGGAAAGGGATTACTGATGAATGTGTTTCCACAAGAGACTGTCAAACCGTATCTTTTTCTTTGCTCCAGGACAACAACATGCACATTTTCTTCTTATCCAAATGATCACAACAAAGAGGGGAAAGGAAATGCTCTCCACCCAACCAAGACATCCAATGAAAGGAGAAGCCTTCCTTCATCATTGGCCCCCGAGCCCCAACCAAAATACAATAGAAGGTGCAATTCAACCATGGAAACAATTGGCTTCCACACACAACATTCTTTCACATACACATTTCCTTTTTAAAACACAATGCAACACCAAAAGAAAAAATAGTTCACAACTACATTTAAAACATATCAAAAGCAGAACTCAGGCTTGATCTTACAAGCCAAAGGAGAAAGGCCTATGGGGGAAGCTACTTATGCCTCCCAATTGGGAATTGGGCATCCACCAAATACAAACACCAAGTAATTCATCACACACATTTCCTTATGCCCCACATAATCCCTCCTTATTCCCCCACATTCTCTCCTTATGCCCCCCACAGATTTCCTTATGCCCCCCACAAAGTAAGAAATGCAAGCTATTTCTTTTCCATGGTGGATCCCAAACCCAAAACTCCCTCCAAAAAATTCCAATGCCAATGGTATTCCCTTATAACTCCCCCACAAGAATTCCCCATAGACTTCTCCTACACCTTCCCTAAGGCATTCTACCTAACCAAGCAACAATTAAAACAAAGCATGCATTTTCCACACAACACAACAAGAAGATAACAAAAATAAAAGAGACAGTTAAATTCCTACCTCTCCATGGTGAATTTTCTTCCCAACAACAAGCTTTCCAAGACAAAAACACAGCTCCAAAACTTCCTTCAAAAGCAAGAGCTCTCCCAAGAAAATGCACCCCCAAGGAAGAATGCAAAATGATTCAACAACCCAAAACAAGAAGAGAGTTTCAAATATATAGAAGAGGGAAAGAAGAGGATGATGTGGATCCATGTAGGATGTCACATCACACACCCTCAAATCAAACACAAAAGACAAAGTTCCATTCTCCCAAGCACAATAAAGAGGTGGGTGAAAAATGACAAGTTACTTGCACACTCAAAAACAACCCACACCTCAAGGGACAACCATTAATTAAAAATGTAAGAAAGTGCAATTAAAAACATGCACAAAAGAATAAAAATGCATTATAAAGGTCACAAATCACATCCTCAACCATAAGTATGGTTGGTAACATAAATTTAGAGGCATGGGACAAGTTTTACTTGTCCCACAAGCTTCCAAAAACAACCCCCAAGGTCAAATTCAATTTCCATGGAGGTAGAGTATTTCTTACTCTAAAATCTGACTTACACAAACTCTTACACCTCTTACACATTAAGTATAAACAGCCAACAACTCTAATAATCACTTTCCAAATCCCAATTTAATTTAATTAAAGTTTAACTATATGATCTCTCATATTAATATTCCACAATTAATTAATTAAAAGAAGAGAACACATTACAAATAAAATACATACAACAATAAATAAACATTAACCATAAAAATAAAATACACAACCCATGGTCACATATAAAGATGATTCCCCCCATGGGAATCTCTAACAAAACAACACAACATAATAAAACGAGTTGCCATGGTGACTATGTTGAATTCACCTAGAATTCCATTTTGGTTGGTCTCCGATCCCCTGATGTTTTGTTGTGATATTTCTAACCTGCAAAATGCAAACACCTCCTTCGGCCTCGTGGCCATATCAGAACATCCGATATGATAAAAAATCACAAAAATCAACTACAAAATGAATCACAACAACATCAAAGTCACTTATTACATCATTATCATTTTCAATCAACAAATATATCTGCATCATAAAATATTCATTTTCCAGATCAAATCACAATATCCGAAAACATCCATAAAATATCCATGTCCAATAATATATCATCATCCACATGCCAAGTGTCTCTAATAATCATCATGCATCATAATCAAATCAAAATCCACAATAATCCATAATCCAATGTCTAGCAATATACTAAATCAAAATATAGTAATGTCTATAATGAAATCCATAGTATCAACATAAGCATCAAAAGGTGTCAAAGGGAAGTGGGCACTACATTCCCCTCCCCTTAGACTCAACTTACTCCTAGAAGTCACTAGAACAATTGTGGAAAATGCACTCGTAATGAAGTAGTATCCTCCTGGCAGGTGCCGCAATCTCATCATATCTGTCCCACTATACCCGAACCTGATCAACCTCTCTACCTCGAAGGCCCAAGGTCCTGCATCTAGGATACAAACGGGCTCCACCATCACCTACCCTTGATCCTGCACCTGTAATGATGTCCAATCTAGTACATGAGATGGATCTGCAATATATCTCCTAAGAACCAAAACATGAAACACATCATGTACGCGAGACAAGTTGGGTGGCAATGCTAGACGGTAGGCCAAAGGGCCATATGCTCCAAGATCTCAAAAGGACCAATGAATCTAGGAGCTAACTTAGAACCTTTTCCATAATGGATAGGGCTCTTATGTGGCCTGACACGAAGGAACACCTTCATGCCCACATCGAAACTATGATCAATCCTATGCTAATATGCATACTTCTTCTACCTATCATGTGCCTCCTATAATCTCTACCTGATCAACACTATCTGCTGCTCCATGTTCCACAAAAGATCTGGCCCAAGAGATAATATGTCCTCTAACCTATCCCAACTAAGAGGTGTCCTGCACTCTCTACCATACAAATCCTGAAAAGGAGCCATGCCTATAGAACTCTGAAAACTATTATTGTAGGTAAGATCCACTAAGTATAGGTACTCCTCCCACTTAGACTGTTGATCCATCACATACATCCTGAGCATATCCTCCAAAATATGATTCACTCGCTTGGTTTTTCCATCTATCTCAGGGTGATATGTTGTGCTAAAGTTAATCCTCATCCCAAAGACATACTTTGTATGGTTGTCTAAAAGTGTGAAGTGTATAAAGGATCGCAATCACAAATTATCTTCCAAATAATCCCATGCAACCTAACAATATCATCTAAATATACTTGTGCCATTCTCTATTTGTATAAGTGGTCTTCACTAAAGAAATGTGAGCCACTTTGTCAATTCATCAACCATGACCATAATGGCATCGTGATGATATCTCGACATCGGTAGCCCAACAATGAATTCCATGGAAATGGTTTCTCACTTCCATTTCGATAAAGCATGAGGATAAAGAAGGCTGCAGGGATGCTTGATGCTCGACCTTAAGGTAGCATGCATCTTCTTCATAATTGTCTTAAGGTAGCATGCATCTTCTTCTCCTCGGATGGGCTGAATAGGGTGCACAATGAGCCTCTACCAAGATGTCCTACCTCAAGCCTCCATCTCTAGGAACATATATCATACCTCTATGCCTAAGAAGGCCATCTACCTCTAAGGAAAAACCATCAAACTTCCCCTCAAGGGGTCTCTGTGACTCTATCTCTACTCGTACCATAATGTAGAAGGCATTGTCAAGAGGAAGTTGTTGAAGAATCATGCTCCGACAAATCTGCTCCTGTAGTGGCCATAGCCACATGTCTTCATCTGCTACCACATTCTCCTTCCCCTTCACATGCTCTATCTCCAGGTCATACTCACAAAGTAACTCCATCCAATGCCATTGTGAGCGTTGAGATTGGGTTGCGTGAAGAGGTGCCAAAGACTCAAGTGATTTGTCCTGAGTGTGAATCTCCATCCAAGAAGAAAGTGTCTCCATCTAACCAAAGCATGCATGACTACCACAAGCTCAAGATCATGGGTTGGATAATTAAGCTCATGATCCTTGAGTTTACGAGACTCAAAAGCTACAACTCTACCCTCCTGCATCAACACACCTCCAAGCCTAGCCAACGAAGCATCTGTGCAAACAAAGAACTCACCCTATGGATCTAGCACTACAAGAATAGGTGTTGTGGTGAGGCACTCCTTTAGTGTCTTGAAGGCCTGCTCACATCTGTCTGACCAAACAAACTTCTTCCCTTTCCTTTGAAGGGAAGTGATAGGGTACGCAATCCATGAGAAGTCCTAAACAAATCTCCAGTAGTAACTCTGCTAAACCCATGAAGTTGTGCACCTCGGTCACTGTAGTGGGTCTTTGGCCAATCCATAATGGCTATAATCTTGGAAGGATCGAATTTGATACCTTCCCCGAAAATGATATGACCCAAATATTGCACCTATGTGCGGAAGAAAGCACACTTCTCCAATTTCCCATAAAGTTGTTTCTCACAAAGACACTGAAGAACCTTTCGAAGGTTCCCCTCATGCTCCTCACATGTATGTGAGTATATCAAAATGTCATCTAGGAAGATGAGCACAAAGCGATCTAAGAAGGTCCTAAATACCTCATTCATCAAACTCATGAACACTGCGGGGCATTCGTAAAACCAAAAGGCACCAATGTGAACTAATAGTGCCCATATCTCATACGAAAGCGGTCTTACAAATGTGTCTACCTCTGAAATCCTCAACTGATGGTAGCACGACTTAAGATCAATCTTAGAGAAAATGTGGCTCCTTTGTCTAATCAAACAAGTCATCAATACGAGGAAGAGGATAACGATTCTTGATCGTTACCTTGTTCAACCGATAGTAATTAATAC
The DNA here is from genome assembly GCA_018340775.1 of Taxus wallichiana var. yunnanensis. Lineage (NCBI taxonomy): Eukaryota > Viridiplantae > Streptophyta > Pinopsida > Cupressales > Taxaceae > Taxus > Taxus wallichiana. The sequence goes on from CM031238.1 coordinate 617,791,501, forward strand.
ACAACCGCAAGGATCCATCCTTCTTCTTCACAGAGATCACCACTTTGCACCCCAAGGGGATACACTAAGATGGATAAGGCCCTTCTCCAAAAGGCCCTCAAGTTGTAACTTGAGCTCACGAGCTCTAGGGTGGTCATCTGATCAAGTGCTCATGAGATAGGCTCTACTCTAGGAACTAGATCTATATGAAAATCAATCTCACGTGGGGGTGGTAACCTTGGTAGCTCCCCTGGAAAGACATCAAAAAACTCTCTCAAAATGGGATGATCATCTAGCGATGGTCCACTAGACCCATCCTCTGATCATCACTGACTATAACACAAGCATACATCCAACAACCCCGTCGCACACACCGCTTAAGTTGTATAGTTGAGATGGTGTGAATAGAAATAGGTCTCCTAACCCCGAGATCACCGACTCAACTCCCAATTCATCTGCACAAGATATAGTCTTGTGATAATAATCCATCCTGGCCCTATGTGTAGATAACCAATCCATTCCTAAGATGACTCCAAGTGAGCCCAAAGGAAGGATACAGAGATCTGAGGTAGTGGTGAAAGGTTCCAAATCCACCACACACTCCTTAATTAAGGAGTCTATAGAGATATTGGCTCCAGAAGCCATCTCGACATCCAAACTAAGACCCTGCCTAATTGCCACTAGCCTGCATTGCTCTACTAAATATGGTGCAATGAAAGAATCAAAAGAACCAAAATCAAACAATACAGAGGTAGGAATACCACCAATGCTACCTATGGTCTCAATGAATGTGCTTTGATGCTCTGCCTAGTGGTTCTCAACCACTACATAAATCCTATGGCTACATCCCATGTCACCAATATTTGGCTCTGAAATCTATGCCTTACCCTTGTTGTTAGGGTTATGGGAAATCTCTCCAAAAGTTTCCAGTAACTCCATAACCAAAACATCCTCCTAATCCACCCCAATGAGTAGTAACTCCATTCGGTGCCCTAGAAGCCTGTGGTGTGGATCTTGATGATCTGACTGTGGTTTGCTATGGCCTCTACTGGCGAGATCCTGCTGATTGAGCTCTTGGTCCACCCTATGTCTTGATGGGACCCCTAGGAGGAGGCCCCATACTCTGACCTCTCTATGCATCAGCTCTCTGTGGAGGTCTATGAGGTGGGTGGGATTTTTATTGCTACTTGTGGCCTAAAGGATGACTGTACTATACCACTTGCCACCACGAGGAAGAGGTATGGAACCTCTTGATCTAACATCCTATATCTGTTGTATACGGGTCCGGACTCGGTCTCTATCCTACTAGCTCTTACCCTAAGTCTCCTCTGTAATATAGGCCTTCTTGACAGCCTCTGCTAATGTCTGCAGGATAGTGGATCTGCACTGCCCCTCCAATATCCAAATTTAGGCCCTAGATGAACCTGTGAATCCACACCGACTCATCCTACATATATTCTACATATTGAAGTAGATCTAGAAATCTACTCTCATACTCTACTATAGAAAGAGAAGCTTGTCGGAGGTCATGAAACTCATCAATCCTTTACTTGTATGAACCTCTGTGATAAATACCTACTCCTGAATCTCTCCTCAAATAGCTCCCAAGTCATTGTCTCTAGAATCTACATGGAGCTTTTACTCCTCTGTCCTCCACCATACTCCTACTCCATCCCTCAGTAGATGGATTGCAACACGAGCTTTCATGTTGCTAGAACAAGGACAAAGCTTGAAGCAACCGCTCAAGCTCACTAGCTAGGACTCTTCCTAAAATCCACCTGTATCACCTAAGTAATGTGAGGGCCGAAGCTTCAGGATCTCCCTGATGTGATATGCTCTGTGTCTGTTGGCCTCTAGGTCTCTCTGATATGCTCATCCCTAAGCCTAGGGCTCCAAGACCTCTCTCTACACTCTCAAACTTGGTCACCCTGTCTCTAGGTGGTGACTTTGCTTTTCCCGACTCTGCATGGGATTTCTCTCCTCTATGTTCCTCACAGTGTCGAGGAGATACATAACCCTCAATAGAAGGAGCTCTTTCATGACTAGCTGCATGTCCTCCTCCTAATCATCTGCGTAGAGTGGCATTAACATCCTGAAGGGTCTGTAGAATCTAGAGGTAAAATGGTTGCTACACCCTAATCCGGTGGTGGTGGTGGTGGTGGTGAGTCTGAGTCTTTGTGAAGGTTCCTCTTTCTCTGTCTGAGCCTCCTGCACATACCAAAGTGAGAGTTAGTTCATTTTGCTAAGTTTTACACAACTTCCATGTTTACTAAAATATACAAATTCTTGCTAAGTTGTTTTCTAGATTTACAAGTGTACTAGGTTTAAGTTTTCATGTCTCAAGTTTTATAGTGTGCCCAATGGTCCAAGCCTTTGAACCACTACTCTGATACCAAACTATAGTGCCCATTTCAACAACCACTTGAGACCCAAGAAACAACCTAGGGTTAGCTAGAAAAATTATGGATTTTTTTTTTTTTTTGTTTAGGAGTGAACACAACTGAGTTGCAGAAAATAGTTTTCCATCTGCGAGTTCCGAAACAAAACCCATTTACCAAAACACAAGTTTCCTTTATTAACTAATATCAAGTTCACAAGGTTCAAATTTTAGGGTTAGATGTTCTAGTTAGCTTTAGGGAGAAATCTACCCCCATACCCACTCTCTAATAGGATCAGAGTTTCAACTAGATTTTTCTCACACTTAACATTTCCAAAAAAATTCCTAAACTATTCCCATTGGATAGGAAATTTTCTCACCTTTCCAGTGATATAAATAAGTCCTCCTAACTCCTTCGGGAACTCAAGATATGGTCTGGTGGAGTTTTGGGATCAAATTTTCCCCAAGGGGGACACGTGTCAAGAGGAGGGAAAACTCCTTTGGCGGGTTGGTGGGTCACGGGGCAGATTTTGAAAATTTTCCCCATGTGGTGCAAAATCAAAATTTCTCCCGAACCTCTGCTGCCACCCCAAAGGTGCCACATGGCACCCTCTGATTGGCTATGGGTCGGCGGGGAGAAATGGAAAATTTTTCCAAAATTTTCAAAAAACTCAAAGGGCAAAAAGTTGCCACGCCTCCGCCGTTGCCTCGTGAGGACACATGGCAGCCTCGATTAGTACGGGGGTGAAATGGAAAAATTTTCCAAAATTTTCAAAAAACTCAAAGGGCAAAAAGTTTCTACGCCTCCGCTCATTGCCTCGTGAGGACACGTGGTAGCCTCTAATTGGGCGTGGGCCGACGAGGCGAAGTGGAAAATTTTTCCAAAATTTTCAAAAAAGTCAAAGGAAAAAAGTTGTCGTACCTCCACGCGCCTCATAAGGACAGTGGCGACCTTTGATTGGCTGGGGCAGGCGGTGGAAACGAAATGGAAACTTTTCCCAGCCAAATTTTTGAAAATTTTCCTAAGGGCAATTCGACGGGAAATTTTTGGGTTGCGGGCCCGCCAGGGAAAATTTTCCCAAATTTTCCCGCCAAGGCACAAAAACTTCAAAGTGCCATAACTTGAGCTAGAAAGCTCAGTTTTGGGAAAATGAGGACTTTTCAGAAATCTCTCAATGCCCTCTTTGCACGAAAACACAAATTCTACTTTTTGTAAAGTTTAAGGGGTCAATTTAGTAAAAAGGATCTGTAGGATTTTAATTAGCAAGATGGTAATTTCTAACTTCCAAATTTGATTGAATTGGATCTCCTCCTTCACTCAACATGCCAAAAGACATGGAGAAATTGATCTGGGAAGGGTTTAAAGTGTTTTAGGAGGGTGAATTTGTTCGATTGATTTTGAATTGAATTTGTCCAACAAATGACAACAAATGGTTGATTAAGAGATTGAGCTCAATTTTGCAATGGTTCAAGTTATTCTATTAAATCTTATTTTTCCATTGAGTTCATTACTATTATATCATGTTGAATTTCAAGGTTTCCAAGTTGATTTAAATGTGTAGGTCCTAATTGTGCATTTTATTTGAATTTACCGAGTTTTAAAAGTCACATGTCGGTGATCAAATTTTAAAGGATCCATTTATCAATTTTATCATTTAAGTGTGATTTATAGTTTCTAGATAAATCAAATACAATTAAATGACTTAATTCAACTATTCTAAACTCGAGGCAATTCTGATTTCAATTTCACACACACACACACACACACACACACACACACACACACACACACACGCACGCACGCACGCACGCACGCACGCACACACACACACACACACACACACACACACACACACACACACACACACACACACACATATATTCTAAACTCGATTATATTTCATATATATATTCTCTCTAAAAGAAATAAGCAACAATCTTCCTTCATACACATTTTCTTTCCTTTGCAAATAACAGAACTTCAAATCACAATTTGGTATTCTCATTTCATCACAACAATGCAATATAAGAGATGAACTTGCAAATCTTTATTGACTTCATTTATAAACTTTTACATCTTCACATTCCTCCATTTCTTGAAAGCAATAACAGAATTCCATTTCTTTCCAATGAACAAAATAGAAATTAAATGTCTTTTACAATTTGAATACCTAACTCCATAATCAAATTATATACATCTTTCTTTCACAAATACATGATACAATCTCATCCACAACAAGTGGGAAAGGGATTACAATGAATGTGTTTCCCATAAGAGATCAAATTTGTATCTTTTTCTTTGCTCCAGGACAAAAACATGCACATTTTCTTCTTATCCAAATGATCACAACAAAGAGGGGAAAGGCAATGCTCTCCACCCAACCAAGACATCTAATGAAAGGAGAAGCCTTCCTTCATCATTGGCCCCAAGCCCCAACCAAAATACAATAGAAGGTGCAATTCAACCATGGAAACAAATGGCTTCCACACACAACATTCTTTCACATAAAAATTTCCTTTTTAAAACACAATGCAACACCAAAAGTAAACATCAGTTCACAATTGCATTTAAAACATATCAAAACAGAACTCGGGCTTGATCTTACAAGCCAAAGGAGTAAGGTCTGTGGGGAAGCTACTTATGCCTCCCAATTGGGAATTGGGCATCCACCAAATACAAACTACCAAGTAATTCATCACACACATTTCCTTATGCCCCCCACAAAATCCCTCATTATGCCCCCATGATTCTCTCCTTATTCCCCCACAGATTTCCTTATGCCCCCCACAAAGTAAGAAATGCAAGCTATTTCTTTTCCATGGTGGATCCCAAACCCAAAACTCCCTCCAAAAAATTCTAATGCCAATGGCATTCCCTTATGCCCTCCCCACAAGAATTCCCCATAGCCTTCTCCTACACCTTCCCTAAGGCAGTCTACCTAACCAAGCAACAATTAAAACAAAGCATGCATTTTACACACAACACAACAAGAAGATAATAGAAATAAAAGAGAGTTAAATTCCTACCTCTCCATGGTGAATTTTACTTCCCAACAACAAGTTTTCCAAGACAAAAACACAGCTCCAAAACTTCCTTCAAAAGCAAGAGCTCTCCCAAGAAAATGTGCCCCCAAGGAAGAATGCAAAATGATTCAACAACCCAAAACAAGAAGAGAGTTTCAAATATATAGAAGAGGGAAAGAAGAGGATGATGTGGATCCATGTAGGATGCCACATCACACACCCTCAAATCAAACACAAAAGACAAAGTTCCATTCTCCCAAAGCACAATAAAGAGGTGGGTGAAGAATGACAAGTTACTTGCACACTCAAAAACAGCCCACACCTCAAGGGACAACCATTAATTTAAAATGTAAGAAAGTGCAATTAAAAACATGCACAAAAGAATAAAAATGCATTATAAAAGTCACAAATCACATCCTCAACCATAAGTATGGTTGGTAACATAAATTTAGAGGCATGGGACAAGTTTTACTTGTCCCACAAGCTTCCAAAACAGCCCCCAAGGTCAAATTCGAATTTCCATGGAGGTAGAGTATTTCTTACTCTAAAATCTGACTTACACAAACTCTTACACCTCTTACACATTAATTATAAATAGCCAACAACTCTAATAATTACTTTCCATATCCCAATTTGATTTAATTAAATTTAAATATATGATCTCTCACATTAATCTATCATAATTAATTAATTAAAAGAAGAGAACACATTACAAATAAAATACATACAACAATAAATAAACATTAACCATAAAAATAAAATACACAACCCATGGTCACATATAAAGATGATTCCCCCATGGGAATCTCTAACAAAACAACACACAACACAATAAAACAAGTTGCCATGGTGACCGTGTTGAATTCACCTAGAATTCCATTTTGGTTGGTCTCCGATCCCCCGATGTTTTGTTGTGATATTTTTAACCTACAAAATGCAAATACCTCCTTCGGCCTCGTGGCCATATCAGAACATCCAATATGATACAAAAATCACAAAAATCAACTACACAATGAATCACAACAACATCAAAGTCACTATTACATCATTTGCATTTTTAATCAACAAATATATCCGCATCATAAAATATTCATTTTCCAGATCAAATCACAATATCCGACAACATCCATAAAATATCCATGTCCAATAATATATCATCATCCACATGTCAGGTGTCTCTAATAATCATCATGCATCATAATCAAATCAAAATCCACAATAATCCATAATCCAATGTCTAGTAGCATACTAAATCAAAATATAGTAATGTCTATAATGAAATCCATAGTATTGGCATAAGCATCAAAAGGTGTCAAAGGGAAGTGGGCACTACACATCCCTTCAACCAGGATATGTGCATTAAATGGAGGCCCAGATCTACACTTTTCCACACAATATTTGATCATCTATCACAAAATCTTGAGTTAGAATGAACCAATGAAGCATTTAGCAATCACTATTTAATCATGACCTAAGGTGCACCCAAAGGTTTACAAACAATCTCTGAAATCAAGGAAAGTAAAGTGATTTTAAATTTTTTTATCTCTTTATCAGATGAAAGCTCTTCTGAATGTGAGATTGCAAATGCCACTAAACTAATCACAAGAAATGAGACCATGTATGATCAAGAGAGATTTTAAACACAAGACTGTAATAGGAGCAAGAAACACAAATTGAAAACATTCTGAAACATAAGTGTATGCAAATTTTGCCAAGAGACAACACAAAATAATCTAGAAATGATCAAATTTATCAACAGAAGGGAATGTTTCAAGAACAATCTCAGAGCTTGTTGATGGCTTTACAACTGAAACCAACTCAACATGATACAAATCTGATGTAAAAAGGAATTAGAAATGGTTCTCAGGTGGTTTCTCAGAGAATGGGCTTCTTCCTAGATTTTCCCATGAAATTTTTAGTTTTCCAGGGCTTTTTAAAACTCTTCCAACCCTTTGCATGACAAATTCATGCAATATATAGCTTTCAATCCCATTCAAGCCTTCTTTCCCAAGAAAATAATATGCCAAAGGATCAAATTTGTTACAAAAATTCCTCATGATTCACATACAGGACGTTTTACAAAACACGTGTAAAAAGTTACCAGTTGTCTCAAAAAGAGATGAATCATTGCAAAATTTTCATCATTATCCATTTTGGAGGCACATTTTTCATCTTCAAAGCATACAGACCCCCTTCCTTTCATTATTTCATCCTTATCCCTCCAAAATTTGACTCTGCAACTTTTGGATTTGATATTTCACATTTCTGGACGGGTTAGGGCAAAAATTCATTTCAAAAACATCCCTGATCTTCAAATTGATCCTCAAAACCAATTACATTGGTCCTTGCAGGCACAAATGACATGAATTTGCCAAAAATTTGATCAAAATCGATGCAAAAATGCATCTCCAAGCTTCCTAGAGAAAAAATGAGGCCAAATGAAAAATGCACAATTTACCATTGATCTTCCTTTATCCTTTAATTTGAGCCCTCCATGTGTCAAAATGTGATTGAAATGGGCTTGGGATCACTTTTTGAAATTTTAACACTTTTGGAAAAATGTCAAAATTTGACATTTTTCTTCGCCCCTTCGCCCTTTGAAAATGAGCTTGACACATGTCCCAATGTGGGTCCCATTGGAATCACGAACCGATTCTACACATTTCCACCTTTTTTGGAAAAAGTAAATTTTTCCAAATTATCTCCATAGCCCACATCTTCGATATTTTCCTAACACATGGTGTAATATTATTGGATACGAGTCATGGCTCAATTTTAAACATTTTTCCTTTTTTTTTTGGAAAAAGGAAAATTTTCAATTTTCCTCCGCGGCTCCACCCTCTCGCAAGACACGTGTCCTCATATGATTGGCTGAGGGGCAGCGCTTCTCATTTCATATTTTAATCATATTCCATGAAGGAAAATTTTTAACATTTCCTTTGCCATCCCACACCTCCACCTTTCCCGCCACATGTCCACTCCTAATTGGTCTGGCGGACCCGTGGCCCTTTTCACAACTTTTGTTCCCTTTCGCCAAAAAGAAAAAAAATTCTAAGTTTTCCACCAGCCTCCATTCTCACCTTTGATGTAAATGTGACACATGTCTTCATCCCATTGGCTACGAATTTGCGGTCCAATTTTATACTTTAACTCTTTTTCACCAAAGGCCGAAAAGTATCAAACTCCTCCGCCTTTCCATCTCCCCGCTTGCCACGTGTCCTCCTCTGATTAGATGCGGGCCTTAGGGGATTTTCTTTGTTTCCACACATTTTCCAAAGTTCCTTAAGGCAAAAATGACCCGCTCGTCTGCCTTCACTCTTCCTGCGACATGTGTACCTCCTCTGGGGCTGCATGAGCTATAGGGGCAACTTGCACTTTTTTCAAAAACAAAAAAATGTTAAGTTTTTAGAAATGACTCGTCGATCCTTGTCCAATCACAAATGGCCACGTAGGAGAAGATTTTTGAGCTAAAATTTGATGGGAAAAGGATGCCCGTATGACCGTCAAACAACGCAGAAATTGTTAGTGATGCCCTAGAATGCTGAAGATGAAATTGACGAGCAAATGACACTGATCGATCACAAAACACGAGAAAACACCAAGGATTCCCTAGAATTTGATTTTTTCACTAAGGATGACAAATTTCTCAAAATTGAACCAACTGAAACATGTGTTTAAAGCATTATTTTATCATAGAATTGGATTTTCAATGACATACAAGTGCAAATTGATCAATTTTAAACTTCCACAATCGGGAAAAAAGGAAAATTACAAAGCCCACAAATTTTAGAAAAAATAGGCCACAAAATAGGGCACACATGCATTTTTCTTTCAAATTGGGGCAAAACAACAAGTTTGTGAGCATTTCGAAGCATCCAAGCAAGAGGGGAAAAGTTACAAACCACTAATTTGAGAGAAAATGTTTCAAAGCATGTAAACTAAAGGAAAATTTAGGGGAAAATGGTGTAAGCTCAAAAATGGCACCAACATCGGGTCCTGCTCGAGGATGGGCACTCCCAGTGAGTGCCACAAGAAAAAAAGTAGACCAAGTGCCAAAATAATCCATTGGGAAAATGAAGTCATGAGCCAAAGCCACCAAAAACTAGGTGAAACCGACAAAATGGTGCCACACACCAAGGAAAACCATGAACCAAAAACACCAAAAACAGAGCAAAAGCCAAAGACTATACACTATACAAGTGGTGCATACCTCAAATTTGGGGATTAATCAAAGAAATGCTTCAGATGCCTACCATTAATAGGCAGTTTAAGCAATTCCCCATCTAAGTCCTTCGGGAAAAAGTTATTTTCACCAATTCAGATATCAATGAAGTAAGGGCCCATCCACAATGCATAAAATTTACTATGTTTGCTCTTATCTTCATTTCTGCCATCCCATAACAAAACTAGATCTCCAACATTGAAAGCCCTAGGAGTGACCTTGTCAAAAAACCTCTTCAACTTATCTCTAAATCTTACAAGTCTTTTGTGGGATGCTCTTCTTTCTTCATCCAGCTCAATAATCTGATTAATCCTTGCTTCATATGGATTGACCTCTTGATCTTCAAGTTGTTGAACAAACTGAAATGAAGATAATTGCATATGTAAGGGCAGCAGAGCTTGAGTTCCATACACCAACTCAAATGGGCTCTTACCAGTAGCTCTTTTGGCAGTGATTCTATCAGCCCAAACTATAAATTTCAGTTGTTCACCCCATTTTCTCTTGTTCAACTCCAAGGTTCTCCTAATGATCTTCAACAAGTTCTTATTGTTGGACTCAACTTGTCCATTCCCTTGAGGGTTATAGTTTGAAGCATAAGTCAAATTGGTTCCATACTCCTTGCACATTGCCATCAAGGGCTTAGCTCTGAAACACATGGCATTATCAACAATAATCTTTATTGGCACACCAAATCTGCATATGATGTGATTCAACAAGAAGTCCATAACAACTTGGTGTGTTGCTTTCTTGGTGGGGATTGCTTCTACCCACTTGGTGAAGTAATCTGTGGCTACAAGAATCCACTTATGTATAACACTAGAAGGGTCTAAGATCTCACCAATGAATTCCATTCCCCATTGTTTGAAAGGAGCTTCAATTGATACAGGCTTGTAAAGGAAGGGAGCCTGAAGCTTTCATTCTTCTAGAGAAATTTTGGTAGCTTTCACACTTTCTAACCAGCAGGGTTACATATTTGAAGAGAGTAGGCCACCAATAACCTACTCTCAAAATTTAAGGATCATCATTCCTCTTCCATTTTACCTATTTTAAGGATCAACGACTAAACCAGGATCATGTGATTACCCGTTACCTTTCAACCTTGTCTTCAATATGAGTATCACGAATCTACTCATGGCATGATTCTCATGGATACTTTTCATATTTTTCAAAGATGGAATCCCATGGTCATTCATCACTTAAACCCTCTCTTTCATAGTTAACCTCTGTGTGATATAGTTTTGTATTCAAAATAAGGGCCTATTTTTCTCTATAGTCTTGTCCATGACTTAAAAGTCCAAAAGCAAAGAAATTTCAAAAGTAAAATGGGATTCAACTCCTTGAGTCAAAATTCTAGAAAAATATGATTCCCTCAAAATGACATCTATTCTCTTTGATCTTGCTCTTTATAAATAGAATTATCCCTCGAAGGACAACTATGCAAATCTAGTCATATTATACTTAGTCTCTCATCAAAATAGGACTATTCTTGAAAAATAAAATAAAATATTTAGAAGCTTCCCACATCGATCATCTTCCTGAAGACCTTAAGGAGATAATCTACTCATCCCACATAGACTTCCTACATCAATCAATCTATCAAAACAACAACAAAAAGAAATAATGATAACTTTTTTTCATAGACTTGCCTATTTTGATCTTAGGTCTCTTGCCAAGTAGGCATGTTGTATTACACTAGGTGACACTAAACACTAACCATTTTCACCTCATTATCTTTTCACCCTAATTTCCTACCTTCTCAAGGGACTTTCGCTCAAATGACATTTCATGATCATGTGACTTTCTTCACCCTTAGCATAGTCAATCATGCAACACCTTTAGGGTCTTACGTTCATAAGCCAATCTTTGGTATGGTAGACTCATTATGGTTCTTATTAATTAGGTGGCTCTTTTTGTCACCTCTTACCATTCACCTTCTTCATTACTTATTGATTACCCTATACGGACTAGACCATCGATACCTACGTTTTAGGGATTCCCCTTTCACCAACATCAATCATGCCTAAAATGACCTGAACCCAACCCTACCTAAAATGACCTAAACCCAACCAGCCTCAACGACCTAGACTCAATCATACCTAAAACCTACCCACCCATTCCGCTACCTCATCTTAATTTTCCCTAGCTTATGGGAGAACTACATTGGCTTGAGGCCCCTTTTTGTCGGGGATATGTAGGCAGGACTCTGAGGGCATGGGGCCCTTTGAGGTTAGCTTGGTCACTCTCTACCCTAACCAATTCCCACCCCCATTTTTCTATTCATATTCTACCCTAGTTAGTTTCCATCTTATACACTACTTGGAACTTAAACAAACATACAAGTATACAAAACATATATATCTACATATTTCTTACATCATCATATCATACATTAATCATTTCACATTTCCATCATATCAAATATTTCAGACATTTACACCATAACATACATATTCATCATCATTCATTTTTCCATGCTACTAATAACTTGGCAATTAAATCCAACCCATAAACATAACCAAAGCATGCCTAACTGACCTAACTCAACCATGCCTAACTGACCTAACTCCACCATGCCTACATGACCTAGAATCCACCATGCCTAACTGACCTAGACTCCATCATGCCTAATTTACCTAGCTCAACCACGTCTAACTATCCTACCTCCACCATGCCCACGTGACCTAGACTCCACCATGCCTAAATAACCTAGACTTCACCATGCCTAACTAACTCCGACTCAACCATGCCTACATGACCTTGACTCAAACATGCCTAATTTACCTAGTTTCCATCACATACACAATAACAAAATCATCCATAATATCAAAATCATCATCTATAACAATGAAATTTTGTGTATCAATACAAATGTACACCAATACAAATATCTCAAAATCTCTCAGATACATCCTCACCATCTTCGGCATGCGGGCGGTATAAGATCAAAATCTAAAAACTATCATATACATCCTCACTATCATCGGCATGTAGGATGGTATATATCAAAACAAGATGACTAAAAATCATATCAGGTGACTAGTCGTCACTCCATATGATATCCATGCATGTCTCATATGTCTCCTCCTCCTCACCTCCAACCCGACAACTCTCGCCAAAGATATCTCCACCTAGCATGGGGTCCTGGTCTAATCTCCACTTGGCCCACAGCTGACTAGGTCTTGCCTACATGAACTCATCACCTCACCCTAACCCTATCTCGGGCTCACATTGCCCCCTTTTATCTCTAAAATATGAGTGTGGGATATTTTCCTCTCACTCACTACCATTGTGCTTTGTCTATGCATGGAGGGGACATGTATCCCTACGGTAGTTAGATGGTCATGGTACTACCATGCCTTGTTTAGGGCATCCCTAAACCTTTCCAACGGCATTGTCTAAGGTGGTTTCATGGGTCTCACAATAACCTATGAGCTCTATCTTGCTAGGGTTGGCCTTGGAACCTATACCTGTGCTCACTTTGTCCTCCTCCCCTGTACATAGGGACCCTTTCCTATCACAACTACCTGTAGTATGGGACCCTGTCCCTAAGCTTGTGATGGTGCATGTGTTATAACTTGGGCATGTAAGTCCATAACCTGAGCCTTTGTATTGGCCACTTGGCCCTACAAACCTACTACATGTGCCTGTAAGGTGACAACCTATCCTCCATCTCCATCTCCACCCTGTGTGGGTGTCTATCCCTATGCAACTTGGGCCTATAGTGCTAACACCTAAGCATGTAAAATGGAAACCTATGCTTCTAACCCTATGAGTTGCCCCCTATAAAACTATACTTATGTGCTCAAGGGCAGCCACCGAGCTATAAGGTATCCCTTTGTATTGTGATGGTGGCTAAGTTTGGCTTCCCTGGTCTTGGTGGTATGGCTCGTGGTGAGTTTCCCACCACCGCCATATCTATCAATGACCCCAACATCATCAATCTACCTATCCAACACCTACTCCTCCTTCCCTATAGGCACACTCGGTCATGGTGGAGACATAGGTCTCTCCACGTCATCTCTCCTATACTGAGGGAAGGGTGGCGGCATGTCTGTGGCAACCCAAATTGTCATCTGAACCTATCTATAGGTATCATATCATGCTCATTGGCATGATGCCCCTATATCCACCTGAGCAGTTGTAACTCCTCTAACTCCTCCACCATGTCCTTATATGAGGGATAGCCAACATAGGGCCTCTAAACAATATCCACACCAGACAATCCCTCCAACACCCACCTATAATATGAAACATCATGTGTGGCCCTAGCCACCCTATGCTACCCACTAACTGGTACCCACCGTCTATAGCCAACTCTGACCAAGCCACCTCTAAACCAATCAAGTCGAGGCAAACCAATTAGATGTACACATACAATGTGCTCATATGCCTAGTAATGCAGAAGAAAAGTGCAACACAAACTAACCACTATAACCTCCCATAGGCCCATAGCTCCCTATATAGTTACACCAAGAATGTTGGTGCCCATGCAAAATAGATCCACTCCTCCACCATATCCTAGAGCACTCCCATCAATGCTCACAGGAATCTACCACCCTTAACATCTAGTAAGGCGAAACAACATACCACCTCCATCATCAAAACAACCAACCTCGTCTCCTAAGGATGGGTTGCATACATCTCTCTATAGCTAAGGCTCATGTTATGGTACCTCAGCTCACCCATTGCCTCCCCAAACACAACCACTATAGGCTCTATGGAGGCCTCTAAAGAAATAGAATACACTCACTCACCCAAAATCGGTAGCTACATGATCATGTATACATCCTCCAAGGTGATAGTAATCTCACCCATCGGTAAATGGAAAGTGTTGGTTGTTGAATCCCATCTATCGATGAGTTTGACCATCAAACCAGATCTCTTGATACATGCCTATAACATTGGATGCTAATCAATCCAATGTTATTCATGTGCTCCCACTCATTTGCGGTCACACTCGACCGCATATCTACTAACAACGGTGGCACTCTGTCCCGCATACATAGCTAGTCCCTAGCCTGCATCAAACAAAACATAACATTGTTAAGACCTCATTACCTCCAATTATGTCTTAACCCCAACACCATACCCAATCACACCAATCCTGCTTACCCCATTTATCTAATTCAAATACCAACCTCCTACCCTTTACAATCATGACTCATTACCTTCACATTATTTCACCTACTCACCTAACCCATCTAGTGAATGACCATATGTTACCCTTACCCCTCTACAACTAACATTACATGCCCCTTTTGACCTTTTTTTTCCTTTTACAACATAACCCTTCTTACACAAGTCCCTTTTTCACCCTAAATGACATTTATCTCTTAGACTATCACCGGCTCTCCTTAGCCAACATCGGTTTTGATTAATCTGGTTTCACTCACCTTAGTCTTCACTAATGTCGGCTACACCACCAACATCATCCAAACCTTGACCGACATCGGTCTCTATCATGACCCCAAAACCAAAACCCCTCCTTTATTTCTTAAAAATTGACAAAAACCAACCTACAATCCTAATTAATCTTGAACACGTACACCCCACATTTATTTCTCCCCTATTTATCCTATATTTGACCTCATTCCCTAGATTTCATCTATTTCTCACCCGTATTTCACAATTCACATTCCCGCACAAAATTTCTTCATTATCATAACACAATTGGAGAAAAAAACAAGCTATAAAATGTCACCTACCTCATCTCGATGGCATCTATGTGGTGGCATGTCTGCAGTTGTTCTTGCTAGTGGTCCACCCAACCCTTGTCCTACCTCCGCCATACTAAAATCTACGTCGACTCTCTCCAACAATCACATGTCTCCACCTACTCTAGTGGGTGCATCTACCTAGCTCCTCTCAACACTTAGTCACCTCCACCTCCACTCACTATTCAATAGATTTTCTTTTCCTCCCTAAAAATGCACAAGTCACTTAGCTCTGTCATTTTCTCAAAGTTAACAACAACAATGATTCCATGAAATACATAATTTTAACTTTATAACCATAACTCCGCCATGACGACATCACATACAAAATTGATGTTTCTTACCGATAACTAACATCGGTCATTTGCCAATACCATTTCCTCCACATTTTTCCTATTTTGACCTAGCCCTATAACTCGCCACACACCTTTTTTTAGTACCAACACCCATTGTACCCTACCACAAGCCTAAAATACCCATACAATTCCTTAATTGTGTTAAAGAGTTTGTTCTTTTACTTATACCTTGGCCTTACCCATGCCACAACCTACTTACTTGACTGACCTACTTTTTGTGACCATTGAATGTGTGTACTCACTATGTCTTGTGATGTTGTTACCTATGTTGTTTTATCCTAACAACCATACCTTACCTATTTCCATGTCATTTATCCCGACCAAACCCATGGTGTACTAGATCATACCTAAACATTCCTACACCTAACCTACATTGTGTTTCTAAACCATATCCTATACCCTAGATACCTGAATCATTTCAACCTTATTTGGATAAACCTATCGACCTTGGATGATGTAGAGTTTGCAAGCTCTTCAACCTAGTACCATGTTACAATCTATACGTGTGTGTGTATTCGATTGCCATTACCCATTACCCAATTTGACCCTGGCCTATTACTTATTACCTAATTTGACCATTACGCTTTCCCCAAAGTACCCATCCTCTTCCCCACATACCTTAACTTAAACCAACTACACATTCATCAAACCACTCACCGACTACATATAAATCCTCACTATCTCCTTGTTTGAGGGGGCCACCTTCACTCATACTTGGGGTAACCCTACTCTCACCCATACATGGGGAAATCACTTCCTATTTTTGTCAGCATCACTTACCAATACAAGCTATGTGACAAAAAGGGGCAAAATATAGTGTTGGTTACATATTTTTCGACTCAAAATATGAGGTTCAACCACAAGACATGGGATTAAATCCCTCCTCAAAGACAGTGAGGAAGCCTTTTATTACTAATCTAAAGCACAACAAAAATAATATATACAATATCCACACTATTCTAACCATTGGGGTTGGGATACAATCTTGAAATCCATATCAACACGAAATGGAGATGTTACAACTTTAGAAATGAAATGGATTAGAAAGGAAACTTATTATAGATGAAACAAAGCAGAAAGGGAATGAGAGGAATGTATTTTCTTTCAAGAAAACACAGATCAAGAAATACTTATATGAGTTTTAGATAATGAGTGTAATATTTGAAATGATTAAAATAATCAAGAACACTAAACAAAGAATAGCTCAAGATCTTGGACATAAGAACAATCTCTCAAGATAGATGAATCCCAAAATACAAAGTTTTTCTTCTTCTTCACAATAACTCTTAATATTCTAAAATTTCTCTCTTTTTTAATGCACAAGCATCCCTTATTTATAATAGAGAGAGTAGAGAGAAAATAGGATAAATCCTATAAAATAGTCATTTAATGAGAGTCCTATTTTGCTTGACTCTCACATAGGAGAACAAGTCAAAATTTTCTTCCTATGTGACGAAACGAAAATGAAAAAGACATGACAATTTCTTGATAGAAATGACATGGAACATTATGTTTATTTTAGCTTTGTCATCCTTGTCTTCTTCCAGCAAAGCCTACTTGTCTCGAAATTCTTGGAACTTCCAGGATTATGCCCTACATCTCATCTTCATCTGGTGCACTAGAATAATCACTTAGAACCTCACAAGTTTCCTAAGTGTCACTTGCATTGCCAGGAAGTTTCTTCAACCTCTTGTTGAGTTTCCTTAGTGATTCCAAAACATTCTCAATCCTTATGAATTTATCAATGACTGTCAGATCGAAGATGGAAGTTGGTTCATGCTGAATTGATTCCTAAATTTGTTTATAGAGATCGTCAACAAGTAGAATCTCTAAGCTTTCACCCAACACCTTGGTGAAGATCCTAGATAGCTCCTCTTCTATGTCATTGGTGGCATCAACCAACTGATCTCTATATTCCCTCAACTTTCAGCAAGCTTCACTGAGGATCTTTATCCTGAATTTGATGGCTTTGGCTATATGGAAATGCTTATCCCCGTGCGGAATGATTTCTTCTTCCATTAAGATATGGGATGGAACCTATTTCAGTACATTGAGAGCTTATAAAGTTAATTCAAGGTTCCTGACTTCCTGTGAAAATTCATCATCCATATTATCGCCATCCTTCTTTATTTCCTCCAAAGATTTATAAACCTCCACTCTATCATCAATGACCTATCTTCCTTGTAGAAGTAGCCTCTTTATCCATTCTTCAACCATTCTCCCCTTCTCGTTGATCTTTTCAATCATAGGTACCGATGAGAAATCAAACCTAATAGGAGTAGGGGTAGAAGATGATGGTGTTGACTAAGAGGGCTTTGAGAGCTTGAGCAATACTTCCGTTAACTATTCAACTTTCTCCTTTAGCTCATCTCTGCTCACCTTCGTTTCCCTCAGCTTCTGGCATAGCACGTTCATGGCATCCTATGCATCTTGTTGTGCTCCTTCTATTATTACCTTTCCCATATCAACCCTTGTAATCTAATAATCAGTAACCGCTATATCCTCCTTGGTTTTGTTAGCCACGGAGTGGAAATCTCTACAAACTTATGCCCTGAGGCATCCACTGAAACCCTTGAAACCATTTTAGGTTTCTTGGCAGATTTGGCAAGAGAGGCCTTGAGTGAACTAAAGTCGAAGGTTGGTAGGGGAACTACCACCTTCCTCTTCCTCGGAGTCTGATCAACCAACCATTGAGGTACAGTGGAATAATTTGCCCCAATCGGAGGTGTTATGGTTGTATCTGTAGGTGGGGGAAGGTTTACTTGTGGAGTAGTGATGACTGCAAGTGTGGTGACCATGGGGATAGATTCAGGGAATGAAGGTGCGGAAGGAGGAGGCATATCTATGGCCATCGTAGGTCCAGCAGAGAGAGGTGAGAGGTCAGAGAAAATGTTGGCCATGACTAATGAGAGTGGTGTCGAAATATGAGATGAGGAAGGTTGGGAGAGAAGAGGTAAAGACTCTAAAGCCAAAGCTTGAGAAGTAAGAGAAAGACTTACTTCCGATGAGAAATCAACAAAAGGAGAAACAAGAGGTTGACCAACCTCAATTTCTAAAAGAATTTCTCCTTGTTCTAGCGGAGGAGGTGAATCCAATATCTCAACTATTTGTGTAGGAGTAGCAGATGATTCGGCCCCTTTCTTTTCTCCTTTTCTGACAAACTTAAACTTTATTTGCCTCTTGGTAGGGATTTTATCCTTTTCCTTCTCTCCCTTGGAGGGTCCCACTTCTAAAGTAGCTATTTTTGAAAATCTCTTTTCCTTATAACTCATTCCCTAAGAAATGAGCCATGCCTTAGTGCACAAGAGTCTGAGCAGCTCTTTCAGTGATAAAAGCCTTTTCAACAACAAACAACTTGATGGCTGGGAATCTAAGTTGGTCTCCATCTAACTGTTTGTACCTAGTGTCCAGAACACTTTCATTATCCACGGTGCCTTCAGGGATGTCAGCTAGATCTAACATTTGAATTTCTTCAAGTGTCAGTCTGATGTTGTCTTTTCTTCGGATGGCAACTTCATCCCGAAGATAAACAAAGATATCTTCCACAGTGGGCACATGCAAGTACAAGGTTCCATATGACTTGAGGACTCCTTGATGTCGAATCATCTTCATATGTTTCTTCAATTTTTCTTGAAGCTCATGTACCATGTTCTTGGCCTTAACCATGGTAGAACATGTATACCTTCCAATGGAAATGGGGAAGGAGATGGTGGCTTTGTGCCTGCTTTTTTGGAATTTGTGAAAATCCAACAATTATCTAACCAACTCCATGAGGATGATTTTTCACCTGGGAACCTGGGCAAATGGAAAGGATTACCATGGAACCTTACCACCTAAAGATAAGTAAACTTCTTGAATTGCAAGAAAATGCAACCCCATTTTGACACTTCGCCCATGCTTCATCGGAAACCCTTCTCTTCCTCAGATCAGGATCCAATCTGTAAATGTTTTCATAGAAGAAGGTGTCATTCACTCTTCTATATTGGTCTTCAGACCCTTTTATTGTCAGCTGAGGGAAGAACCAATATATGTGTTCCATTTCTCGGTTTCCCTTTGCATCTAGCCCTGGATAGTTCCTCATGCCTAGCTGCCGCATAGGTGATGTATGACATCATATAGAACTTGTCGGTAGACAAGACCATTTTCATTTGGGAGTCTATCTCATCACTTATTAGGCTACTCCAATCAATCACTTGGTCATTCTTCTTTATGACGACCATGAACTAGTGCATCCACCCTTGGATTTCCTTCAAACTGGGAGCCCAAATAACCCATTTCAACGGGGTGATGATATCACTGACTTCAAGGATAAAATCACTTCTAGGGACCGACTTGTGAAACCTAGAAATAGTGGCTTAGCCTTGATCAAGAACTTATTGTTTACGTGCTTGATGCAATCTTCCTGATCTTTGTCCCAGGCCTTTTGTGCTGATTTAAGGTCTAAATCAACATATTCCGTAAAGTTGGGAAACTTTAGGAGTTGATCAAAGTAATCTCCATCCAATTTCACTATAGATTCCTTGCTTGATTTCTTACTGAGTGGGAGGTTGAGTCATAGTGGGAAGCGCAAGCTAGGATGAATTCAGGGCATTGAGATGATATTAGAAATCCTGCTACAAGAGGGAGACCACTTCGACTATTGACTTCATCCATGAATTCTAAGAATAATCCTCAATTCTTTTCCATAAGTCTTCCATATCTATATTACCAAGCTCTGTGTCCCGGATGTCATAATTACAACTTACATAAGAAGAAGAATCCATCTTCTGATACTTATACTTCATCTTTCCTAACTTATCTAACTTATCCTTAGATTGGCCAGGGTCCAACATGAGGAGTCTTGAAAATGCCTTGATGACTTCTAGAAGAGCAATCGGGTGTGAAATCTTGTTGGACAAGTGCACAGACCCGCCACACTATTCAGATTTTGAAACTTGCAAAACACCTTCAAAACCTAACAGACTGGAGTGTATGTCGGAAGTTAGGCCGTGTCAAACACCAATGGAAACCCAAAACTCTAGTGGAGTTTGGAGGATGTTGAGCACCTTGAGAAACCTAAAACACTAGCGAGGTGTATGTCAAAAGTTAGGGCATGTTGCGCATTGATGAAAACCCGACACACTACGAAGTAAGAGGATGTTGAGTAGGTGGAATATCTCAATAAGTGGTGGAACTTGATAGGTGTCAAGCACTCTGCAAAACCCGACACAAGTTGAAGAACTGAGATGTACAACACCCTGCAAAACCCGAAATCAATATATCAAGTTTCGCATGTCAGAATATGAGAATTTCCCACCTTTTTCACTTATTGATTTTTAGATTCTTTTAAAATCTACAACTTATGTAAAAATAAGTAAATAACCAAGGAGTGAATTTCAAACAAGAACCTTACTGGGAAAAGACAAGAACCAAGGAAAATACCCTAAACCGTAAAATGAGGGGGAAAAAAGGAGTGGAAACCTAAAGCAAAACACCTCCAAATAACCCAAAAAGCTCCAAAATATAAAGAAGAGAAGAATACCTTCAACAAGTTTGAAAAATGATCAAAGATAGACGGTGAAATCGACCGGGAAGCTCAATTCGGTTTGGAGGTAGAAGAAGCACACACAGAAATCCAATGCAACAAAAAAATGTACCAGATACAAATGAAGTGGAAACCAACTATTTATAATACCCTAACATTAATTACACCTCACTCGATGCGTGTGCCAACTACCAGACAACTAGACATTAATGACATGTCATCATGCTCGGAGCTTCCAAAAACCCGATACAAAGGATAAAAACTCAATTCAGGTTTCAGGTTTTGGGAAACATCAGACATGAAACATGCATTAGATCAAACATGTTCTGATGCTTGGGAGTTTCAAAAACCTGACACACTGCTAAGACAATCGAGTTTCGGGTTTTGGGGAACATCAAACATGTAACATGTAAGAAACATGCTTTCATGCAATGAAAACCCGAAAACCTAAAAATCTCCTTCAAGGGGAATTTTAAAGGGATTTGCCTAAAATTTTCATATGGTTATCTCATTTTTAGTTTGGAATCACTAAAATGAGATAACAACTGGCTCCAGTTGGGGAATTTCTTTGAGACATCAAAGGAAGAGAACTCAGAACCAAAAATCTTTATCCATTGGGCTACGAGTCAGAAGAAGAAAAACCAAAAACAAACAAACAAACAAAGAAAGAAAGAAAGCAAACACACAACAGAAAATAAACTATAATACAGTACAAGAGAGCATCTTACATTACTGATGGAACAACTTCAGATGTTGGCCATTGAAAGGTAGAGGAAGTAGCTCTCCATCAAGGTACGATAGACATATGCTATTTTCACCGCTCAAATAGTGGATTTTGAAAGGACCTTTCCATAAAGAATCAAACTTGCCATGCATCCCTTTCTGTTCCCTTCTCTTATCCCAGAGAAGTACTAGATCTCCAATCTGGAAATCACATTGCTTTGATTTTTTATCAAATATCTTTTTGACTTTTCTTTGATGATCTACAATGCAATCCACCACCTTGCTCTTTTCTTCTAGCTTGGCTAGGTACATTATCCTTTTCTCAATAGAACTTTGAAAAGTTTCATCCTTAATTGCTTTAGCCAACCGTAAGGCTGGAAATTCTATAGAGATAGGAATCTCAACATCAATTCCATACAACACCTGGAATGGAGACATTCTAATAGCTCGCTTAGGAGTAATCCGATCTACCCATAATGCATCATACAATGCTTTGTGCCATGTCCTCTGATTCTCATCAACCATATTTTTGATTATGGTCACTAGGTTCTTGTTGCTTGATTCATCCTGACCATTACCTTGGGGTAATAATTGGATGAATGAGACAATGTGATCCCAAATCCATAACAAAAATTTTCAACTCATGTGATGAGAAATTGGAAGCATTTTCAGCAACAATCTTGTGAGGAATGCCGAATCTAACAATTATATTCTCCTTGAGAAAGTTGCACACAACTTCGGAGGTTGCCTGTTTGATTGGCATGGCTTCCACCCACTTGGTGAAATAGTTTGTAGTAGTGAGCACATAATTATACCAGCACTAGAGGCAAGATTCAGTACTCCAATGAAATCAATTCCCCATTGGTGAAATGATTCTTTAATTATCATAGGCTTCAAGGGGAGAGCTGCCAGCTTAGGATGACCAACAAAATGTTGACAAGCTTCACACTTAGCCACCCATTCTACTAAATCTTGAAAGAGAGTAGGCCAATAGTACCGGCCCATAAGATTTTGTAAGCCATCATAGAGGAAGAGAAATGTCCTCTGCATGCTAGATTGTGAAAGGATTCTAGCAACCTTATCTGACTGAGACTTATCAACACAACGCAAGAATACACCATCAATGCCCTTCTTGTATATACCATTATCCCATAGAACGTATCTTGTGGACCTTAATTTAACTGTCCTCTTTTCTTTTTGGCTCAAATGCGGGGACATTTACCATAAGTTAAAAAGAAAGTGATTTTTGCATACCATTCATTGGTTGTGCTTACAAAAAGCACCATGGGCAATTCTGAAGAAGTATCTTTAGTTTCTTCATTCTGTCTCAGACTTATTTTCTGTAATCAATTGGCACAAGCCTCTTCCTCGTACCAACTTGGTAGGTCTGATGTCCAAGTCATATTCTTGGACTTTGGCTATCTAGTTACGTCGTTGACTACCCAACTCGTGTTGAGTCAAAACATACTTAACTGCAGTATCAAGAACAAGAACGAGAGTGTGAAAACTCAACACGTAATTCCTGAAATGCTTCACTACTCTCACCACCGCATAACCATGCTTTTAATTTAAGACATCTTCAACTCATGTTCCTTTAGTGTGCATCTCATGAAAGAAATGGGGCTTTGATTCCTTCTTCATTCTCCCACATAATGATGGATGATACTATGTGTGGGAAGCATAACTATACATGATGAAATCTTTCTTGAAGTCCAGGCATACCAAAATATGAGCATGAGAAATTAATCTTTTAAATTCTTTGAAAGTGAGCTTCCTTCAGTGCTCCATCAAAATGGAGTTCTACCTTTCATCATCCCAAGGGTATCCTTGGTTTTATCAAAGAAAATTAGGTACAAATCTTCTTAGGAAATTGACCTTTCCGAAAGCTAATGTCCAAAGCTTTTTGTAAACTTTGGATGGCCTTATGGAATCTAGTTATGATATGACCAGAAAATTTCTTTTGTTACTCCGACTATGGACTTTTTAGGAAATGAAATCCCATGATGTTTGCACCTTAAGAGTACTGCTGGTGATCATAATGATCACTTCGCCTTTCCAAATATACAACTATGAATTTGCCCATCAAATCTTTGAAAGCTAAGTCCATACTCTTTGAAACATGGTTATGGACCCAAAAGGCATCTCCTAAAAAGGTCCCTCATGGGGTGGTGAATGCATTTTATGGATAACCTCATTATACCTCGAAAATCTAGCATGGATAACATTCACGATCTAGTATGTAACATTTTGATCCATGATAGGAAATGGGTAATTATCTTTCGAAGAAGACCGATTAAGGTTCCTAAAGTCAACACAAATCTAGATCTCACCATTCTTCTTTCTAATGAAGATAATGTTAGCAACCCGGTGGAATGATGGATTGGAAAGTTAATCCTTGTGTCTAACATCTTTTGAACTTTTGCGAAGGATAGTCCTTGAGATCTTTGGGTTGTAATGCATTTTCTTCTTCCTATAGGGTTTAACCTCAGACTTTAAAGGGATGCTATGTTGCACATCCTTGGGCTCGAAAGACTTCGGATCAGCATATGACCATGCTAGGACGTCCATATATCTCTTCGGGAGAATAGCATTTTCCTATGTTTACCATCCGGGCTTGATCGGAAGAGCCCAAATTAACTTGATCTACCTCTCGAAGAGGAAGCACCTTCAGCTTGCTTTTTATCTTGAATGAAACAATCATGTTTGTCAAACAAACCTTCCAGAGAGACCAACCCCTTCATAATCTTATTGCCTTTGAGCTAGATGAATTAACCATCAATCTCTTGATATGAATTCAAGATAGACTCATGGAAAGCTGATTCTGATCCTTCAAAATAAATCTCACTAAAATTATCATCTTTTTCAAGAAAAGACAATAACTATTGATCATCATTAAACACTTGCCAATGTGCTACATTATCTGGAACACTCAGATGATACACAATTTCAATGGTATACGTGTGTTGTTTAAACTTTGGGTGAGGAAGGAGAAGAGATGTTGAAACAACTAAAGAATCAACTTTATCATTGTAATCTCTCAAGACTTCCTTAATGGAAAAAGCATCAAAGAATTTTATGTTGTCCCACACCTTATATTTGTAATGCCTTAGACGATCATTTTTCACCTGATAGGTCCCCTTTACTTGATTCACAATCAACTCAACATCTCCCTACACTTTAAGATTTTAGATTCCCTTTTTCCTTGACATTTCTAATCCCATAAGAAAGCTTCATATTCAGTCGTGTTATTAGTATTATCAAATAGTAGCTTAAAGGTAAAGGGAAATATTTTGAAATATGGAGATATAAGAACCACACCAGCTCCTAATCCAAGTAGTTGAATAGCTCCCATCAAACTCAAGGGTCTAAATAGCATTAGGATCTTCTTCCTTGATTTCTATAGAAGGCACCTCAGATGTCATGAAATAATTACCCAATCCTGCATCTTTGAAGAGAATTTGAACCTTGGGATCATCTAAATTAGTGACCATGTACTTTGCCTATGCTTTAGGTGGAGGACACGAGGAACTCCATTTACTATGGAATTTTAGCTTTGGTCCAGTCCATATTGATTTCTCCTCCGACATCTTTGCAAAAACCTCTTCCTAAGAGAATACCATAAGCAGCTGGATATCAACAACCAGGATAGTCATTTTTACTCTCTTTTCAGGGAATGCAACAAATGCAAACTGTGCATCCTTGATTTGGCCAATCAAGGGGACTTGTTTAGTTTCCATGGAGTAACACCACCCATAAGATTTAGTCAAGGTAAGTCTAAGGGAATGGGCTACTTTTGTGGGCATTACATTATCAGAGGCTCCTGAGTCAATTATGCAATTGCTAAGTTTAAAACTGTTTATAAGGACAAATAAAATGGTTCAATCTTTCCCAAAGAAGCAGCAGAGGTCATATTACTCTGAGGTAAAGGCTGAGTGGGGCTAGGAAAAATGCCTTTTGAAGATGAAGGGATAATAGCCTTGCTTCTAATGAATTTGGCAAGTTTCTCAAATTTCTCAAGATTTGATTGAAGGTATTCAGCTTCTGACATTTGGATTTTGGTTTTCTTTGCATGATCAATAATGTCAAAAGCAGTATATGAAGGGATGATGGTGGGCTCAGTTTTGGTTACATTGGTTTGAGCTGAGGTACTCATCTTGGGGGTAGGAGAAAGAGAGTTAGAAGATGAAGTTACCTTCTTAGTTGTCACCTTTTCAGTTTGTGCTGAGATAAGATAGCCTCTTTTAGCCATAACCACGGGAGCTTCTTTACTTTTCTCCTTAGATCCTTCAACCAGATTTTTGGGGTTCTAGGATTGAGATCGAGTGAAGACTGTAAATGACTGACCATCATGCTTACATATGTCTTCCTCGTATTACAAGTACCCAATGTTGGAGTCACCAGCTGAATCATCAAAAGACTCATCAGCATATCATGAAGTTTTAAAATCTTTGTGAGAATCTTGATCTTTTGGTTCTTCATCTTCCTCAACTATTTCTATTCTCAATTGACAGGGGAGCTTCAATGGCCACCACGGTGTGGGAGCAGCAATCAATTGATTCCTATCTCTTGTGGGGGCGCCATTGGTATTGTTGAAATTCCATCTAGGAATATCCTGATAAGGAACATTGGTCACTTGTTGAGACATTTGTTTCTTCAAAGTGATCAAATTTTGGCCATCCTCTGAATCATAGGATCAGTAGTAATCTGAGAAGAACTCTAATTTTTAGGCTTAGATGACTCTCTTCTAATTTTCCAAATTTGAGAATAAGATCATCTTCTATTTCAGTGGTTGTAGCTTGAGCAGTGGCCAAATCGGGAATAACAAACCTTCTTAATAAGAATCTCACATCAGGGGGCTAAGCATTGATGAAGAAACACTTTTGATTTTCAAGAGTGGGAACAACTAGATCTGGAATCTTACGAATCAGTTTGTTGAATTTGGCTATGAAGTCCGCATGGGTTCATAAGACTCCTTCTTCATATGTGTAAGTTGTGCTAACAAGGCATGAGAATCTTCAGCTGTTTGAACCTTGCTTCAAATATAGATCTCATGGTAGCCTAGTTGGTAATGCATGCATTCGGAAGATGGTAGAACCATTCTGCTGCTACACCATGCAATGTTTTAATGAAGAGTCGAATAAAGACATCTTCACGAGCAACCCCTAGGACACCACATGTGAAAATAATGAATCGATGTGTTCATCAGGGTGTTGTTTCCCATCACCATTAAACTAGGAATATTATTACGTGACCCATGCGGTAGATCATGCAATGGTGGAGTTAGGGAAAGAGGACCAATAGCCACACCCCAAGGCATAGGTTGTGTTTCCATCCTTCTGAATGAAGTGTGCACAGGAATCTAAGTATCAGAAAAAAATAGTGCATGGCAAGTTGTAGAATCTTCTTGTTCTTGAGGAACTTGAGTTCTTCGGATAGGTGAATAAATTCTGCTTTCATTAGATGCAACACTTTGTTGGGGGAAAGTTTGAAATTGTGTTGTTGAAGAAAATCAAAGAATGGATTAGTTTCACCCCTGGCTCGGCTTGACCGAGTGAAGATATTTCTGGCCAGCTTGAACTGAAAATGGATCTTCTAAAAATAAGGCAAATACAGAGTCGCCAAACACCAATAGGATAAGCTTAGTCTTATCAATCTGTATATCCCCAGTGGAGTCACCAAAAACTATTGGTTGGATATTTTTTCAGACCAAATAATGACGTTCAACCATAATACACGGGATTAAATCCCTCCCGAAGATAGGTGAGGTAGCATGTTTATTACTAATCTAAAACACAACAGAAATAATATATACAATATCCACACTATTCTAACCATTGGGGTTGGGATACAATCCCAAAATCCATATCAACACAAAATGGAGATGTTACATCTTTAGAAATGAAATGGATTAGAAAGGAAACTTATTATAGATGAAACAAAGTAGGAAGGGAATGAGAGGAATGTATTTTCTTTCAAGCAAACACAGATCAAGAAATACTTATACGAGTTTTAGATAATGAGTGTAATATTTGAAATGATTAAAATAATCAAGAACACTAAACAAATAATAGCTTAAGATCTTGGACGTAAGAACAATCTCTCAAGATAGATGAATCCCACAACACAAAGTTTGCAAAATAACACATGTTTCTATTCCTCAATGATTAAAAAAAAAAAAGTTTTTCTTCTTCTACACAATAACTCTTAATATTCTAAAATTTCTCTCTTTTTTAATGCACAAGCATCCCTTATTTATAATAGAGAGAGCAAAGATAAAATAGGATAAATCCTCGAAAATAGTCATTTAATGAGAGTCCTATTTTTCTTGACTCTCACGCAGGAGAACAAGTCAAAATTTGCTTCCTATGTGACGAAACGAAAATGAAAAAGACATGAAAATTTATTGATAAAAATGACATGGAACATTATGTTTATTCTACTTCATTGTCCTTGTCTTCTTCCAATGAAGCTGCTTGTCTTGAAATTCTTGGAACTTCGGATTATGCCTGCATCTCGACTTCATCACGGTGTACTAGAATAATCACTTAGAACCTCACAAGTTTCTTGAGTGTCACTTGCATTTCCGGAAGTTTCTTCAACCTCTTGTTGAGTTTCCTTAGTGATTCCAAAACATTCTCGATCCTTATGAATTTATCAATGACTGCCAGATCAAAGATGGAAGTTGGTTCATGCTGAATTGATTCCTAAATTTGTTTATAGAGATCGTTAGTAGGTAGAATCTCCAAGCTTTCACCCAACACCTTGGCAAAGATCCTAGACAGCTCCTCTTCTATGTCATTAGTGGCATCAACCAACTGATCTCTATATTCCCTCAACTTGTTGCAAGCTTCACTGAGAATCTTTATCCTGAATTTGATGGCTTTGGCTAGCTAGAAATGCTTATCCCCATGTAGAATGATTCCTTCTTCCATTAAGATACGGGATGGAACCTGTTTTAGTGCATTGAGAGCTTCTAAATTTAATTCAAGGTTCTCGACTTCTTGTGAAAATTCATCATCCATTTTGTTGCCATCCTTCTTTATTTCCTCCAAAGATTTATAAACCTCCACTGTGTCATCTATGACCTCTCTTCCTTGTAGGAGTAGCCTCTTTATCCATTCTTCAACCGTTCTCCCCTTCTCATTGATCTTTTCAATCATAGGTACCGATGAGAAATTGAACCTGATAGGTGTAGGGGTAGAATATGACGGTGTTGACCGACTAAGAGGGATTTGAGAGCTTGAGAAATACTTATGTTAACTATTCAACTTTATCCTTTAGCTCATCTCTACTCACCTTTATTTCCTCACTTCTAGCATAGCATGTTTATGGCATCATGTGCATCTTGTTATGCTCCTTCACATTGTTACCTTTCCTAGATCAACCACCGTAATCGATAATCGATGAATCGCTATATCCTCCTTAGTTTTTTTGGCCATGAGAGTGGCAATCTCTGCAAACTTATGCCTTGAGGCATCCACTAAAACCCTTGAAACCATTTTAGGTTTCTTGGTAGATTTGGTAGGAGAGGCCTTGAGTGAATTGAAGTTTAAGGATGGTAGGGGAACTACCATCTTCCTCTTCCTTGGAGTATGATCAACCAACCATTGAGGTACAGTGGAAGAAATTACCCCAATCAGAGATGTTATGGTTGTATCTGCAAGTGGGGGAAGGTTTCCTTGTGGAGTAGTGATGACTGCAAGTGTGGTGACCATGGGGATAGATTTAGGGAATGAAAGTGCGGAAGGAGGAGGCATATCTATGGCCATTGTAGGTCCAATAGAGAGAGGTGAGAGGTCGGAGAAAATGTTGGCCATGGTGATGAGAGTGGCGTCAAAATATGAGATGATGAAGGTTGGTCTAGTCGGTTTATCCCATTATAAAAGGAAGGAACCCCATGCGCACTAGCCTATCACCCAGCAGAAGCTGAGTGCTCACCCGAGGCATGCACGGGTACCGAGTCTCTCTTTTATGTGAGTTTAGCGGAAGCATCATCTATGATTAGTGTAAGAGTTTTTAGGAGGGAAGTTAAGACAAACAAGAACCATAGGGCTCAGAATCGGCCTCTAGATCCTTGCAGTCACTTTAGACCGAGTACTTTAATAGAATCCAGAACATGCATTATGACAGAAAGAATTATACAAGCATTCATACATAGCATGAAAGGAAAGAGAACTCATATGAGAGAAATGTGCATTAAAACCATTGATATCCATGTCTATATATAATAGGTAACCTCATTATATTCATTGATTCATTACAGAGAGTCACAGAGAGTAGACCGCAGTCATGCATATCACTGGACGTATGTAACTAAGCTAACAGAAAAAGAAAAATTACAACTCCATGCTTAGTGCATTCTTTCCTGAATACAAATATCCCCTCGCAGTAATTCTGCAGAGCTCCACTCACTCTCTAACCCACTATACCTCATACTTCTAGATATCTCTTTTACTCCACAGAACTTGTATTTATAATTCTCTTGCACTGCCAACTCACCTTCCAGTGCCCTCAGATCCAGTGCCAAGTGTCGAATGTGGTCCTTTATGTGAGCATGCTCCTCCAGGCCTGAGCTTTCCACTCCATCTCATGATGATCTTCTAGAAGATTCCATCTAGGGCATGCTCTTTCTGGGCCAGCCTATCACTAGGATGGCATCTTATCCATGCACAACCGATCACGCTTTTCATGTGTTCTACCTTGGGTGCCCAAATTGACTAAGTCTGAGCCTCCTTTCACATGTCGCGCATGAGCTATGTGCTTCCTTAACTCTTTCTTTCATGCACTTTTTCCTTGCACACCTTTTCATAACTGGGACCTGTGCCCCCCATGCCTTCATACTTGGTTAATATTATAGGGGTCCAACATCACCCCACACTACTGCCTATTCTCCATCCTCGAAAACACTTAACCAAGATGCATGTTGTCTAGGGAACTAATGAATAGCCTTATACTTTACAAAGAAAAGAATAAGGAATGAAAGAATCGGGAAAATAATGAAGAATGGGGGGGACATCAACTCAACAAGCTAGGAAAATCTTTCCGGAGGTCTGCCTCTAGCTTATTCCACACTTCACCTCACCCTGTGCCTTCAGTAGAGGTCTCCCACCAGGGTGCTCACTTCATCAAAACTCAGGCCAACTCCCTGGGTGCCCAAAACATCCACAATCTGCTCCATCTCTTTGCCCAGGTCCTCAAGTTTATCCATCCTTCTAGTGATCTGGGGGTATAGTTCCTTTAGCCGGGCCTTAATTGAGCTTCTTAAGGCCTCAATTGCCTCTGATTTCTTCTCTACTTTGGCCAGAACCTTGTCTCTCTCCACCTGTTCCCCTTGTTCTTTTCTTGGAATTCTTTTAGTTCCATCTCAAGCATGGCGACCAAGGAGCTCGCCACCTTATCTCTATCCACGCATGTATCATATGCGGCTTCTGCAGACTGGGCAGTGACCTTAACCTCTACAAGTACTTGGTTGTACTTGGTAATGAGTGCTACCACCTTCAACCGGTCTTCCTCTTTCAAGCGTGTGGCCACTTCTTCAATAGATTCTAGGGCCAAGGGTCATCTCTCCATGGTGAGGATGCATGTTAGATCTTCTATACACTCTAGGAGGGATGAGTATTTCTATGTGGGTGGCACTAAGTCCAGGTGCTTCAGGAGGATGGTGCCCTTTGATAGACTCCATTTTCTTGTAAACTTCTTGCACCTTTACTTTCTCTTCCCTTAACTCACACCTTAACTATGTGTTGATCAATTCTTCCTATTTCAAACTATTGGCCTTCTCCACCAGTTCTTCCTCCTTCTTCCCTAACTTCACCTCCAGCATTCTAATCCTGTCATTGCATGTGAATAATCTAGCCTTGGTCTTGACCATGACCTTGTTCAGTGCATTGCACACTTTCTCATCTGAGAGCCCCTGAGCATTCACTAAGGGATTGACCCCCTTAGATTCTGGTAGTGTGATGAGTGCTTCATGGTAGACTTCAAGTCTAGGCTCATCAACATGAGACTCGAAACACCCAAGAGAGAATCTTCTTGGTTTGAGGGTATGTGCCATCCTTCTCAAAAGACCCCATGGCTATGAGCCTTTCCATGGGTATGGTGCTCTAGAATCACGTGCGTAACACCTTCCTTGTGTCATCAACATAGCTCATTACAGGTCTTTGTTCTACATCAAGAGTTCTTCTACCCGAGCGCACATGCCTTTGGGAAGCTTACTTGTCGAGCGGGGCCTCCTAGGCTATCATGTTCTTTTTCAATGTTCTCCTCCTTCCCCTCCTTCAGCACTATGTCCATGTTTGCTCCAACTCTTGGTCTACCAAGACCTCAAGCATTCTTTGTGCTTCTCTCTCTACCACCTCCATGATCTACTCCTTTGTAAAACTTATGGCTCCCTCCTTTTTCCTGGAAACCTCCTCATCCTCCATGTCTTTGGCATCCTCCTCATCTTGTGTGCCCTTGCACCATGTGAATACAAACTCCTTGCTTCTCATCTTCACTCTCCTCTTCTGAGTTCGTAGACACTAACCACATGGGGCTCTTGGTCTTTCTCTATTTCTTCTTCTTCTCTACCATCTTCTTCACTTTCATCCCCTCTTCCACCCATGTATTTTTCCAAGCTATCGGTTGCCTCTCGAGTCAACTTCCTCATCCACCCTCTGCTTCTTCCTAAGAGGTGGCTCCTGATCAAGGGATTCGCCTTATCTTCTTCCTCAGGTGATTCTTCCTTGGAGATGGGTTTCCTAGGTGCCTCTACCTCTGGTGTCTTCTCCTTCACCGAGAGACTTCTTTCTCCACATGTAAGTGCTTGGCTTGGTGCTTGTGGATGGCATGCTCACTGTCTTGAGTAGTCGGCACACTTGGTGCTTCTCCATCTCTTCCTCTCTTCTTTGACATGGGCCCCTTCTTGCCCAAGGGATCTTCAGGTATGGAGACTTCACTCTCCAGATATGCACCCTTCTCAAACTTCAGCCTTATGCAAGTACACACATGTGTCGCTGATCCTCCAGCTGATGGGTAACGTCATCGGCCTTGTCATTTGAATCTCATGTGACACGTACTTCTCCATATATGCATGCACTTTTCACTTGCAGGGTAATTCAGCTTCTTTCTCATCTCCCTATGTTCCCGGTCCAGCCTACCCAGTTCCAGTCTTAGCTTCTTTGACTCTTTAAACCTATTCACCCCCACTTGGAAGTATTGAGCAGTAAATGTGAAGGGGAGCTTGCACCAAGGGCTCCATGAATCATCTATCAGCTTGAATCTACCCAGGTAGTAGTGTTGATAGACCACAAATTCAGCCTCTCCCTCAGTGGCTGCTTGGGAGTTGTTTAGGGATTCTCCACTCTACCCCGAATGCATTCCTCAGGCACGTGTACCATTTTCTAGCAGCCACCTTGTGGGGTGTTGTCATTGTATCACAAGCATATTTTTTGAACCTCTTCACGGGTGAAGGATCCTCAGCTAGGTACTCCCATACAACTTGTTTGGCACGTGTCGGGCACTCCAATCTCCATGAATACAATGGTGAGCAAGACATTTCCAAAGAGGATCCTGTCCCCTTCCTTCACACTGAAACTTGACAATTTCTTCAGTGATGTACATGGATAGGTTGTATATAGTTCCCTCTGCAATCTTCCTGTAGACATGTAGCCAAGGTTTGTTGACCTGTGTCCATCTTTCCTAGCCATTTAGCTTAGTCACCAGATGTGCATCCATTTTCATTATGGGGTCCTTGAT
Source organism: Taxus wallichiana var. yunnanensis (assembly GCA_018340775.1). Lineage (NCBI taxonomy): Eukaryota > Viridiplantae > Streptophyta > Pinopsida > Cupressales > Taxaceae > Taxus > Taxus wallichiana. Next base: position 617,825,156 of record CM031238.1, read on the forward strand.
GTCTAAAATGTCATAATACCATGACCCTTTCTTACAGGCATACTCGGTGATGGTTTCTTGAATGGCTTCCTTGTCAAGGTCATCTTCTAGGCTATCTCCCTCACATATGAGGCCTATAAATTGTGAAATTAACTGGGAGTCACATGCATCTTGCACCCAACAAAGTGGAAGTAATCTTCATGCACCCATGACATCAACCACTAGTATACAGCATTCTAGGCTTTCCAAAATAAGGCAACTCATAGAGTTGCAATAGCCTTGCCTTCTCCATTTTAACCTTCACGTCATCATCATATATAGGTAAACCCTCAGGTGTTCATTTGTTGGTGGGGCGTACCAATTCCAATGCCATTTCCTTTTCTATTGTGTTCATGTGGTGATTATAGTCACTAATAGGTACACTTCTCAAGTGGGATTCCCATTCCTTCCCCATCATCACCCCATCTTGGGTATTGCATCTCTGCATACCATTCTTCATTTGTGTCTACCATGGGTTCTAGTTGTTTAGCCTTGGCTTTTCCCTTTCCTTTCTTGGGTGCCATGGTTGGGGTATTTTTATTACTCCAATTCTCTCCTTGTTACTCTGTTTTACTTCCTCCAATCCTTCGATCTCAAATCCATGATATAACTCTTCTAAACCCATGCCCTAGTTTTCGAACCCTAACTGGGATAAAATCTTCACAAGACAACACCTCTTCAACTCTTTCCATGCCCATGTAACCCCTTCCTTCTAGTTCACAATCTCAAACTGGCTGCTTCAATCTCACAGATCTTCCTTCACTCGATCGAATCTGAAAGCCCTAGTTTGTCTAACTCACTTATATCTCCAACTCTTCTATTTCACAAAGTAAAAATGAGAGTGCCCCGACCCTCTACTTATAGTTTTTCTCTTTTCTAAACATTAAATGCTACTTCACCTACCACCATACTTTTCTCATTTAATGTGGCTTTTTCAAACAAATCCCATCTTCAGCACCTTCACTTGCGCACCCAACTTGCATGAAAACTCCTCCAACCTTCTAGCACGTGCAACCAATCCAACCTGACAGGAGACTCTTACACATGCGTAACCCATCGCCAAAGGCACTTCTTCTATCCTAATCCTTGCTCTCACCTACCTCATGTTGCTTTCAAATGTGCTTTCTCCTCCTCAGTATGTGGGATCTACAAGTAGCTTTACCCTGGCACCAACCATTCTTCCATCTTCCTCTTTATATACCTCTTTCAACCCAGCTACTCAACAAGGCTTTTCAACACAACTTCCTTGGTACTTTGATCATGCTTCTTCTTCACCTTTCTCCACCCCACACTTAAAGTGATGTGTGGTCCTCTGCACTCACAAATTCTCCAAAAATAGCAATAAGGTTACGGCACCCAAGGCACAAAAAAAAAAACAACAACGAAAGGAAACACAAGAAAGGGAAAAAGCATAAAGGAAACTTCTAAACTAACTGGAAAAACTACCTTATTTACAAACACCAAGAAGACTTATTTATAGTAGGGCTTCAGCCTACTGCCATTGAAGTGTCTAGAAACTTTGTCCCATCCAGTAGCTTTGTAACTGGCACGCACCCCAAATCAAGGATGTACGAGATTGTGTAAGGACCCAACCAATGGACTTTCAACTTCCCAGGATGGCACAAAAACTTAGAATCATATAATAACACCATCTTCCCAACCTCAAACTTCTTGTTTCTAATATGGTGATCATGCCAAGCCTTTTGCTTTGCCTTTTCCACTTGTTTGGCTCCATCGGGCAAGTGATCGTCTCTCATCTAGTTTCATTAGCTCCTCAATTCTTTCTTCCAACACTTGTTCATCGCTAACCCTCCTGCATGTGCTTATTCATAGAGAAGGCAACATAAATTCAACCGAAAAAATAACTTCCATGCACCAAACACCAATTGAAAAGGTGTGGCTTTGTTTAGTCTTTTATATGTTGTCTGTAAGCCCATAATACTTGCCGATACTTTGTCATCCCAATCAAGTCTTCTGACATCACAAATCTTGGTCAAGGTATGACTCAGTATTTTTTTGAATGCTTCCACGTGGTTCCATTTTCTTGTGGGTGATAGGGCGTAGTCTTGTGATGAGCCACCATGAACTTAGATAATAGGATCCTCATGGTCTCATTCAAGAAATGCATACCCCTATCACTGGTTAGACTCAAAGGGCATCCATACCTCATGATAATGTTTTCCCATAAGAACCTTGCTTGTTGTTTTTGCCATGTAATCTTTAGTTGGGGCTGCCTCTGCCCACCTTGTGAGATAATCTATGCAAGTGATGACATAACGTGACCCAGTCCTCCATGTTGCTAGTGCAATAGGTCCTACAAAGTCTATCGCCCACTTTTCAAAAGGCTCATGCTAGGAATAGGGTGCAAAGGCATTTCATCTCTCCTTCTTGGTTTTCCAATGCACTGACAATGGTCACACACTTTACAATAATCTCTGCAATCCTTGTACAAGGTTTCCCACCATAAACCTACCATTAATATCTTGCGCATGGTGGCATCACCTACATAATGCCCACCCACACTTCCTCCATGTGTGCTTCCTCCATGATGGCTAGTGCATTCATGCTCTAAGACACACCTACAAAAAAACTTCATCACGTCCCAACTTGTATAAGTCTCCACTTGATTAACATGTAGGGTGTGGCGCGTATGGCCAACTACTTTTTTCCAATGCCTTCATTCCATCCAGTGCCACACCTTCCTTTAAGAATACTGCAATCTCCTCTAAATCCGAGGGCACATGCCGTAACCTAAATAGTTGCACATCTGGAATTGCTTCCTCAATACTCTGTGCATCCTCCCCTGAATCAATTCTTGATAGATGATCAGGCCCATAGTTTCTTTTTCCAGTTTTACTACAATGGTGAATTCAAACTCTTGAAACAACAACACCCATCGACAGATGTGCCCTTGTAGAATAGGCTTGTTTACTAAATACTTCAATGCCATGTGGTTGGTGTAAAACACAAAGGGTGTTGCCAACAGATATTGTCAAACTTGAAGAGCACGTAGATCATTGACAATGCCTCACGCTCGGTTGTGGTATAATTCTACTCTCTGGTGTCAACTTCTTGCTTGCAAAATAGAGAGGATGATCAATAATCCCTTCACCTGGTTGTGTAAGCACTGCTCCAATGGTGGTCCCTGAGGCATCTACATGAACATGAAAGGGCTTGTCCCAAGAGGGAAACCATAAAATAGGTGCATGGTAATAAGCCTATCTTTTAATGTATCAAACACCCTCTGCTGCGCCTCTCCCCAATGGAAGGCACTTTTATGTCTAAGCAGCTCCTCTAATGGCATGGTGATCTTGGCATATCCCTTAATGAATTTTTGTAATAGCCCACATGCCCAAGGAATCCACGCTGCTTTGCGCTCTGCTAGTAGGCTCCCTTAACCCCACAATAACTACAACTTTAGCAGGATCTACCAGTAAGCCCTCCTTACATATGATATGCCCCAATAAAGTCCCAAAGGGTGTAGTAAACACACATTTCTTAATGTTGAGGGATATCCTCAACTACCTACACCTCTCAAACATTAACCTCAAATTGTCACAATGGTCTTTAACTAGACCATATACTATCCAGTCATCCAAATAGACCTGAAGAAACTTATGGATGAAGTCTTGGAATGCTTGCACCACTATGCGTGAAAAGACAGTAGGCACATTCTTCAACCCAAAGGGCATGACCATATATGTAAAACTTCCCCACTCGGTGGTGAAAGTTGTCTTCTCCTGGTCTTCCTTTGCAATCTAGGACTTGGTGGTACCTAAAAATCCATCCGTAAAGGAGTAGATTTCATGCCCAGTGACTCCTTCCAAAATTTCTTCAATGAAGGGGGTTGAAATGGATCAATGACACAAATTACATTCAATTCCCTATAATCCACACAAATCCTAATCCACCCATCTTTTTTGATGTTGATTACCATTAGACTTATCCACTCTGATTCTTCCACTACCTCAATGATCCCAAAAGCTATCATTTTGTCTATCTCCTCCTTAACCTTCACGTGTAAATTGGGATTCATCCGGTAGGGCCTTTTCCTAACCAGGCAGCACACCATCCTTTAGCTTTATCTTCATTTCCCCCAAGGAGTGGTGAATGCCTTTGAGCTCATGATACCCACATGTGAAATAAATCCTCAAATTCACGCAAGCAGATCAATGATTTTGATACTTCCTTCTCTGTCTAGTAATCCCCAATAATAGCTTCCTTAGGTTCTTCTTCTGAACCGATGTTAACTTTCTTCATCTTTAAAGGCTCATGGTAGGCACACACGTGTGATCATCTGCACTATCCACTACCTCACATCCCTATAAAATGGCTAACATCTAAGCTTTTGATTCCTCTCCATCAATCACATATACCAACTTTCCCTTCTCTTTTTCCAAACACACGCGTGCTCAAGTTGTAACTCTTATGTTTCCTCATTTCTTCAAAACATGCCTCTAATCTTGGTTCACCTAATAATTCCAATAGCCTATCCTCCATCCTGGCACTATCCCCCATGGTAAGGTGCTTGATACCCTGCAAGGCCTTATCAATCGATGGCTTGGTACTCCGATATTCAAAGGTTTGAATAAGGTCAACCGTGAGCTCTTGCCAATTCCTTGTCTGCGGCGTGTCTTCTAAATGAATGTACCATGTGCACACAACCTGCAGTGTAGAATACAACTTGTGCACCCAGAGGGATGGTGGCAAAGCTTCTGCACCTTCTCTCTAGACCCATTCACACTCCTGGATATGGAAAGAGGTGGGCTCCTTCCCATGGTAGTCCTTGATGATGGTGGGTACATTACTCCTAGAAAATCTGATAGAGAGAAAATTCTTACCTCATGCCATTCTAAAAGGCTCTCTTGATGTGTGGCCCACCACCGAGCTGTTGTGCCAAGCAAGACATAACTTAACATCTCCCTTCATTCCTTCTCATCCTTCCACTGAGCTTCTACCTCCTGCAAAAAGATCTCGGGAAGGCTCCTCCTGAAATACTTGGGTAGTTCTTTTCCTCTAAGGCACCTAACCATGCGCACCTTTGTTACCTTGGTCACCGACCCTCTCAAATTCCATCCCATTAATTCATAAGTTCCATGCACCCAATTGTCACATGCCAGACTAGTGGTATCACTCACTGACTGAGCATCTTCAAATTGGATAACCCCATTAGTAGGGTGTATCATCTCAGGGTCTCTGATTGAGCACACATAAATCTTGTCCAGAACTTCTTCTCCCAATGGTTCAATATAGGGTGTCGACTTTCCATCAACTAGAGGTATAATGACCCATTCCTCCTTGTTCTCAAAGCTGATGTACCCTTTGTTGAACCGAAGGTCCGACATTATTCTTGTAACACCAAGGGCACCCAAGTAGTGCTGGGAAATTATCTACCTCGGTGAGCGCCAAGACTTCAAGTCCCTAGTAAACTTGGCTCCCTGGATAGTAATAGTTGCATCCTTCAAGACACCGATGGGCATTGCCTTAGTTTTGTTTTCCATATACAACACATTCGAAGATGGTGTAATGCATGGTCTCCCCATCTGATGCCATGCATCCAAAGTCAGAACATTAACCTTCATGCCTATGTCAATGAGGATATTGCTGAGGAGCCATCCATCTATAACTGCATTCAATAATCTCCTTGTCATAGTCGAGGCTGTGAGGGGGAAGGTTCACGTGCAAGACCTGTCTCTCACGCTCTTCTCCAGTGTGGTACCTTCTCTCTCAACTAGGATCCTAGCAAAGGAATGATGTTCTCTTGCCTTAGCATTTTACACACCTCCTTGACCTCATCTAGGTCATCCTTTTTGCACTCGACTCTCCTTCCTTGTTCCTCCCTCCTAGATTGCTCCTTTAGACACTAGATCTCCCCTTGTAAGCTTTGAATAACATCCATGGTGTCCTGATATATCTCCTTCTGATGCGCGGGTCTGGATATTTTCCATGAATGACCTCCTCCCTCATAACTAGGGTCTTTTGTCTTGGTACCTCTCTTACATGCATGTGGCTTCTACCCTTGTTGTTACCAAGATAGGCTCCAAACCTTCATCCCATGTTACCCGAGGCATCCACTGTATGTCTACCTTCTTGATACTGACCATCATAGCACCCTTGTCCTTTTGGTGCTTTGATTCATATGCTCAAATAATTCAGGCACTCCTCATACTTATGCTTCTTTCCACACCATGAGCACTACAACAGTCCAGGCACTCACACTTGTAATGTTCTATAGATCCACAGTTGAAACATGTTCCACATGGGAACTCACTCCTTCCTCCTCCATGGTTACCTCGACCATGGAATCCTCCTCGAAAACCTCTTCCACGTGCATGCCTCCATCTGTGCGCTCCTCATAATGGTGATCATCATTTTTAGAACCACTGGCAATGCTGGTCTGGCACACCCCATGATCAATGGCCTCATGGATCTGATCAATGAGCCTACAATCCTTAGTATCATGGGTTGTGGAGGTGTAAATTTTGCAATAACAAGATACATTCTTCTTGATCGTGCATGTGTTGTAGCAAGGGACATCTACTTGCATCATGGTCCCCATGACAGATCTCACAATCTACTATCATAGTGTATACCATCCTCTCGGGAAATTATCCTTAACGTGCCCCTCTATTTCACAATCTGTGCACCACAAACCACTGTGAGTCTCATGGACTAGTTCATAGACAATTTTTCCAACTTGTTTGGCCATAGCAGCAATTTGAGCCTCCAGAATGGGCTAACACCAATATCAATACTACCAATAGCCTCGGCACACAAGGTAGCTTCCAATGCTTTGCGTGGGTCTATAAAAGTCTTATGAGACAAGGCCCTTCTAAAAGGGGTGATCAATCCTCCAACAAACCATTGTGCATGCTAAGAAGGATGGATATCATATGATAATTTAGACAAGAGAGTTTTAAAGCATGCATCATACTCCCACACACTCTCTGCCATTCCTTGTTGAATCTCCTTCAAAGCGCTAATGCTTTTTTGCTCAAACTCAGGAATGTGGAACTCTACCAAGAATGCATTCTTTAAGGTAGTATAGTCCACCACCATTTGATGAGGGTCATACTTTCTATACCAGCTATGCACGTGCCCTTGCAATGTGGTCACAAACTGACTAGCCTTTCATTATGGTGTTGTGATACCCTTCATGCCATAGCAGCTCACATTTGTGAACATGTTCCACTGCATCCTCAATGCCCCTATAATCTAGAAAATGCAGAGACATTTCAAAGAATACTTGAGGTGGTGGTGGGGTCCCTATCCTCCCGAGCCTGATCCTTGGTTCCCACCGGTGTTTCCTCCACCACCTGATCCACTAGGTCCACTTGGGTCCTGTGCCTCTAGAGCCACTAGATCCACTAGAACCACTAGGTCCAATAGGGCTGTAGGAGCTGTGCCAAGTGCCCCATGGTCCCACTAAATTGTGTGCATTGATGGTCTGTGATAGCACCCCACTACCACTACTTTGTCCCATGCGCCACTCCCTGATGTGAGACCAAAGCTTGTATACTTGCCCCTTGTCCAAAGACTCCTCCAAATACTTTGGAATATGTGCAGCCATAGAAGAAGGAACCAAAAAATTATACCTCTTAGGCACGGATCTGTCTCTTCCACTTGATATCAACTGGGTCAATAACACTTCTTCCTAGATTAGGAAAACCAAGCACCAGGGCTCGGTCACTGGGTGGGTTCAGATATGCACCAATGACTCTCCTTTCTCCATGTGATGAAATCTCACCAGAAGCGAAGGGGTCTCCCTCACATGCTTTCCAAGATGGGGTAGCACAGACTACTCAGGTTCCACATCCTCTGCGTGAACCTCAACTCCTTCCCATAATGTCTATCTCCATAGATCCATCACACTAGTAGCCTCACATCATCTAGCAATCTCCCTTTCATGCTTCACTATACTTGAGCCATCTTTCTTCCCTCTCCTTTTCTGTCATGATATCTCCATCTTCCTCCACCCAAGCTCCCTTACCCAGTGCTCAGAATGGTTTATCCGGCCATTGGGAAAGCCTCTAAACTCATGGTAACCATCAATATCTTCATAGCTAGAGGAATAACACATAGAAACATTCCTCTAGGTTCTCGAAAATTCAAACTCAACAACCTCTAAACAAGAATACATGGAAATGGCATATTCCAGAGTGTAACTAGTCAGTACTCCTCTCCACCAATGATCTACAGCATGGGTCCATGTCAGATCTACATCCTATAACCTTTGGTAGTCTTCTTTGGCCCATACATGTGATCCATAATGCCAACTTGATCTAGACGTATAGGCTGAAAGCCATTCATATAGTTCTACTGGGAAGCAGCAAAAGAAGGTCTCATATAGATCATGGTAGAGGTTCTCTTCTACCCATCTACGTGTATTAAACTCAGGTCCAGTGTTGTATCTCTGAGAAAATTCATCCTCCGTGCTCTTGAACCATGATTCAACATTTTCCAATGTCAACCACTCTGTCATTACTCATTACATAGATCATGATGTATGTTATATCCCACTACAACTTTGAAAAGAGGTCTCGGAATGGAACCAAGATGTAGTCAATTTTACCCCCATTATAAAAGGAAGGAACCCCATGCGCGTGGCCTATCACCCAGCAGAAGTTGAGTGCTCACCTGAGGCATGCGCGGGTACAAGTCTCTCTTTTATGTGAGTTTAGTGGGAAGCATCATCTATGATTAGTGTAAGATTTTTAGGAGGGAAGTTAAGACAAACAAGAACCATAGGGCTCAGAACGGCCTCTAGATCCTTGCAGTCACTTCAGACCGAGTACTTTAATAGAATCCAGAACATGCATTATGAAAAAAAGATTTATACAAGCATTCATACATAGCATGAAAGGAAAGAGAACTCATATGAGAGAAATGTGCATTAAAACCATTGATATCCATGTCTATATATAACAAGTAACCTCATTATATTCATTGATTCATTACAGAGAGTCACAGAGAGAAACGTAGTCATGCATATCACTGGATGTATGTAACTAAGCTAACAAAAAAAGAAAAATTACAACTCCATGCTTAGTGCATTCTTTCCTGAATACAAATATCCCCTCACAGTAATTTTGTAGAGCTCCGCTCACTCTCTAACCCACTATACCTCATACTTCTAGATATATCTTTTACTCCACATGCACTTGTATTTATAATTCTCCTACGTTGCCAACTCACCTTCCAGCACCCTCAGATCCGGCACCAAGTGTCGAATGTGGTCCTTTATGCGAGCATGCTCCTCCAGGCCTAAGCTTTCCACTCCATCTCATGATGATCTTCTAGAAGATTCCATCTAGGGCATGCTCTTTCCTAGGCCAGCCTATCACCAGGATGACATCTTATCCGTGCGCAACCGATCATGCTTTTCATGTGTTCTACCTTGGGTTCCCAAATTGACTAAGTCTCGAGCCTCCTTTCACATGTCATGTGAGCTATGTGCTTCCTTAACTCTTTATATCGCATGCTTTTACCTTGCGCGCCTTTTCATAACTAGGACGGTAAGGCTTTTATCCTTTTCCTTCTCTCCTTGGAGGGTCCCACTTCTAAAGTATCTATTTACAAAATCTCTTTTCCTTATAACTCATTCCCCAAGAAATTAGCCATGCCTTGGCAAGGAAAATAGTTTGAGTAGCTCTTTCGATGATAGAATCCCTTTCAAAGCAATAGACCAATCGATGGCTGAGAATCAGAGTTGTCTCCATCTCGACGATTTGTACCTAATGTCCAACACTTTCATTATCCACAATGCCTTTGGGGATGTCAGCTAGATCTAACATCTAAATTTCTTCAAGTTTCGGTCTCATTGTTGTATTTTCTTCGATGACAACTTCATCCCAAACATCAACCCAGATATCTTCCATAGTGGGCACATGTAGGTACAAAGTTCCATATGACTTGAGAACTCCTCAGATGTCGAATCCCTCCCTCATCTTTATATGTTTCTTTAATTTGTCTTGAATCTCATGTACCATGTTCTTGGCCTTAACCATGGTAGAACATATATACCTTCCAATGGAAATGGGGAAGTAGACGACGGCTTTTTGCTTGCTTTGTTGGAATTTGTGAAAATCCAACAATTGTCTGACCAACTCCATGAGGATGAGTTTGTCACCTAGGAACCTGGGCAGATGAAAAGGATTACCATGGAACCTTACCACCCGAAGATAAGTGAACTTCTTGAATTGTAAGAAAATGCAACCCCATTTTGACACTTCGGCCCATGCTTCACCAGAAACCCTTCTCTTCCTTAGATCAAGATCCAATCTATAAAATTTTTTCATAGAAGAAGGCATCATTCACTCTTCTATATTGGTCTTCAGACCCTTTTATTGTCAGCTAAGGGAAGAACCAATATATGTGTTCCATTGCTTGGTTTCCCTTTGCATCTAGCCCTGGGTAATTCCTCATGCCTATTGCTACATAGGTGATGTATGAAATCATATAGAACTTGTCGGTAGACAAGATTGTTTTCATTTGGGAGTCTATCTCGTCACTTATTAGGCTACCCCAATCAATCCCTTGGTCATTATTCTTTATGACGACCATGAACTGGTACATCCACCCTTGGAATTCTTTTCGAATCTGGGAGCCCAAATAACCGGCTCAAGAGGTGATGATATCGCTGACTTCAAGGATAAAATCACTTCTAGGGACCGACTTGGGAAACCTAGAAACAATTGGCTTAGCCTTGATCAAGAACTTCTTGTTTACGTGCTTGATGTAATCTTCTTGATCTTTTTCCTAGGCCTTTTGTGTTGATTTAAGGTCTAAATCAACATATTCCGTAAATTTGGGAAACTTTAGGAGTTGATCAAAGTAATCTCCATCCAATTTCACTATAGATTCCCCTGCTTGATTTCTTACTGAGTGGGAGGCTGAGTCATAGTGGGAAGCACAAGCTAGGATGAATTCAGGGCATTGAGCTAATATTAGAAATCTTGCTGCAAGAGGGAGACCATTGCCGCTATCAAATTCATCCATGAATTCTAAGAATAATCCTCAATTCTTTTCCATAAGTCTTCCATATCTATATTGCCGAGCTCTATGTCTCGGATGTCATAATTGCAGCTTACATAAGAAGAAGATTCCATCTTCTGATACTTATACTTCATCTTTCTTAACTTATCCGACTTATCCTTAGATGGGCTAGGGTCCGACATGAGGAGTCTTGAAAATTCCTTGATGACTTCTGGAAGAGCAATCGGGTGTGAAATATTTTTGGACAAGTGCAAAAACCTACCACACTATTTAGATTTTGAAAGTTGCAAAACACCTTTAGAAACCCAACAGACTTGAGTATATGTCGAAAGTTAGGCCGTGTTAAACAATAACAAAAACCTAAAACTCTGGTGGAGTTTGGAGGATGTCGAGCACCTTGAGAAACCCAAAACATTGGGGGTGTATGTCGGAAGTTAGGGCATGTTGTGCATCGATGAAAACCTGACATACTGTGGAAGTAAGAGGATGTTGAGCATGTGGAAGATCCAGATACACGGTGGAACTTGATAGGTGTTGAGCACTCTACAAAACCCAACACAAGGTGGAAGAATTGAGATGTACAACACCCTGCAAAACCTGAAATCAATATATCAATTTTCTAACATGTCAGAATATGAACAAGGAGTGAATTTCAAACAAGAACCCTACTGGGAAAAAGACAAGAACTAAGGAAAAAGACCCAAAACCCTAAACCAGTAATGAGGGGAAAAAAAGGAGTGGAAACCTAGAGCAAAACTCCTCCAAATAACCCAAAAAGCTCCAAAATATAAAGAAGAGAAGAATACCTTCAAAAAGTTTGAAAAATGATCAAAGACAGACAGACGGAAAAATCGATCGGGAAGCTCAATCCGGTTTGGAGGTAGAAGAAGCACACACAAAAATCCAATGCGAAAAAAAAATGTACTAGGTACAAATGACGTGGAAAACCAACTATTTATAATACCCTAACATTAATTACACCTCACTTGACATGTGCCAACTACCAAAAAATTGGACATTAATGACATGTCATCATGCTTAGAGCTTCTGAAAACCCAACACAAAGGATAAAAACTCAATTCGGGTTTCGGTTTTGGGTTTTAGAGAAACATCGAGACATGAAACATGCATTGGATCAAGCATGTTCCGATTCTTGGGAGTTCTGAAAACCCAACACACTGCTAAGACAATCAGGTTTCAGGTTTCGGGAACATCAGACATGTAACATGCAAGAAACATGCTTTCATGCAATGAAAACTCAAAAACCGAAAATTTCCTTCAAGGGGAATTTTAAAGGGATTTGCCTAAAATTTTCATATGGTTATCTCATTTTTAGCTAGAATCACTAAAATGAGATAACATGTAGACACCAAAATTAGGTCATACTACCCTTATAACCCCGTTAATTAAATTAATCATACCTTACATATTCATATCCCATAGTGCACATGATTAATTGAATTAATTACTTTAATTAATTTAATTAACATCCTCACTTGACCACCCCACCCAACCAACTCACCTAACCACCTCACTCTATGACCCACTCAAACCCCGTTCATGACCTAAGACCAAGTCTAAGCCTATCCTAACCAATTAGGACTTAGTCTAAACCTAGATCTAACTCCTATTAATAAACCTAATAGGAATCTTACCCATTCTTCTATGGTTTATTACTCAAGACTCGATTAAGATTGAATACCATGCCAAAAATAGCAACAATCAGGCTATTTTTGGCCAAACTAGATATTCCCACCTTAACCGATGTCGATTATACCTCAACCGACGTCGATCCCCTAACCATCTTTGGTTAGGTTAAATACATGTCCAAAGTATTTCCTGAGGTTGGTCATTCGATTCAGGATCTCATACGAATAGATACTTGGAGCACTCAGATTTTCTAAAGCACTCAGGAAAAGGAAAACACACGGGAACACTACCAACAACCATTGGCATCCATCATCTTCTTCATGATCAAAAATACAAATAGAGAAGCACGAGGTTCAAACCATCGTGGCACGAATGCAACTTATCTTCTCTCTGGATCTCTACCATCACCATCCTCATCACTTGCACTCTCTAGACCCATTCTTCAGTAAGTACCTAATATCTCTTCATTTATCTCTGTTTGATTTCAGTAATATTTATTATTCATCTTAGTAATTTATTCTTCTATACATCCATACACCTCCCTTCCTCCCACCAACTTATCACCCTACCATACCTGGACCTTCCACCTGTCTTCCCCTATCCTAATCATCACCGAACCTTTTACCTCACCCCCACCATTTTTAGCCTCTCAGACAATCGGAGAGAGTCTCAAGACCATTTCTAAGAATCTTTTTATTAACTACCCCTACCAACATCAGTCATCCTATAAAACCATAATCGGTCACATAGCCCACGTTGGTTAGTGTGTTTGAAACATACCTCGAGACCAAAAGCGCATACCCATTCCCTAACAACCTAGACTCACTCCTAATTTTTTCCAAATCTTACCCAAATATTATACTGAACTAGAACCCAATACCACCCATCATTTTGACCTATTTTGACGTTAATCACCTTTTATCTGACCTTTCTTATTTTTTTTTTGCACGAGATACCTAAATCATTTCAATTCCAATAAGATTGTTATTTCATGTTTATTTTGGATAGCATTAATATTGTTATTTAAAAATTAGATTGACATCTTGTTCAGGAAGCATCACACTTCCCAGGATCTAGCTTCTACTAGGAAATCCACTTGTTGTTTTATTTAACTCTATCTGGTGGTATTGTTTTGCATTTTACAGGTAGTTCCTCCTAGCCAAAAGGGAGTATTCGTAATCAGCATTGGATCAGGAAATCAAAACGCACGCACAACCTCAACCGACATCACAAACAAGTATTCCTCCTTGGCCTATCACCCTCTATATGTTTCATTAATTTATCAAGAATCGGTGAAACAATTATCCTTATTGTATTGTTCGAGTCATTCATAAAAATGATTACATCAATAAAAGGTAGTCCATTAGTCCTAATTATCATGGACAAAACTTTGCAACACTTTATTTCTCCCTAGACAAAATTACTAAATTAGGACCAAATTTTGTAAAGGTTTTGTCCGAATGAAATGGTTTTTCTAGAGCCATCCAATGGTGTTTATCAATTTGATATATTTTATGGCTTGATATGTTTCCCTACAGGTTAGCCTTAATGCAAAATTATACTTACAAAGGCCTATTTAAGAAAGTCGAAACACTCATTTACTTACTCGGCAATTTCAAGAGCTCTACTTAGAAAATATCATTCAAAAGACAAATCTTTCCTAAATTTTCCTAAAGAAACAACATACATTAGAAGTAACCCCAGACAGTGCCAAACACTCCAAACTTGGGTCAAGAGTAAAGTTTCCCAAATTATAATCCCTAAAATCCAAGTTAAGCACAAAGAAGTCAAGCCATTACAAAGCATTATGAAGTGATTGGGTTATCAAATTGAAGTTACATCCATACAAATATCACATCTCTACATGGAGAACTAAGTGCACTTTGAGGCCTCTTTGGAGTAGTGCTAATGTAGGTGGTGTAAGAAATGCTGCTTGAACCCAAACATTGATATTTTTTAGGTTTTTCACCTATGGTTAGGGTATTGGATAATTTCATTTGATTACAAATGGTCTCACACATTTTCAAGACCTAATATCTTGTAGTGAAGCATATTTCAGTCATTTTCAAGGGCACAAAAAGTTATAGAGAACCATAATCCTTCCGAATGGAACCTTGAGATAAGGATGAAACTACCAAATATTTTTGTCTATAAATAATGGTTTTGTCCCAATAGCCTATGTACACCCAATTAGAGATGGAACATCTGCAAGATATTTCTAGCATATTCGAGGAATGTGCGTGGAAATGGGGGTTGAAAAAAATTGTTGAAAAAATGTTTGAGGGCATTTTGAACATAAAGCTCATGTTATGGCTCGACCGTGTTATAATGTGAGTGTGTTATAATTAAGTTGGTTGTGTAATAATGCGAGTGTGTTTTTACTATTTAAAATTATTTTTTTCATAGAGAATGTAGCTTGTTTTTGTTATAACATGAGTGAGTCATGTTTGATTTGGCTTGTAAACTACCCACCATTTGGCTTAGATACCCAAGCCTAAGGGTTGGATTATCTATTTCGTGCTTAAATTCATGTTTTACAACAATATTAAAAAACTACAAATCTCAAGTGTGTTCCATGTTGGCGCACGTGTTTTAAGACTATTCCAAAATACACAACTACGACATCAAGTTTTGTCTTAGCTTTGTGACCATGTATTTCATTATAAAATCTAAATAGTTCAAGATTTTGATCCATATTTATTTTTAATAGCATCTTCATTTTTGCCAAAAATACATTAATTAATTTTTCTACGTAATTTTTATCCGCTCATCCAAACTTCAAATAAATTACATTGTCAAAATCTAGGCTTCATTCTACACACATTAAAAAAACTATTTTCAGTTATTTTTCTCAAAATTAGGGAGCACATAGTTTTCTCATCATTTGTGATGTATCTACTTTTAAAGTTATTAAAAACTAATATATTCATTATAAAAAAGGAAAAAAAAATAGAAGGATCTCATATATGATCATATCTACTTTTCTACAAATGGATTTACAAAATATTTAGCAAAACTTAAAAATGGGGAGCACACATGCGACACTATGTTATATTTTTGAGACAAAAATATGACCACTTTGTGTGTGCACCACATTTGACCTTCTTAATCTCCACCATTTTTTTAAATTAGTAATTTAGAAACTAGATTTTGAGTACTATAGTTCTTATTCTTATCAAATTATCAAATTTTGAGCATAGGTATGTTAAAGTACTTGTTGAAGTTCATATTTTTCTGATTTTAGGAAAAAAGTGGCCACTTTTGACCTCTTTTTCTTCCCCCATTTTTCTGCGCACTTACCCTTCATCACTCTATCACACCCAGATCAATTTCTAGACCAATGAAATAACTAAGTTCACTCATGTTCTCATGCATTGCTCTATATAGCACATGTTTTAATTGATCTATCTTGAAAATTGTTATATATGTATATTTTGGTTTGAATGTTTAATTAATAATCTGAATATACACCTTGTTTCTAACCCTCATATTGGATTTAAATAAGGATTCCCTTTCTTCCCTTATTTTTGGGTTTAATCGTTTGGCGAACCCGCTTATTGATATGATCATTAACCTATTTGGGCTTAGGTTCCCTACCCTAACTATGTCTTTTGTTGTTGAAACCCTATTTTACCTCAAGTTTCCATTTGTTTCCTAGCACATGATTCCTACCATAATCTTAGGGTTTATCCTCATTTGTACTTTCAAATATTATGCTACCACTACCAATATCTCCTTGAGCTACTTCAAAGGACCCTTTTATATAAATATATTATCTATGACGTATTACAAAAAAAAAAAAAATTATCCTTGTCGATGCGAAACCACAATATGTGGCATCCATTCTTAATACTCCATATAGACGGAAGAAAAATATCCTCCACAAATGGTCCTGACAATGAAATCTCTTCTAATGTTATCCTCAAATATATTCAAGCATTACAAGATGTTTTTCACATGCATATTCAAGCTATGAGTACTAAAATCGAATCACTTAAGGATGAGATTGAATATCTAAGGAATCCGAACATGCACATGTCAATCATATCTCTACGTAAAATCTTGGACCTCAACAAGGTTCAACTCGAACATGTTTTAAAAATCAAGATCAATCTATGTCTAAGGATAAAGAAAAATAAAGTGATAATGATAGTATACGAAATATATCGATAACTCAATTCTAGTGAAATTCCTACATAAATGATGTTAGGTTATGGAGCTTGTTTTCATGTGTGAAAGTGTTGAAGACTATACACTAAGATTATTATCTTGTACATGTGCCCGATATATCGGAAACGTGCTTTTCTCATATGGGTGGGATTTTTGACCCATAGGTTTATGGGATGGTTTTGGCCCATGGTTTTAATACCCACGGTTTTGTAAAATTTCTTAAGTAGTTGTCTACTTATATGGTTTTATGCATATGGTAGGTATAATGTAACATTATAGATGTGTTTTGAATTCAGGTGTGAATTTTATAGAGTTTGTTTAGCATAGCTCCAAACAGATCTAGGTATTGTATTGAGAGAGTGGTGGCTTGTAATAAAATCTGAGCAAGTGATTCTTAGTGGACGTAGCTCAAATTGGGTGAACCACGTTAAATACTGTCTCTTTGTGTTGTGTTATTTTATTCTGCACTTTTATTGAAGATCTGTAATATTTTTTTACATATTAGTTTCTCTTTGTTGTGATTACGTGAGGGATTATTCCACATATTTTATCCCTTATTTCCTAACAAATGAAATAATTTTAATTTCATAAACAATCTATGTCAGTAACAATGTAACCATATCAAAAAACATTGTTTCAATTGACAAGTTTAATGATCGGACATGAGACATTCTATAAATATTATGGGATAAGTGCCTAGTCAATTTATTAACTAATTATTATTATCTCCTTCACATGATTAATATGGTCAAAGGAAAACCATTTTGCAATTATCATGGCATAAATGGAAATCGTAATAATGGTTGTTACACTTTATAATAAAAGATAAAACTCAATGATTGCCACACTTTACAATGAAAGATAAAACAACTTGAGCATAAGGGTATTATATATATATATATATATATATATATATATATGTGTTATACTTATCTACTAAATCTCAATATCCTCCAACACATCACTTTATAGAGATCAAAATCTCCAACAATACCCCTTTTGGGAGACATTGTTTTCTCGACCTCCTACAAGGTATAATCCTCGAGAGAGCATCTCTCCTATACACTCATCTCCATATCCTATATCCATATGGGTACCTCAAGCTAACACATCTATATTAGATGAGCATAATAAAATAATAAATAATACAACTATATCTATAATGCAAAGACAATCTAATCACAAAGAGGGTATAAAAGAAATAGATAATTCGAAAAAACATTGTTGTTATGTTTTCCTAATTCAAAATATACCAAAAGCACACATGAGCTTAAAGCAATAAAACATGTACTTATTTTGAAAATGAACTCGTACCTACATATCACACAAGTTGATCACCTTGTCGCTTACCCGTGGAGTGAGAAGACCCATTCTCAATAGGGAAAATTTTAAGGAACCCGCCTAAAAAAACTTATAGAAATCATGGCAAAGATGGGCGGAACCAAATTCATAGGGTTGGAAAATTATCTAAAATCAGCGATTGTGACATTAGAAAAAAATAATATATTTTTTAAAGCAAGTTGTGGATGGAGTGGTGAATGCAAGATAATTTTTATGAAATGTATATTTTTTGATTAATAGAAAAGCTTATGCAAATTTCAAAAAAAAAAAATCCAATTGCGATATTTAATTTTTCCTTTAAGTTTGGATGTTGAGTCATAGACCGCATGTGGCACAATCATGTTCGGCTACATCCTCGTGTTGTGTACCCTTTGGTAATAATGATGTCTTGCAGCTTAGTGATCGGGATGCTTCCATGTATGGATGCATATGGATTCGTTATGCAAAGTATGTTTTATTAAATTATTTGTAAATATTATGCATCATTTGATATATGAGGATCAATGACGTAGGCTCTATTCCAAGAAGAAGGCTTGACACACCCAGATTTTGAATGGAAGTCCCCGTGATATGCCTATAAAAGTGACAATGGTCATTGGTATTTGTCAATTTTAACAAGCGACCCTCACAAAATAGTATTTTTCATTGGTAAATTTCCTTATTCCACGTAGCATGTTTCTAGGTATCTTTGAAAGAAATGGCTTTGAGGCATGAAATTGAAAGATTTCACTATCTCGGAACTCTAAAAGAGGTCAAAGGAAATGTAAACATATCCAATCCACCTACACAATGGGTATGTACTATGGACATAGGCCTCATTTGGGGATGTAGGAAAAGGTTTATAATTATGTGTCCAAAACCCCACCCAAAAATAAGGCTCTAGCCTCTAAAGGTTAAATTTGAGATTTCAATTGTATGAAAATTTTAAAACAATATAAAAGAAACCACTTGTAGGATAATATAAGATTTAAATAAAGTAGGTTAAGAAATTCAAAAATAAAATTACTAAAAGTAATTTAATCACAATATAAAACAATGTAGTGAAAATGGCTCATAATGTTATTAAAATTGAAAATAAAAATACTTATAATCAATTTTAAATTGAGTTGGAACAATGAACACTTCACATATAATTGACATCATTCAAAACAAAAAGAATATAACCATGCTTTCTATGTAACTAACCAATAACATGATAATTGTAAATGATATTATAATTAGTCATAAGAAACTATACTTATAACAATTTTGTAATTTATTATGAATAACTAGGTCTAATATTATTATTATAGAAAATTAGAAACAATCATATATTATAAGTGTGTTAATAAGTGTAGTCGTTTTTACCCCTATCACAAAAGAAAGGAACCCCATGCGCACTGACTTATCACCCAAAGAGATGTTGGGAACTCACCCGAGGCACACGCGAGTGCCGAGTCTCTCTTTATGTGAGTTAAGTGGGAAACATTGTCTATGATTTGTGTTTAAGAGATTTAAAGAGGATTTAAGACATACAAGAACCATAAAGCTTAGAACGGCCTCTAGATCCTTTGACCATTCCAAATAGATAGTACTTAACAAACTATATAACTTGTACCATAACGAAAAGAAGTATATAAGAATCCATACTTAGCATAAAATGAAAGAGAACCTATGAAAAATATGTATGCATCAAAATCATTGATATATATATATATATATATATATATAAACTAGTAACCTCATTACATCCATGGAGCCATTTACTGAATGCCACGAGAGAAAGCGGACCATAGTCATGCATTATAATCGGACTAATGTAGCTATGCTACCAAAAAGAAAAATTACAATCCCCTTGCCAAATACATCCTTTCCCAAATGCAATTACCCACTAACAAAGTTCTTGCAGTATTTCTGCAGAGCTCCACCCACTCTCTAAGTATCTTTTCCTCTCCCTTTCTTACTCTGCATACGCTTGTATTTATAGCCTTTACTGATCGCAACTCATCCTCCAAAGCCCATCGGATCTGATGCCAAGTGTCTAAATGTGGTCCTCCATGCGAGCATGCTTCTCGAGCCTAAGATTTCCACTTTATACCATGATGTGCTTCTAAAGCTTCTACAAGGCATGCTCCTTACTGGGCCAACTGTCGCCAAGTGGCACCTTATCCACACGCAGTCGGTTCATGATTTTCACGTTTTCTTCCCTAAATTCCCAATTTGACTAAGTCTTGAACCCTTTCTTCTATCTATGCATGCCACAAATTCCACAATCTTCCTTAAATCATTTTCTTAAACCCGGCTCTGCACGTGTTTCCTTAACTGGGACCTTGCATGCCTACGTGCCTTTTATACTTAGTCAATATTTTAGGGGCCCAACATCACCCCACACTACACCTGTTCTCCATCCATGGGAACACTTCCCTTAGTGAAAGAAAGAATGCAATAGGCTTATGCCTAGGAGAAAGAATAAGGGGATGAAAGAATGGGGAAAGAAGAAAGAATGGGAGAGTGAAAGAATCACTGTAATAAACTAGGAAAATCCTTTTGCAAGTCGGCCTCCAATTTATTCTAGGCATCGACTTCGTCGTACGCTCTAGTAGAGGTCACAAACCAGGGTGCTCACCTCCCCAAAATTTAGTCCATCTCCTTACGTGCTCATGGTATTTGTGATCTTCTCCAATTCCTTGCATATATCCTCCAGTGCATCCATTCTTCATGTAATATGTGGATATAGCTCCTTCAACCAGTTTTTGATTAAAACCCTTAAGGTTTCAATGACCGCTAATTTCTTCTCAACCTCGGTAAGGATTTTGTCTCTTTCCGCCCTATTCCCCTTATTTTTCTCCCCGGAAGTCCTTGAGTTCCGCTTCATGATTAGCGACCAAGGCACCCGTCACTTTATCTCTATCCGTGCAATTTTTGTATGCAGCCTCAAAGCGATCCGAGAAGTAGCCCTTACATCAAAAAGAACTTTGTTGTATTCCATGATGAGCACTACAATTTTCAACTTATCTTCCTTCTCCAGGCATGTGGAAACTTCTTCTACAGTTTCCAAGGCTAGCGGCCACCTTTCCATGGTGAGGACCCTTGTTAAATCCTCCAAACATCCCAAGGCGGATCCATTCTTCTGCATGGGTGATGCTAGGTCTGGACGCTTTAATAGTATGGCCTTGTTGATGGATTCTATTTTCTTGTACACAGCACTCACCTTGGCCTTTTCATCCTTCAATTCCCACTACCACTAAGCATTGATTAACTTTTCTTGGCTCAACTCCTTGGTCAATGTAGCTAGCTCTTCCTCTTTCTTCTTCAACTCCCCTTCCAGATCCCTGATCCTATCATTTCACCCGAAATGGAGACTTTGTTAAGTGTGTTGCATAGTTGTTCATCCGAGAGTTGTTGGGTATCCACCACTGGGTTATCTTCTCCTAGTCCTTACAATGTTATTATTGCCCCGTGGCTTACCTCAAACTTTGGCTCATCAAGGTGGGACTCTATAGCCTAAGAGAGCATCTTCCTTGTCCGTCGATATGCAGCCTCCTTTTCAAAAGATGACATTCTTCTACAAGCTCCTCTACCATAATGGTACTTTGGAATTATGCGCGGAACACTTTCTTGGGGTCATCAATATAACCCATCTCCGGCCTCTCCCCCTCTACACGCCTTCCTCCCATGTGCATACCCTTTGGTATACTTATAGTTAAAACCGGGCCTCTAGTGTTGCCACATTCCTCTTCTGCAGTACTCTCCTCCACCCTTGTTCAATACCGGCTCAACGTCATGTCCCACTTTTTCCTTCACCATGGTCTCAATGTCCCTTTTCTCTTCTTCCTCTGCCACCTTGTTTGTTTGCTCCTACACAAATCTTGGAGCCTCTTTCTTCTGCGCGCTAGCCTCCTCATATTTTCGATGTCCTGGGCACTTCCTCCTACCTAGCTATCCTTGTGCACACAAAAGGAACCCTTATTCTTCTTCTCCACCTTCCTCCTCCAAATCATGTACATTGAAAACCGATGGCCCTTGATCTTTCCCGGGGTCCTCTTCCCCACTTACTTTTTCTTCACTACCATCCTTTTCTCCTATGTATTTGTCCAAACTTCCAACTTCTTCCAAAGTGGTCTCCTCTTCTACCCTCTGCTTCTTCCTAACTGGAGATTCCAGTGTAGGTGACTTTGTTTCTTCTTCTTCTGATGACTCCTTATCTGATGGATTTTCTAGCTCTAGAGTCTTTTCTTTTACTATGGGATTTTTCTTGCGTGCATATATACTGGTTCTAGTGCTTGTCCCTGGGAACCTATTTCCTGTGTCTCCACCACACTTGGAATTTTCTTTTCTGGTTCTTTTTCCTCCCGTTTGGGCGTGGGTATTTTCCTACTAGTTGGATCCTAAGGTATAGATACCTCATTTTCTAGATATGTGCCCTTTTCTGACTTGGGTCTTATGCGAATGTATACGCGCGTCACGGATCCTTCTGCAATGGGCAGAGTCATGGGCCTTGTCATCTAAACTTCATGTGATACATATCACTCCACGTACATGTGCTTTCCGGGTACACTAACCCTTTGTGCATTTCCCTATGGTCCTGGTCCAAATTACCAAGGTCCAACTTAAATTTTGGACTCCTAAATCTATTTACTCCCACTTGTAAGTATTGAGCTGTGAAGGAAAAGGGAAGCTTGCACCATGGGCTCCATGTCCCATATGATAGTTTGAATTTACCTAAACATAAATGTTGGTACATAGCAAATTTTTCTTCTCCCTTGGTGGCTGCTAGCAGTTGTTCAGGAATTCTCAATTCTACCCTGAACATGTTCCTTAGGTGCGTGTACCACTTTTCCAAATGCACTTTGTGCAATGTTATCATAGTGTCACAAGCGTACTTCTCAAACCTTTTGGTGAGTGAGGGGTTTTCATCAGGGTACTCCCATACGAACTTATCTATTACATATGGTACCCCAATCTCTGAAAACATAATGGTTAACAGCACATTTCCAAAAAGGATCCTATCACCTTCCTTCGTGCAGTTGATAATTTCACCGTGATGAATGCGAGATAAATTATATATGGTTCCCTCTAAAATATTTTTGTAAACATTCAACCATGCCTTATTGACCTGGGTCCATCTCTCTTGGCCATTTAGCTTTGACACTAGGTGCGTGGCCATCTTCATTACTGGATCCTTGATGTCTATGACATCATAATACCTTGACCCCTTTTTGCATGTAAAAGTGGCAATAGTTTCCTTAATCACTTCTTTGTCAGTCAAATCATCCTCCAAACCGTCTCCTTCACAGATGAGGCCTGTGAAATGTGAAATGAGCTGAGGAGTTATGTGCATCTTGCGCCCCATGAAGTGGAAATAATCCTCATGCACGCGTGACATCAGCCACTTATACAGTCACTCAGGTTTCCCGAAGTAGGGCAACTCAAAGAGTTATAATAACCCTACCTTCTCCAACTTTACCTTCACATCATCATTATAAATGGGCAAACCCTCTGGTGTCCTCTTTTTGTTTGGCGCACTAACTCCAGCACCAACTCCTTTTTGATTGTGCTTTTCTGATGATTATAATCATTTACAGACATGTCCCTAAGATGGGACTCCCACTCCTTCCCCAAAAACACTCCATCTGGGTACTGCATTTCTACATACCACTCTTCATTTGTGTTTGCTTCAATTTCTTGTTGCTTTCCCTTGCCCTTTCCCTTGCCCTTCTTGGGTGTACTAACTAGTTTCTTGGGTGCCATTATCTAGGTCTTCTTCCCACTTCAATCACTCTGTGTTACTCTGTTCTTCTACTCTCTCCAACCTTAGATCTCGAAATTGTGAATAAAATTACTTAAACCCATGCCCTAGTTCTTCAAACCCTAACTGGGATACTCTTTTCACAAGATGAAGTATACCCACAACTTCTTCTACGCCCGTGAAATCCCTTCCTCCTGGTTCACAAATCTGGACTAGTTACTCACACTTCAATCCCTCCAAATTTTTCTTCACATGGATCATTTTTTTGGAAGCCCTAGTTTGCAAAGGTGCAAAAAGTGCTTTGTTCTCTTTATATGCAAAGTGAAAAATGAAGTGCCTCGACCCCTTTATTTATAGTTTTTCCCTTTTTGAGCATTAAGTGCTACTTCACCTACCACCATAATTTTTTCATTTAATGTAGATTTTTCAAACAAAGCCTAACTTAAGCACTTTCCCTCATGTGCCCAACCTATGTGGACAATCCTCCAACCTTTTGGCACGTAACCAATCCAACATGACAGGAGACTCTTGCACACACGTAACTAGCGCTGAAGGCACTTCTTCTATCCTAATTTTTGCTCTCGCCTACCTCGTGTTGCTTAATGTGCTTTCTCCTCCTTTGTACATGGGATCTATAAGTAGCTTTATCTTGACACCAACCATCCTTTTTCCATACCTCACTAATATTAATTTAATTAATTTAATTAAATTAATTCATTATCCTCACCATATTTATTATTTAAATATCTTAATTTAAATAATATCCACACATACACTTCACCTAGACACCTCATCAAGCCAACTCACCCTAAGACCTATTCTTAGTAAGTTGCCATAACTAACTAAGACTTACCAAAACCCTAAAAATCAATGCCTACATTCTCTCTAACCACATTCCCGCATGCTTACAAGAAGCTTCCAAGTTTAATCCGTGGGTTAACGACATGAGATCCGAGAAAATCAAGAGGATCTCCTAGTTTAGTAAACCTAGGAAATCCCACCTTGACCGACGCCAGTTAGCCCTAACCATCACCGGTTAGGCCGGAACCACCATCGGTTACCCTTTTAACCCCCAAAACAACCTTATTTTCAAGGTTGGAAAGATTGGAAAAAGTTGGCAAACATTGAGATCTTCCTGAGAGATATCACATCTTCTGAGATCAAATTCTAGTGAGAACACATGCAAGGAAGGAGATCAAGCATTTTCTCCTACACAGCCACCCCAACAATGATCTGATCTAACCAAGCAAAGAGGAATGCACATGCAGCCCATGCAGAAGCTCTCCTACTGATTGGTGATCACCTACAGCCTTCAACCTCTTACCAACACCCCATCCCTCACTCACAGGTGTCCAGGACTAGAATCCAAGTAAGTAAAACATTATACTTCTCTGGTTCACTTCATTTTGTCATTATATTATCACCTATTGTTTACCTAGCCACCCATTGACCTCCTTCAACATTCCCCCTCCATATACCCATTAAAACCTCACCAAATCCCTCCCAAATCACCCAATACCTCATCCCGACCAACCAAAATCCTTTGTGCAATCACAAAGGAGACCCCAAACCCATTTTGTGGCATCCCCAGAACTCCACAGTAACCGGCACCGGTTACACCTAACCACCATCGGTCACCCTTAACCGGCATCGGTTACTGTATGTGCTCATACAACCTAGAACAGGGACCTATCCACCTAATTTTACATCCCCTTAATCACCTGTGACCTACCTGAGACTTTTGTCA
Source organism: Taxus wallichiana var. yunnanensis (assembly GCA_018340775.1). Taxonomy (NCBI): domain Eukaryota; kingdom Viridiplantae; phylum Streptophyta; class Pinopsida; order Cupressales; family Taxaceae; genus Taxus; species Taxus wallichiana. The sequence goes on from CM031238.1 coordinate 617,850,805, forward strand.
GACCTACAGAGACCCAGAACCAACTATTTGACCTTCGATCCTATTCTAACCTAGCCTGTTAGATTAGATCTTTCTTATTGTGTTTTAAGTGAGATACCTAAATCATTTCAAATTACAATAGGATTTACTTTATTTCCCACATTAAATTGTTTAAAATAGTGGACTGACAGCCATCTAGGAAGTATCACACTTCCCGGATCTAGCACACGCTAGGCAGTTCACTACACATATTGTTTAACTCTTTTCTGGTGGTCTTGCTTTTCATTACAGGTAGTTCCTCCTAGCCAAAAGGAAGCTCTCACAATCAGCTGTGGATTCGAAGTCATACATGCATGCAACAACCCATCAACCAACATTAAAATAGGTATTCCTCCTATGCCCGTTACCCTATCTATTTCATCAATACTTCAAAGAAATGTCTAAGAATCAGGTGAAACATTTTGGCATGCCCAATGGGGGACCCATCCAGGGTTCCTTGCATTTTATTCATTCCTAGGAAAATTTGTGTGTTTGTTTCCCTTCTGAAAAGCATACACATTAATTTTCTTCCTTGGTAACCTACCTTTTCTTTCTATTTTCTCTAAAAGAAACCTTTCTTTGGTGTAATTAAAAAGAACCATTTCTTCATGTTTTCTACATTGTAGTGAAAGAGCATCCCTCTTCCTCTTCATCATTTTTGTGTCATCCAACTTCACACTTCGATTTGGGCTTAAAAATAAGTGCATTGCATTCTGATTTATCGCATTAGCTCACATTAATTGAGGGCAACCTATACGCTGAAGTCATGACCAGCTGATGGTTGACAAACAAACCATAGAAAGCACTTTCTTTCTCTCTCTCTCTCTCTAAGTCTTACCAAACCTCAAAAAATTGAAAATACACATTCTTAAACAACATCTTACCTAGAAGAAGTTGTAGGTGATCACACGATCATGAGGATTGGTGGGCACCCAGCTCACTACTCTGTCGAGTCATACTTCAGAGCGAGGCCCGCCCCCACCATAACATACCTAAAACCTCACCTTTTAGATCTCCTTCTTTGTAGGAAGCCATCCTCACCAAAAAAATCTATTTCACAGTTCATGTGTCAGTCCTTAAATAGCATAAGCTAAACAAACATAATAGAAAAGGCACTCCTAGGATCACATTTTTCTTAGTGTTTCTACTTGGCTTGTGTTTTGAGGTGAAAGAGCACGTTCTTCATTTTTTTTTGTTCATCCTTGCACTCCTCATCACAACTGGTGTATTCTAGCTTCACCTGAGTGTGCCTGACCATATTATCATCATTCTCAGAATTTTGGGTCTGATTCCACATCAAATTTTAATTCACAACCACTATTCTTTCATCATTATTTCAATTTCACAGTAACCGTCATTGGTTACCCTCTGACCATCGTCGGTTATACCCAACCGACGTCGGTTCTAGGTCCTTTTGTTAACCTACCCAAAGGGACATTTTTATTCATCTTCTTCCACTTTTCATAGTCCCTATCATGCTATCATTCATCATTCCCATTGACATTGTAAAACTCATCAGATTTGGCATACCTATCAGATTTGACCTCCTACCTTGTTTTTCACTCACTGTCCATTTTCTATAAAGGACTCGGAAGTAGTTTACCCCTACCGAAGTGTCGTTTTTCCCTAACCGCATCGGTTAGCCTGTTTCACTTCCCAACCCACATTTGGTACCTAATACACTTTTTACCATCAGATTCACCTATTCCTACTATTTTTTCTGTGTCATTTACAGAGAAGCAACTCTACCTGATCAGTACTAGTTCACATGGTGCTTGACCCAAAACAAGCAAGCGCACTCATATTTCACGCCAAGTTGTCAACCACTCCCACCTAGTCCTTCACCACCTTCCATTTTATCACCAACCATGGATCCCATCCAACCTATCACTATCACTACCAGAGATGAGGAGTTCACATGACTCCTTGACCAAAACCCTACCACTTTGTAGTTTTACCTTTCCCATTCATCCACTCGAGATGCCTCGGGTCAGTTGATATATGGCATGCCCGTATCTATCCCCCGACTCTCACTCCCACTCCTACATCGGCCCCATCTAGCTCTGTGCTTCCCACATCTACCTTACCCCTAGTCATTTTACAGCTAGGTCCTATACCCGCTATGACCGCCATGTATGCCTTCCACCTCCGTGGCACCTGCCACATCCACCATACCCTCGACAACTACCCACAACACAACCTCATCCACCCCTAATGTCTCACACATACCCATAGCTACACTACCACCTCTCGTGTCGGTGACCCCTACCCCTTTTTAAAATGTGGTCCTTTCCATTCCACAATCATTAGCCCCCATTTCCACTAGGGTTACCACGACCCTTCCACCTCCATATACATACTATCATCCACCTCCCATTTCATCTATTATTCCTCCGGGTACATACCCCTATTTCACTACCTTCTTCTCAATCAACCTACATGGCAACACCATACACTGGAGTGCCACCCTTGTTATATGCCCAAAACCAACCCCTCACACTACAGGAGGCCCCCAATCATCGCAACCTACCAACGACCTAATCAAATTGATGTTGGACAAGATGCAACATTGAGGCATCGGTTTTCGCTCCCACAACACTCTCACCTACGATGAGATTTGCAATGAACCCATCCACCCATCCATTCCTATCCATCCATACCCCATGCATTGGGAAATGCCTAAATTCAATCATTTCAATAGAAAAGAAGACCCACAAAAAAATTTTGTGGTCATTCAAACATGGGTGTTATCTGATCACTCACGATGATGCCTTTGCTCTTGAGAACCTTTCCCATGTCTCTGACTAGACTTGCATTAGATTGGTATAGTGGGTTACCTAGACACTCTATATTCTCATTCAATCAGGTAGCCCAAGCCTTCTTGATCATTTCTCTATCAATATCATCAAGAAGGTTACCATGACTAACCTATACTCCACGCGTCAATATGAGGATGAATCTATCATAGATTTTTCACTCACTGGCATAGCTTGATCAATCAACTCACCTTCCAACTACCACAAATAGAACTCATCGAGCTCTTCACATGGGCTTGTGCTAGACATATCTCACCACCTTGCAGGTCCAAACCTTCCAACATTCGATGAAGCATTCACTATGGCACAAAAGTTAGAGATTCGGGCCATCAAGAGAAGAAAATCCAATTACGCAATAAGAATTCAGCATTCAAGTCAAATGATACCTCTTCTTCTTCCAAACCACAAACCAATTATTCAAAAGCTAAGGGCACCACTAACGCAGTGGTACTCAAGGCTGGCCCAACTCATCCATCAAATCAAGCTACCCCCTCATCTAATCTCTCACCCATCCAGACTTTTCAATTCGATGAGAGCAACGGAAATACACCCCAATCGGGAACCTTACTCTTCTATCTTAGAAAATCTTATCAAAGTCGGAGCCATTACCCTTCCACCTATAAAACCACACACTAGTTTTGACCTACTCACCCCATGCCCGCATGGTATAAAGAACATGACTTCTATAACTATCATCGAGTAAAGGGTCATAGTGATGGAATTACATCACTTTCAAAAATATTGTCCAAGAAATGCTCGAGAAAGGTGAGTTAACCATGGATAATCCTAACGCACCTACCAACCAAAACCTACACATCTTCAAGAAACCATTTCCCAACCATGCCCCTTCATCTGATCAAACCGGTGAGACCTCAACTCATGATACCCATACCCGCGAGGTTCACGCTATTTTTAATGACGTACCTGTCACCTCCCAATTACCCCATATTCCTTCCATAGAGGAAATCCTAGCCCAAAATCCTCCTTCCACATTGGAATCCACCACACCTACTCCTCCACCCACAGAGGAACACCTTTCATCTCCTTCATCACCTACGGAGGAGTCTTCCACTAACATCGAGACCATTTCACCTTTGGCTTCTCCACTTAGAGAACCGGTACCCACAATACCTCCTCCACTCACAGAGGAGCACCCATTACCTCCTCCACCCACAAGAGGAGCACCCATCATCTCCTCCACCTATAGAGGAGCTCCCATCATCTCCTCCACCTATCATAGACCCAGTTGAGATACCTTTTCCTCTTGGTGAGCATTCTCCATCAGCTACCCAAAATCCTGCAGACCTACTTTCGGCTCTCTTACCCACGGAAGCTGAAGCTAGCCAATTTCCTATCTCTAAGACACATTTTATGGGAATTTCCATTAAGTCCTCATCAACTCCACCCACAGACATGTCATTCTCACGTTTGGCCGATCACTTAGATTATGTGGATAGAGCCTTATTATGGGGGCGTCTTCTGCTTCCGGTCTCAACACAGATGCAGATGTCACTTACTGATACTTCCACTATCTACCCAAAAGTATTCCAACCAATCGAACCAAACACAACCACCTCTATCACAACTCCTTCCATGACACCCATCATAACTCAACATACACCCTTACCCATAACCCAAACTACATCTAAACCCAAACCCACACCTACAACATTTTCCTCGACTAAACCTATTACCACCTTAGGGGTCACCCCAACCACCAGCCTTACTCATCCACCTATCAAACTAGATTTAGCTACATCCTCCAAAGTCAACACCACACCTACTCCGACACCCAAAAAAAACCAAACCCATAGAACTCATACCCCGGCTGCACTAATCACACACCTTCACCTATCCCATCTGTCTTAAGACCTCAACTTCCCAACATGGTCAAGCAACCTCCACCCATCAATAAACCAAAAACACAACAACCCATTCCTTCCTCACAAACCTCTAACCTACCCAGATGCCCAACACGACTTACACCCACACCTGACATCACTACCACCCATACCTCCAATACCTTCAGCAATTCCTTCACTACCCACTACACTTCAATCTCTGTCCCTTACACCTCCTACACGACCCGCATCCTCTACCTTCATAGCACCTCCATTATCCCCATGGGTAACTCATCCTCTTCCCCCATCTACCTTTCCTTCTAGACCTCGTACACCCATATCACCTTTACCCAAGAAGGTGCAACCCAAAAACAAAACTCCACTACCCCACAATAAGATAGTCAAAACAACTACACACCCTCCTACCAGTTCATCCACCATACCCCTACCTAAACAAACACGACCGACACCCAAAACCACGCCACACCCCAAAACCATAGCTCGATCCACTCCTCCTCTTCCAAAGACCATTCCTCAACAATCAACCACACCTACACCCAAACCCACATTCACTTCCCATTGCGATCCACTAGCAGGGTCCTATGCCAAAATTTTAACCAACCTCCTTGAGACTTCTGTCATCACATTACCGCCACTCAGACCTTATGACCCCCTCAAACCTAAGCCAAAAGGGTTTGATGATACTAAAATTTACACCTACCATCATGTGCCAGGGCACGATGTGGAGAACTGTAAGGCATTGAAAACTATCCTTATCCAGTTATGTCCTCCGGAAGCCAACTTTGACGATGATGACCTTCTCGACGAGGACCTTGCTTCACCGACACCCATTCCCACACTGCCACTCAACAACCACAAACTCCACCCTCACAACTCCTAGAGCCACCCCCAAGATTTGAAATTAACATGGTTCACATCAGAGAACTTGCCACACCACCACCCAAATGTCATTGCACCCAACTCACTCCTCAGGGTTTTTCCTCCTAGGTTTTTTTTCCCATCATGTCATTATACCACTCACCCTACACCTTCTCCATTTTCCAACTCCCCTCAAATCAACATGATACACATCACTACACATGCTCAGAAGGATAAAGGTAAAGAAAAGGTGACTGACCCACCAACCAATCCTATACCCAACATACCATCTACACCATACCTAAAATCACTATCTCATGGCCCCACGTACCCCATTTCTAATGGTGTCACACATCACACCATGCTCAAACAATTACACCAATCTCCCCTCAAAATGTCCTTATATGACCTCATTCAAACCTCAGAATCCCATCATCAAGCTCTCATGGAGGTTCTTCAATCTATTGAGGTTTTACCCAATGACCCTACACCCATAGCCTCCATTATCACACCCCATCATGTAGCCTCTCTCACCAAATTACCACCTTCATCTTCACCCCACCCTATTCACCAAGTAGCCTCCCTTAGCTTCTCAGAGGAAGAGATCACACCACACCAAAATGATGACCCAGACCCAGCCCTCTTCATCTCTATCCACATCGATGACATACGGGTACATGCCATGTGATGATTGATGGGGGCACTAGCATTAACATCATTTCATCCCATGCATTCACTCAAATGCGCATACCTAAAATTGCATGCATAAACATCCTATCATGTTGCATTCATTCAATGATGCTATCACCTCTACACTAGGCACCATCATCCTCCACATTCACGTGGGCCCCCACACTATTCCAAAACTATTCTACATCTTGTCTTGGGGGGGAATTCCAATATAACTTGTTGCTTGGCAGACCTTGGATTCATGTCATGGGTTGTGTTCCTTCCACTTTGCATCATTGTGTAAAGTTTGAACATGAAGGACACACCTATACCATTCCAGCTGATCCATCACCTTTTAAAACATGCAACATGCTTTACCGACCCAATGATGTGCTCATACCCATTAAAGCATCTACCTCTGCAACCACCACCACTTCACCTACACCTCCACTTACCAATATAGCAATACCTCTCAACCACACATACCTCCTCCATTCCTACCACTACCACAACCTCCACGGCCTGACCCATCAGCTTCCCAATCCATTAACTCTACCTCCGCATCAACCTCCGACACTTCATCCATTCCAGCTACCTACATACCAACCACCGATCCCTTGGAAGGTGTTTTTCAATGCCTCACTCTAGGGGAGTACCACCTATATAGTGTCAACACATTCCTTACTCCACAAGAGTATGGAAGCCTTCACCAACACCCTCATTATGATCACCGTATAGGAGAACATGTCTCCTGTATGGTCCCCCTCACCTTCATACTAGTCTCACCTATGGGGGACTTGATACTACCACTTACACACCCGAACCACCATCACAAACTCACCCATTTTCCACCGACTTCCAATCACTTACCAATCACCATTTTTCCCACACCTTCCTACACCGATGTGCATGGAAGGGTTTTGGTTTTGGATTTTATGAGCAAGGCCACCATACTATCATTCCATGTACCACCCACAAACATAACGACCATAGTGGTATCGGCTTTCCTGAACCACCTACCAAACAGCCCGCATTGAACTCATTAAGGACACTAGCCCTTCTCCACCTTCTTCACCCACTCCACCTTCATCACCACCCTCACCGATGGAGTCGATGGATCCTAATCTATCCCTCCTAACTTTTTTTTTTCATAAACACCATTTCCTTGGGGCCTCTGACTTATCAACGTGAGGGCGAGGCCCCTTCCACTCTTCCCTTCCTATATCCTAAAATGATCGATGACGATACACCTTTAATTAACATCGTTCAATGTCAGGATGATGAATCTATACTCACCTACCTTGGTGCAGAAGACTCATATATTCATCATTCATTACCTTCTGAGACACAAACCATGTTGAATGAATCGACTATCGAGATCAACATTCATACTCAGATGACCACACATCCTAAAGATCGGTCAATCTTTAGATGTTGTTGAACAGAAGCCATCACTTCTTTCCTCAAAGACCATAACCATGCTTTCACTTGGTCTTACATGCAGACATGCCCAGTATTGACCCCACCATAGTGGTCCACAATATCATAACCATTCCCGATGCCAAACCCATCAAACAAAAACTGAGGAAAATGCACCCTCGCATTGCCCTTCTCATCAAAGAAGAACTTCAGCACCTTCTTTCCATTTCCTTCATCTTACCCATTGATTATCCTCGTTGGATTTCTAACATTGTCCTATCACTAAAGGTGACAGGGGACTCTCGTATTTGCATGGACTTCCATGACCTCAACCTAGCATGTCCAAAAGATGACTTTCCCTTACCTAGTATTGACCAACTGGTTGACCTTACCACTGGCCATGAGATGCTATCACTCATGGATGGCTTCTCGGTTATAACCAAATCCTACTTGCCCCAGAGGATCAACACAAAACCTCATTCATCACCCCTTGGGGGACCTTCTACTATCGAGTCATGCCTTTTGGCCTTAAAAATGTTGGTGCCACATATCAATGGGCTATGACTTACATCTTCCATGACATCATGCATCACATATTGGAAGATTACGTGGATGATCTCTTGGCCAAATCTAAGCACCGCTCCAAACACCTTACCATCCTCAAAACCATTTTTGACCACCTCATTAAATATTGTGTTCCACCTTCAGCCTAAGAAGTGTGTCTTCATGGTTCTCTCAGGAAAGCTCCTGGGATTTATCATTTCCCTACGTGGTATAGAAGTTGACCCTACTAAAGTCAAGGCCATTCTCGAAATGCCTCCACCCACTAACCTTAAACAACTCCATAGCCTACAAGGTAAATTACAGTCTATTCACCATTTCATTTCACAATTATCTGATCGATGTCAACCATTTCATCATCTACTCAAGAAGGATGTCTCCTTTAAATGGGATGATGACTACCACAAAGCTTTTGAGGCCCTAAAACAATACCTTCTCCAACCACCCATACTCATTCCACCTAAAGATGATCAACCTTTTTACCTATACATCTCAACTACCGATCATTCCTTGGGAGCCATGCTCGCTCATCGCGATGAACAACACAGGGAGTAGGTGGTTTATTACATAAGCCATACTCTTTTGGACTATGAAACCCGATACACCCATCCCAAAAAAAAATTTTTAGCCTTAGTTTTCATTGCCACCAAACTCCGTCATTACCTACTCAACCACAAAACCTATGTTGTGACCAACACCGACCCCTTACACTTCATGTATGCCAAACCTTATCAAAATCAGCATGTGCCACATGATGGCTTATGCTTTTAGCTGATCTTGACCTCGAATTCATTCATCAAAATTCCATCAAGGGCCAAGCTATCACCACCAATTGGCCACACACCTATTTCTGGGATCAACCCTCTAATTTTGACTTTCCAGATGAGTCGATTGCTACCCTTTCCTGACAAACCCCTTACCAAATGACACTCTTCTTTGATGGTTCCAAGTGTCAATGTGGGGGGGGGGGCTGGTATTATCCTCATTCCCTTGATGGTGAACCCATGCCTTTGTCTTTCAAACTAGATTTTGAATGCACCAACAATATTTCCAATACGAAGCACTCATACTAGGTCTCCAAGCCACCTATGCCCTAGATGTCAAATCCATCAACATCTTTGGTGATTCTCAATTGGTCATAAACCAAGTCAATGGTATATACCAATGTCATAACGAGATACTTCAAAAGTATAAACATCATGTAGATGTACTTTTGACCACCTTTGATCGTTACACCCTTCAAACCATCCCATGTTCAACCAACAAATTTACAGATACCATGGCCTACTTAGCTTCCCAAATACCTACTTCACCCACCGATTCTAAAATCTTTGTCACCGTACAATGACTCCAATCACCTTCTTATTTACCTCATGATGTTTACTCCATCGAACCATCACCTCTGACCCGAGTGACCTTTGGTATAAACAATACTCCGACTACCTTTCTCTCTCCATCTTACCTCCTGATCTCACCCATAATGGACAACGCACCTTCCTTAAAAAGGTCTCTCATTACGTCATCCTGGGGGACTCCTCTATAAGCACGGCTTTGATGGTATTCTCTTACGATGCCTCACAAGTTCTGAAATTCCTTATACCATTAAGGAAGTTCATGATGGCATATGTGGAGGTCACTTCAGTGGCCTTGTTGTTGCTAAGCGTATTCTTCACCTAGGCTATTATTGGCCGACCCTTAACTATGATTGTTGTGACTACGTCAAATGTTGTGTAAAATTCCAACAACATTCCAATCTTCATCATACACCCAGTCATGCCTTACAGGTCACCCGTGACCTTTGGCCCTTCTCTCAATGGGGTTTGGATCTTGTCGAGAAATCAATCCCCATTCTTCCCAATGCCATCAATGGATCATCACTACTACCGAAATACTATACAAAATGGGTGGAAGCCATACCACTCATCTCCACAAAAGCTGAGAAAATATGTGAGTTCATTAACCACCACATCATTTGTCACTTTGGTGTTCCTCATCACCTCATCACTGATAATGGAAAACAATTCAAAAACAAAACATTGCAAAAACTTTGTGATGCCTTTGGCATTCAACTTAGTTTCTCATCACCTTATTACCCACAAACCAATGGCCAAGCCAATCCACTAACAAAACCTAAACAAGATTCTCATGAAAGTGGTTAATGATACTGGGAAGGATTGGCATACGCACATTCCTTTTTCCCTGTGGGCATACCGCACTAGTATTCACACTTCCACTATGCCACACCACACCATTTTCTCTAGTCTACGGTATAGAGGTAGTCCTACCTCTCGAAGTCCAGATTCCCTCACTCACATTTCTCTCCATGACATGCTCACTGATGATGACTTTCATCAGGACCATTTAGCACAACTAGAGTTATTAGATGAACATCATCTTAACGCTCTGGATCACCTTCAAGTTTACCAAAAATGTATCAAATGTGCCTAAAAAAATGTGTCCATGAATGGACCTTCCAAGTCGGTGACCTTGTCTTGAAAGAAAATCAACACGTAACCAAAGCAAAAAAAAGTAAATGGGGAAAATTTTCTCCTAATTGGCTTGGACCATACATCGTGACTCATACTTATGGATCAAGTGCTTATCATTTATCTTCACTCGATGGTAAACCCGAACCTGAGCCCCTTAACACCTTGCATCTTCGACCATTCTATTGTTGACTTGTCATCCTACCTCACCTTTTGTCTCTTTCCATGCTCATCCCTTGAGCACTATTCACTTCATACACCTCACCAATGATTAAACAAGAATCATGTGAGTACCCATCACTTGTTATCTTCTCTTGAATATGTGTACCACGGCACGCGCACATAGCATGATTCTCATGGATACTTTTCATCTACCTTTAGATGAGATCCCATGGTCATTCCACCTTGCCTTTTGAACAAGAGTCCTATCTTCCACCTTGGTCTTGTCCATGACTTCAAATCCCTCACATGGGATATAACTCCTTGAGTCAAACTTCCACTCAAAAGATGACTCCCTCAAAAGGACATCTTCCTCTCGATAATTGCTGCTATAAATAGACTACTCCCTCGAAGGACAACTATGTAAAGCTTAAAACAAAAAAAAAAAAAAAAAAAAAAAAAGAGCAACCAAAGCTTCCCACATCGATCAGCTTCACGAAGACCTCAAGGAGTTAAATTTTCTTCATCCCATATAGACTTCCCACATCGATCAGTCTATCTCAACTATAAGTCAAAACAACAAACCTTTTTAGTCATGGACTTACCCATTGTGACCTCGGATCTCTTGCCCAAAGAGCATGCTACCTCACACCATATAACAATTAACTACCTTTCACCCTTCTTACCATTCCCACTCCCATTTCCTACTGCCTCAAGGGACTTCTTGGAACTTAGACATTTGGTGATCATGTGACTACTTTTCACCATAGAACAATCAATCATGCAATGTCTTTAGGGTCTTACATTCATCACCTCCTCCAAGGCATGATCTACTCGGTATGATCCTACCCAATCAGGTGGCTTTATTTCCCCTCTTATCTTTTAAACCGTCTTTGTTTACGTTTTGATTACCTTATACAGACTTGGTCCTCGACGCTTACTTTTGGGGTAATCTTCTTCTTTTTTCCACAATCGACATCACCTACATCACTTTACCTATAATCCACCCACACCTAATAGATCTAAAACCCACACCATGCCTAAAACCTACTAACTCATTTTCATACCTCATCATATTCTTCCCTAGCTCATGGGAGAACTACATCGGCCTTGAGGTCCCTTTTCGCGGGACTATGTAGGCAGCACTCTGAGGGCATGGGGCCCTTGGAGGTTAGCTCGGCCATTCTCTACCCTAAACAATTCATCTTCCATGTTCCTCACACCTCACTTAGTTTCCCTTTTTTATCCCAAATTGGAAATTAAACCAAATAAACAACAAGTTACTTCATATTTTAAATCCTTATCACAACATACATTTATTACGCCTAGCATTTCTTTATCATCACTATGCTTAGATTATACCACATCTCACATATGACCCATATTATCATTCATTGCATAAAATAATGAATCACAACTTCACCTACTTTCTAACTCAACCATGCCTATAACTTCGACTCATGCCATGCCTACTAACTCAACCATGCCTAAACCGACCTAACTCATCCATGCCTAAACTCGACTCGATCCATGCCTAAACCTTGACTCGATCCATGCCTAAACCAACCTCGATCCATGCCTAAACCTAACTCGATCCACCTAACTCGATCCATGCCTATGCCTAACCCACTCACTCGATCCATGCCTAATCAACTGACTCGATCCATGCCTAAATCAACCTGACTCCATCATGCCTAACTCACCTACTTTCCATCCATATCAAAATAACAAATCAAAATCTCATCAACACATCAACAAATCAAAAATACATGTATCTCATCATATAAATAAATCAATGTGTATCTCAAAAATATACATGGCTATCTCATCATGTCCATCATCTCAAAATCATCGGCACGTGGCCGCCAATACATAATACAAAATGTCATCGGCACGTAGGCCAGTCTCATATATATAACAAAATAATGAAATAATACAAAATATCTTTGGCACAGGGTATATATGCTCAAAATAGAAAAAATCTCTCATACATCCTCACTATGTCATCGGCACGTAGGCGTATGTGATCAAAAATACAACTATCTCTCAGCATGTAAGCTGGTATAAATCACAAAAAGACTATCATACATCAAAAACTAGGTGACCACATATCAGGCATCTCGGTGGATGTCCTCCATCTCTATATCACATGTGCCCTCGCCTCTCTGGGTCCTCTGGCACCTCAACCGGAATGGCTCTCCATGCACTTGTAGCCTCTTCTTGATCAGGCCTCGGAGCTCACTGACCTCTGTGCTCTCCACACTATGAGTGTGGGATCTCATCCTCTCACTGGATGCCTATTGTGCCCTGTACTCAACATAGGATATGAAGTCTATCCCAGCCACCATCAGCTAGTCTGATAATATCTAGCCTCACCTAGGGCATCCTGTAACCTAGATACATGCATGGTCTGTGGTGGTCCCATAGGTCTCGGCCCTTATACCTATCTTGTGGGACCCTGCCCCACTCCTGCTTGTGAACTGGGACCCGGTCCCGGTGCCTGTGATGGTGGTGCCTGTGGTGGTGCCCCCTACCCCTGTGCCTATATCTGGGCCTGTAAGACCCCAATCTATGCCTGGCTATGGCCAACTGGCCCTGTAAACCTACCACCTGAGCTTGTAAGGCTGCCACCTGACCATCCCCCTCCTCTCCATCTCCATCTCCTCCACCGACCATCTGGGCCTGCAGACTGGCCACTTGTACATGTAGCTCTACTACCTCCACCTCGAGCCCTCCAGTTGTGTCTACATATATACCCAACTGGGTAATGAGAGTAGCCACCTACCCCTGTAGGGCATCTCTCTGCACCGTGATGGTGGCTAGATTCAGGCTTGCCCCCTGGTCTGGGTGGTATGGCTCGTAAGTGAGCCACCCACCACTATTGTACTGTACTGCTATGCACATGCACTGACATCATCTATCCACTAGTCCATTGGCTACTCCTCCTCCTACCCTATGTGGGCACTTTGTAGGCTATGGTAGAGGTAAGGGCCTCTCCACATCATCTCTCTGGTATTGTGGGAAGGGTGGAGGTATGTCTGTACTAGCCCAAACTATCGCCAGACTCTGTCTACCGGGATCATCTCATACTCCCGGCACGGTGACCCTGTATCCATCTCTCTAGTTGGAGCTCAACTAGCTCCTCATGCATATGCCTATATGAGGGGAATCCCACATATGGCCTCCAGATAATGTCCACTCCGAAAACCCCTCCAGTAACTACTGAAAATAGGCCACATCATGTGTGGGCCTCTCAAATCATCACTCTCTCCAATAACCGGCACCCATCTCCTATACCCCACCCACACAAATCTTGCTGGGAATGCATCTGCTCAGGGCATCCCTATAGCCACACACAAACTATGTGCTCATATGCCCAACAGTGTAGTAAAAATGTACAACACAGAGTGAACTGCATGCACCACCCATATGCCCACAACTCCTATACAAACACTTTTGAAGAATGTTGGTGCCCAGGAAAAGTGGGTCTCATCCACCATCATGTCATGGAGTACCCCCATCAGTGATCGGGAAAACATCCACCCTCTACATCTGGCAGTGCATAGCAAACACCTCCATCAATAGAACCACTAGCCTCGTCTCCTCTAAATGGCTAGGTACATCTCTCCATAGCTCAAGCTGGTGCTATGGAATCTCAGAGTCAGCCATCCCCTCTCCAAAAATAGTCACAATCAGCTCCTCTGAGGCCTCGGAGGAGATGGAGTAGACCTGTGCACCCAATATGGGTAGCCAAAGAATCTAGAACATCCTCCAGGGTGATAGTAATCTCACCCATCGGCAGGTGGAACATGTTGGTCACGGAATCCCATCATCTATCGATCGATGAGACCATGACCATCAAACTGGGCTTCTACTACATGTCGATAGCAACGAAATCCCCACTCAAACCCACTACCTCCACATGTTGTAGCTCCTCCGGGTCGTTGTACACACCACACACTTGTCACTGAGGGGGCGGAACCACCTATCCCCGCATATGTAGTTGCGCTCTCCCCTGCATCCATATAAACAAAACATTAATCTCCATTTATCATATCCATATTTACCAATTATCATTTTCCCACACCCTATTTTCACCCTACCCATCTCAACCACCTAGCCCACATCACTTTTGGACCCTTGTTCCCAATAACCCAACTGGTACCAGTTCACCCTTACCGACCCCAGTCACCCCTTAACCAGGCATCGATCACCTGTTTGGTGACCGATACTGGTTCACCCTTACCAACCCGGTCACCCCTTAACCATCGGTCACCTGTTTGGTGACCGATACTTTTACCTTACCAACGTTCATCCAAACTTGAAGCCGGTCACTCATCAGTGAAAACCCATGATTTCCCAAAACCCCCTTTTCTAAAAAACCTCCCCTTACCCCTTTTACCCACCTACAAAGACCTAAACTACCCTGGACCTCCACCCACCCCCTATCCCATTTATTACCCTCCCCATTCCTCTTTTTACCCACTATTCCCCCATTTCCAAATTTAACCCATTCCCACCCACAAAAAAAAAAAAAACCAAAAAACCTACAAAAAACAATATACTAATCCTCTACTCTATCTAATCACATACACCTAGAGTAGGGTGCTTACCTCGTCGTTTGTCATCATCTCGGTGGCACGTCTGGCCACTACACCGGTGGCCCACCCGATCCCTCTCCAGCCTCCACCATCACCGAATCGGTACCCACACCTCTACCCAATCAAATCCCTCACACTGATCCTGTGGACCCACTTCTCACCAACCGATCACCCATCGTTCACACTACCAACTCAATGCTCCACTTTGTCCAGACACTTTTCTCTCTTTTCTCTCTCTTTTTTTATTCTCAAATAGCTAAAAGACAAATGAATAACAAAAAACATGGATTTTTTTTTTTTATAACAAACCCAACCTAACCGACGTCGGTTACCCTTGACCAGGGCATTGGTTGTGTGCCCTACCCAACCATGGTTGGTTGACCTCTACTGACGTTGGTTATCCTTGACCGGCATCGGTCACCCTCACCTACCATTCCCTAAATTTTACCCTTTTACCCTACCCCTACCTCCTTTTTTTACCTCACCCAACCTTCACCCTGATCATTTACCCCACCCCACCTTTACCCAAACCATTTCCCTCACATTCCCAACCTCATCATTTACTACCTCCCTTTGTCCTCCTTTGGGGACTCATTATTTTACCCCTACCTTGGCCTTACCCATGTTGTGACCTAGATATTTGGACCTAGACCATCGCTAGTGACCTTTGACCTCATGTGTTCGCTATACCTTGTGGCATTGTTACCTGTGTTGTTGACCTAATGACCTTACCTAGCCTATTGTCATGACCGTTTATCCTGACCCTACCTTTGGTGTATCAAACATACCTAAACATTCCTACACCTAACCTACATCGTGTTTCCTGACCATATCCTATACCTTGGATACTTGGAATCACTTCAACCTCATTTGGATAAACCTATCGACCTTAGACGATGTAGAGTTTGACTACTCTTCAACCCAGTAGCATGCTGCAGTTTATACGTGTGCGTGCATTTGATTGTTACTACCTTTGACCTTGACCCATTACCTAGCTTACCCAGTAGACCTTGCTCCTCTTTCCCCCATTACCCACCTTTCTTTTCATCACATTTACCTTTTATCAAACCACTCACCGATTTTTCCTGTTGCCTCGTCAGTTCCTGGTTTGAGGGGGATCACCTTCACCCACACATGGGGCAACCACATCTTATTTTTGTTAGCGTCGCTTACCTACTATACAAGCTCTGTGCAAAAAAGGGGAAAATGTAGACACTAAAATTAGGTCACACTCCCCTTTGGTCCCTCGACAAATAAGCACCCTTCATCACATTCACCTAGCCATGGCCCCCTTCACCTCACTAATATTAATTTAATTAATTTAATTAAATTAATTCATTATCCTCACCATATTTATTATTTAAATATCTTAATTTAAATAATATCCACACATACACTTCACCTAGACACCTCATCAAGCTAACTCACCCTAAGACCTATTCTTAGTAAGTTTCCATAACTAACTAAGACTTACCAAAACCCTAAAAATCAATGCCTACATTCTCTCTAACCACATTCCTGCATGCTTACAAGAAGCTTCCAGTTTAATCTGCATGGGTTAATGACACAAGATCCAAGAAAATCAAGAGGATCTCCCTAGTTTAGTAAACCTAGGAAATCCCACCTTGACCAATGCACCGGTTAGCCTAACCATTTCCGGTTAGGTGAAACCACCATCGGTTACCCTTTTAACCCCCAAAACAACCTTATTTTCAAGGTTGGAAAAGATTGGAAAAAGTTGGCAAACATTGAGATCTTCCTGAGAGATATCACATCTTCTAAGATCAAATTCCAGCGAGAACACACATGTAAGGAAGGAGATCAAGTATTTTCTCCTGCACAGCCACCCCAACAATGATCTGATCTAACCAAGCAAAGAGGAATGCACATGCAGCCCATGTAGAATCTCTCCTATGATTGGTGATCACCTACAACCTTCAACCTCTTACCAACACCCCATCCCTCACTCACAGGTGTCCAGGACTAGAATCCAAGTAAGTAAAACATTCTACTTCTCTAGTTCACTTCATTTTGTCATTATATTATCACCTATTGTTTACCTAGCCACCCATTGACCTCCTTCAACATTCCCCCTCCATATACCCATTAAAACCTCACCAAATCCCTCCCAAATCACCCAATACCCCATCCCACCAACGAAAATCCTTCGTGTAATCACAAAGGATACCCCAAACCCATTATGTGGCATCCCTAGAACTCCACATGGAACCAGACACCGATTACGCCTAACCATCATCGATCACCCTTAATCGCATCGGTTACTATATGTGCTCATCTGACCCAGCAGGGGACATATCCACCTAATTTTACATCCCTTAATCACCTATGACCTACACGAGACTTTTTTTCAGACCTTACAAAGACCCAAAACCAACGGTTTGACCTTGAATCCTATTCTAAACTAGCATTAAAACAAGTATTTCTCTTACGCCTGTTACCTTATCTATTTCATCAATACTTGAAAGAAACATCTAAGAATCGGGTGAAACAAGGAAACATAAGAAAAGAAATGCATAAAGGAAAATTCTACACTAACTGGAAAAACTACCTTATTTACAAACACCGAGAAGACTTATTTATAGTAGGGCTTGACTTACTCCCTTTGAAGTGTCCAGAAACTTCGTCCCATCCGGTAACTTATAATCGGCATGCACCTAAATCAAGGATGTATGAGATTGTGTAAGGACCCAACCAATGGAATTTCAACTTCCTAGGATGGCATAGAAATTTAGAATCATAAAGTAAGACCATCTTCCCAACCTAAACTTCTTGTTTCTTATGTGGTGATCATGCCAAGCCTTCTACTTTGCTTTCTCTGTTGTTTGGCTCCATTTGGTGAGTGATCATCTCTCATCCAACTTCATTAAGCGATCAATTCTTTCTTCTAGCGCTTTCTCATTAACCAACCCTCCGCACATGTTATTCACAAAGAAGGTAACATGAATTCAATCTCATAATAGCTTCCGCACCATACGCCACTAATTGAAATGGTGTGGATTTGTTCAACCTTTTATAAGTTGTCCTATAAGCCCATAACACCGTTGATATTTTTTCATCCCATATCTTGTCTTCGACATCACAAATCTTAGTCGGGGTATGACTCAGTATTTTGTTGAATGCTTCTGTGGTTCCATTTTCTTGTGGGTGATAGGGTGTATTCTTGTGATGAGCCACCATGAACTCTGCTAATAGGATCTTAATGGTCTCATTCAAGAAATGTGTACCCCTATCACTGGTTAAACTCAAAGGACATCCATACCTCGTGATAATGTTCTCCCATAAGAATCTTTCCATTGTGGTTGTTGTGTAGTCTTTAGTTGGGGTTGCCTCTACCCACCTTGTCAGATAATCCATGCAAGTGATGACATAGCATGACCCAATCATGCGTGCCACTAGTGTAATAGGGTCTACAAAGTCTATTTCCCACTTTTCAAAAGGCTCTGCACTAGGTATAGGGTGTAAAGGCATTTCATCTCTCCTTCTCGGCTTGCCAATGCACGCGATAATGGTCACACACTTTACAATAGTCTTTACAATCCTTGTACAGGGTTTCCCACCACAAACCTGCCATTAATATCTTATGCATAGTGGCATCACCTGCATAATGTCCACCCACACTTCCTCCATGTGCTTCCTCCATGATGGTGAGGCACTCATGCTCTAATACACACCTTGCAACACCTCATCACATCCCAACTTGTACAAGTCTCCACTAATCAACATGTAGGGCGCGGTGCATATGGCTAGTTACTTCTTCTCTAATGCCTTCATTCCTTCCGGTGCCACACCTTCCTTTAAAAATACCACAATTTCCTCCAAATCCAAGGGTGCACGCTAACCTAAACAATTGCGCATCTGGCATTGTCTCCTCAATACTCTACATGTCCTCCCTGAATCAATTCTTGACAGATGATCAAGTCCACAATTTCTCTTCCTAGGCTTCACTACTACGGTGAACTCAAACTCTTGAAATAATAATACCCATCGACATATGTGCCCTTGCAGAATGGGCTTGTTCACCAAATACTTTAATGTCATGTGGTTGGTGTAAAACATGAAGGGTGTTTCCAAAGATATTATCGAACTTGAAAAGCACATAGATCATTAACAATGCCTCGTGTTGTGTAATTCTGCTCTACTAGTGTCAACTTCCTACTTCCAAAACACAAAGGATGATCAACAATTCAATCACCTAGCTATGTAAGCACTTCTCTAATAGTGGTTCCTAAGGCATCTACATAGACATATCAAACACCCTCTGTTGCACCTCTACCCAATGGAAGGAACTTTTATGTCTGAGCGGATCCTCTAAAGGTGCAGCGATCTTGGTATACCCCTTGATGAATTTCCTATAATAACCCATATGCCCAAGGAATCCATTGTGCTCTGGCTAGTAGGCTCCCCTAACCCCACAATAACTACAACTTTAGCGGGATCTACCAATAAGCCCTCCTTACATATGATATGCCCCAATAACGTGCCAAAGGGTGTAGCAAATACACATTTCTTAATGTTGAGGGATATCCTCAACTATATACACCTCTCAAACATTAACCTCAAATTGTCATAATGGTCTTTTACTAGACCATACACTTTGTCCAATCATCCAAATAGACCTAAAGAAACTTATGGATGAAGTCCTGGAATGCTTGCACCACTATGCGTGAAAAAACAGCAGGCACATTCTTCAACCCAAAGGGCATGACCGTATATGCAAAACTTCCCCACTCAGTGGTGAAATATGTCTTCTCTTGGTCTTCCTTTGCAATCCAGGACTTGGTGGTACCTCAAAATCCATCCAGTAAAGGAATAGATTTCGCGCCCATGACTCCTTCCAAAATTTTTCGGTGAAGGGGGTTAGAAAAGGATCAATGACCCAAACTACATTTAGCTCCCTATAATCCACGTAAATCCTAATCTGCCCATCCTTCTTTATGCTAATTACCATCGGGCTTATCCATTATGATTCCTCCACTGCTTCAATGACCCCGGAAGCTATCATTTTGTCTATCTCCTCCTTAACCTTTACGTAAAATTGGAATTCATCGATAGGGCTCTTCACGACCAAGCGTGCACCATCCTTTAGCTTTATCTTCATCTCCCCCAAGGAATGGTGAACGCCTTTGAGCTCATGGTACCCACACAGGGAATAAATCCTCAAATTCATGCAATAGATCAATGATCTTAGAGACTTCCTTCTCTGACCAGTAATCTTCAATAATAGCTTCCTTAGGTTCTTCTCCTGAACTGATGTTAACCTTTTTTTATTTAAGGGCTCATGGTAGGCACGTGCGTGAGTATCAGCATTTTCCACTACCTCACGCGTCCTACTGAATGGCTAACATCTAAATTTTTGCTTCCTCCCCATCAATTACATACACCAGATTCCCTTTCTCCTTTTCTAAACACATGCGCTCAATCTGTAACTCTTTTATTTCATCTATTTTCTCTTCAAAGTGCGCTTCCAAACCCAATCCACCTAGTAACTCCAATAGCCTATCTTCCACCATGGCATTATCCCCCATGGTAAGGCACTTGATACCCTGCAAGGCCTTATCAACTAATGGCTTAGTACTTCAATACTCAAAGGTTTGAATGAGGTTAGCCACAAGCTCTTGCCAATTCCCTGTTTGGCGACATGTCTCTGAATGAATGTACCATGTGCGCGTGTAACCCTGTAGTGTAGAGTATAACTTGTGCACCCAGAGGGATGGTGGTAAAGCTTTTACACCTTCTCTCCAAATCCTCTCGCACTCTTGGATATGGAAAGAGGTGGGCTCCTTCCCATGGTAGTCCTTGATGGTGGTGGGCACGTTGCTCCTAGAGAATCTAATGAAAGAGCAATTCTTACCTCGTACCATTCCAAAAGGCTCTCTTGATGTGTAGCCCACCACCGTGCAACTTTACCAAGCTAAATAACTTAACATCCCCCTCCGTTCCTTCTCATTCTTCCACTGAGCTTCCATTTCCTATAAAAATATCTCAGGGAAGGCTCCTCCTGAATACTTAGGCAACTCCTTTCCTCCTAGGTGTCAGACTATGTTCACCTTTGTTACCTTGGTCACCAACCCTCTAAACTATCATCCGATCAATTTATAAGTTCCATGCGCCCAATTCATAAGTTCCTTCTCATTCTTCCCGAGCGTGGATTGCTTGGGAAGGCATGCAAGTGGAATATTGTTTGGTTGTTGGGTTTTCCATGCATTCCGTTTTTCACTCTGCTTGAGCACTGGTTCTGCGAACCAGCCATCTACTCTATGTTGCATGGCAACTTTGAGAGTTTCTAGCTTCCTTCTCTATCGGGGAAGTATATAAGGCATGGAGGTAACAATTTATTGTTGTTTAATCTTTCATGGAAGAAGAAGAGAAGGTGCGAGCACATTCAGAGGTCTTCTTCGAATTTTTAAGCAACACTATCAGGCATGATAGGCCCTAACTTTTAAAAATCTTGCTTTCCTTTAAATGCTTTCATTAGAACAACTCTGTTCAGATGATTTTTGTACAGTCGGCCTGGCTGATAGCAAGTATTGGTTTTCTTCTTTTCTTGTTGAATTGGGAATCCTTGGTTATACGTAGACCATGTTGAATCTGTTTCTTTTATTTTTCTCGCCTTGCTTTGTGAATACTATATGTGTATCATCTTCTGTAGACGTGTTTTATGTCTCTTTGTTCGACTGAGGTAATGAGTTTCCAAACTGTACCATGTTAGACGTTGTGTTGGATGATTTCGTGTTTGGAGAATGACACGGAAAGAATTGTTGTGTCTAATTTGGTTGGTTTATTGATTATTGCTTAGCCGTATGAGCTCTTTTATTGCTTGACAGCTTCAGGTGAATATATAGTTGGATTGTGATGAAACTGTAGTTCCTTCTATAGAGCTCGACTGGTTTAGTCGCATGCGTAAGAAATATGTTTGAATACAAGCCTGTACCTCTGTTGAAAAGGGTCTGGATGGTCATTGATTATGGGTTCTGTAAGTGATGAAATATTTGGTGTAGTTGTTGTTTTCTTTTACGATTTTTACTTGGATATTAGAACACAGTTGTGACCCAGTGAAAATTTACTTGATGAACCCTGTTCCCTAACAATTTGTGGGTGATCTTAGGTCTGCACGAATGGAAATTAGTTTTTATATTAGAATATGAATGACTGTGTTGATGTTTCCTGTAGTGACCTTGAAATTTGTCAATAGAATTCATCTATTAACACTGGAAGTGCTATTTGTTTGGTATCCTTGAATGCAATAACAAATTATCCAGTGTAAATAGTTAGTGTAACCTATTGGTGAGTAACGATAGTAGTTACCCTAACTCGTAGTCTAAAATGATTCGAGTCCTGGGTGAAGGGTAGACTATTTTAATTGGATCAGGATTGTGGACTGATATTTGAACGTATATGTATTTCATTTATAACAATCTATGGCTTTTGTTAATATGCAATTGCAAGACCCTAGGGATCTAAGGGTGACCTTTTAAATAGTTCTACCAGATTGGAGCTAATGGTAAACTTGGGTGTTGATTTTCTTGCTTTCTCTTCTTCCCTAATTGAATTCAAGATCGATTGTATATGCATTACTCCTGGGAAGTTGGTACAGTCCTGAACTTGTTTGGAATGGAGATCTGAATGCCTCTGTTTCTTTCTCTTAAGTTGTAAAGTATATGTTGATATAGGATTTTGGAATACGAAAGTATTCTCTCCCTTTCTGAAATTATGAGTGCTCCCTTCTTTTGTATCTCCATGAGAACTCTACGGTAGGGGTATAAGATGAATAGACTGTCAAATTTATGAGGAGAGGGTGGTAAGTGCTGAGTCTTGACCGAAGTCTCCTTTCCTTATCTACGGTTATATTATTACCCTGTTTGAGTTATACAGTTACCTGCTTTATAAAAGTAGTATTGTAGTAGAAGTTGGTATACTTATCAATGTCATTGAAATAATGCAATGAGTATAAAGGAATTTCATCAGTTGAACTTGCTAGAGGCTATAATCTGTCTTTGTTTGAATTGTTAAATGCACATCAGTTGGATACACGTACTGGTAAGAATTCATTCTTGAATGGAGTAATTTTATTGGATTGTTATTGTCCTTGGTTTTCAGATGGATGGATATTTTAGATTCATTTTGTTTCTTCTTAGTCTCTAATATAAGATGAATCATCTGAAAAGATTAAAGTTGATATGGTAGTTATAATATGAAGTTATGTTATAAAGTCATGTATGGTAGAAGGTTAATTAGTGTGATTCATGTTTTAAGGTTTGATGAAATGATTTCATTTAAACAGGTTGTTTAATGGAAACAATTGGTGGAATGTAATTGTTTTAAGAATTAGTGCTTATCATGCTCAATTCACTGAACTGACCTGTGCTAGCAATTTTTGCAGATGGTCATCGTAAGTGGTAAAGGCACGCAGATCTGATATGATGCTCAGAATGTTTAATCTGATTTTTATGATGAATTACGACAGGATCTCTCTAATTGTACTATAGGAAGAAAGTTGTTCTTTTATTGATGTTTATTGTATTAAAATATGCCTTAGTGCATAAATTGTAATGGTATAGGTTGAGATTAAAAGAAATGGAGAAATTTTTCTTACATGGCTATGTTCTTAATTGTTGAGTTGATCTTCTCGCGTCTGGATGAATAAGAGTGCATTTTTATTATTTTACGCCATGGGATCTAAATGGAATCCCTAAGTAAGCCTTGTAAAAATTATGTGACTGATTACTCCATGTTTGCTAGTAATTCTTTTATAATATGAATATGGCTAAATGAAAATTAGTTCACTGCATTTCTATGGAAGTTGGGGTTGATTTATGCCCTAACAAGTAGCTATAACTCGATGAGCATTATACTAATCCTTAATAATGTTATAAGTCAAAGCAATGTAATGGATGGATTAAATTCACCATGTCTTATTGGCAATAAGTCTGATATATTCAGTCTTCAGGGTTGATATGAACCCTTACGGGTTAGTTAGCTTCCTTATGAGAGAACTTAGGGCTATTGCCCTATTATGAGGAAATAAGATTATTAGGAACCGATGGACACCTTGACGAGGTCACAAATCTTATTAAACTTCTCTCTGTGAAAATTGAACTTAATTACATAAGGCAACTCAAAGGTGTGAAATTCTGGGTTGGGAAAAGACTACCCAGTTAGGAGGGCCTTTAATTCAAATTCAACTCAACTTAAGTAACTTCTTGAAGTTATGTAAATCTTTCCGAGGCAGTATTGTAGGATGTTGACACATGACAACTGCAAGGTTGTACCTTCGAGAAGATTAGGATCTTCTCGAGGATACAACAATGCAGGTGACTTATGGCAACACCCTTTTGCATTGATCGTTAAGATTTACACCTGAAACTCGAACAAGATTTTCCTTTGGGACCGGTTAGGACCATAGACATGCTATGAGGCAGCCCTTTGAGACTCGGGGTACCTTGACACACGGGGTAACAGTGGGTGACCCAGTATGTCAGCTTACCCCTAGTCTTCAAGAGCATCCTTATAACGTGAGTATGATGTTAACCCATTCCTAAGTGAAAACTTGGGACAGGGGGACTGACAGAAGTCAGTATAAGATGTTCTATATAACATCGAGTGGGGTGAAGGATGTATTCCAGATTGACGAGTATGTCATCAAGGAATAAGAGACATGAACAGTATGTTTCAAATCTTTGGCCAAAGTATCGCAAGCTGCTGATTGCGTTGTCCTATGTCACCTAGTCTAAGGGACGTGATGCCGATGAATGATGGTAACAATTATTTAGATAGGTTCCTTGGATAGAGCATTCTGAAATCCCATATTAGGGAAGAGAACCACAAGAGTGAAGTGTTCAGATGAAAATGCCAACTCTATTATACACATGAATAGATCGGTAGTTCACCGAGTCATGGAATGAATAGATCGGTGGTACACCGAGTCATTACAGCTGCATATGGTTATCTGATTATAAGAATGATTGTTATGATCTGTGAGTTCTAAATTATGTATTTAGAACTAGAAAACACTTTTCAAAAAAAAAAAAATCTTGTTCTAATGTTCTAAAATGAGGATGTTACAATCATCCGATCAATTCATAAGTTCCATGCACCCAATTCATAAGTTCCTTCTCATTCTTCCACTTTGAGCTTCTAGGTCATCCTTTGGCACCTCGACTTTCCTTCCTTGCTCCTCCCTCCTAGAATACTCCTTTAGACACTAGATTTCCCCTTGTAAACTTCAAATGACATCCATAGTGTCTTGATACACCTCCTTTTTATGCACAGGTCTGGTACTTTCCATGAACTACTTCCTCCCTTGAAACCAGGTTCCTTTACCTTAATATCTCTTTTGCGTGTGTGGCTTCTACTCTTGTTGTTACCAAGATAGGCTCTAAACCTACATCCTGTGTTACTCGAGGCATCCATTGTGTGTCTACCTTCTTAATGTTGACCATTGCAATGCCCTTGTCTTTCCAATGTTGTTGATTCATGTGCTCAAACAACTTCGGGAACTCCTCATACTTATGCTTCTTTCCACACCATGAGCACTGCAATAGGTCCAAGCACTCTCATTTGTAATGCTCTGTAGACCCACAATTGAAATAGGTTCCATGTGAGAACTCAGTCCTTCCTCCTCCGTGGTTACCACGACCATGGAATCCTTTGTGAAAACCCCTTCGCGCACACCTCCATCTGCGCACTCCTCATAATGATGATCATTACCCTTGAACTACTGGAAACGTTGGTCTAGCATACCCCATGATCAATGGCCTCATGGATCTGATCGGTGAGCCTACGAGTTCTTAGTATCATGGGTTGTAGAGTGCGAGATCTTGCAATAATAAGACACATTCTTCCGGATTGCACATTGTAGCTAGGGGCATCTACTTGCATCATGGTCCCCATGAAAAATTTCACAATCTACTACCATGGCACGTACTGTCCTCTGGGTGAAACTATCCTTAACGTGCCCCTCTACTTCATAATTTGTGCACCAAAAACCATTGTAAGTCTTGTGGGCTGAGTTTGTAGACAAATTTTCCAACTGTTTGGCCATAGTAGCAATCTGAGCCTTTAGGAACGGGCTAACACTAGTATCAACACTACCAATAGCCTTGGTGCATAGAGAAACTTCCAATAGTTCACTCGGGTTTGTAAAAGTTTTATGAGATAAGGCCCTTTTAAAGGGTGTGATCAATCCTCCAACAAACCACTAAGCATGTTGTGAAGGGTGAATATCATATGACAACTTAGACAAGAGAGTTTTAAAGCATGCATCATACTCCTACACACTCTCTACCATTCCTTATTGAATCTCCTTTAAAGCAACGATGCTCTTCTCTGTTCAAATTTAAGAATGTGGAATTTTGCCCGAATGTGTTCTTTAAAGTAGTATAGTCCACCACTATTTGATGGGGGTCATATTTCCTATACCAACTATGCACGCACCCTTGCAACATGGTTACAAAATGACTAGCCTTCCATTCTAGGGTTGTGATACCCTTTGCACACCATAGAAGTTCACACTTGTGAACATATTTCACAGCATCCTCAATACCTCTATAATCAAGCAAATGTAGAGACATTTCAAAGAAAACTTGTGGGGGTGGTTGGGGCCCGAATCCTCCTGAGCCAGAGCCTTGGTTTCCACCTATGTTTCCTTCACCACCTGATCCACTAGGTCCACCAGGTCTTGAACCACCAAATCCACCAAGTCCACTAGGCCCTAAACCACCATAGCCACCAGCCCACCACTCTTATTCCTCCCCGAACCACCACCACCAGACCCACCAGGTCCTATAGTGGTTGTGCCTAGGGCCCCCATAGTTCCACTAAGTTGTGCACCGCTCCCACATGTGAGACCAAAATCTTGTGTGTCTATACCTTTCCTAAAAATTCCTCCTAATCTTTGGGTTGGTGTTTACGCCATAAAAGGCCCAAAAGAGAAATTATATCTCCTAGGTGTAGACCGATCACTTCTAATGTAACCACTTTGGACTAGTAATATTTTCCCCGATCTAGAAAACCAAGTACCGTGGTCAGTGTCACTAGGTTGGCTAGGCTGTGTGCACCAAGGATTCTTCTCTCTCTGCATGACAAACTCTCATCGAGAATCCGAAGGGGTTTCTCTTACGTGTTTGTCAAGATTGGGTTACACAGCTTCTCAAGTTCCACGTCCTCTACATGAACCTCAAATCCTTCCCACAACATCTCTTTGCCATACATCTATCACACATGTAACCTTGCATTGTCTAGTAGTCTCCTTTTCATGTGCTTCATCATACTTAAGTTGTCTCTCCTCCCTTTCCTTCTCCATCGCAACATCTACCATCTTCCTTCACCCTAGTTTCCTCACCCAACGCTCAGAATGGTTTATCCGGCCATTGGGAATGCCTCTAAACTCATGGTAACCATCAAGATTTTCATATCCATAGGGATAAAGACGTAGAAACAATCCTCTGGGCTCCCACGCAAACTCAAACTCAAAGAACCTCCGGACAAGAATATGTAGAAATGGTATACTCCAGAGTGTAGCTAGCTAATACTCCTTTCCACCAATGATCCACAGTATGGGTCCACGTCAGATCTACATCCTACAGCCTTTGGTATTCTTCTCGGGTCCACACACGTGATCCATAACGCTAACTTGATCTAGATGCATAGGCCGAGAACAATTCATACGCTTCCACTGGGAAGCAACAAAAAAAACGTTTTTCATACGAGATCATGGTAGAAGTTATCTTCTACCCATCTATGCGCATCAAACTCATGTCAGTCTAAATCTCTCGAGAAAATTCATCCTCCGTGCTCTTGAACCATGATTCAACACTTTCCAATGTTAACCGCTTTGTCATTACTCATTACACAGATCATGATGAATGTTATTTCCCACTACAACTTTGAAAAGAGGTCCTGGAAATGGAACCAAGATGTAGTCATTTTTACCCCTATCACAAAAGAAAGGAACCCCATGCGCGTCGGCCTATCACCTAGCAGATGTTGGGTGCTCACCGGAGGCACACGCAGGTGCCGAGTCTCTCTTTTATGTGAGTTAAGTGGGAAACATCATCTATGATTTGTGTCTAAGAGATTTAAAGAGGATTTAAGACATACAAGAACCATAGAGCTTAGAACGGCCTCTAGATCCTTGTAGCCATTCCACATAGATAGTACTTAATAGACTATATAACTTGTACCATAATAGAAAGAAGTATATAAGAATCCATACTTAGCATAAAATGAAAGAGAACCTATGAAAAATATGTATGCATCAGAATCATTGATATTCATATATATATAAACTGGTAACCTCATTACATCCATGGAGCCATTTACAGAATGTCACAGAGAAGCAGACCGCAGTCATGCATTACAACTGGACTAATGTAACTAAGCTACCAAAAAGAAAAATTACAATCCCCATGCCCAATACATCCTTTCCCAAATGCAATTACCCACTAACAGAGTTCTTGTAGTATTTCTATAGAGCTCCACCCACTCTCTAAGTCTCTTCTCCTCTCCCTTTTTACTCTGCAGCACTTGTATTTATAGCCTTTCTAGACTACCAACTCATCCTCCAGCGCCCTCAGATCCGATGCCAAGTTTCGAATGTGGTCCTCCATGTGAGCATGCTCCTCTAGGCATGAGATTTCCACTTTATACCATGATGTGCTTCTAGAATCTTCTAGCACAGGCATGCTCCTTCCCGGGTGAACTTATCACTAGGCTAGCACCTTATCCATGCGTAGTTCGTTCATGCTTTTCACGTGTTCTTCCCCAAATGCCCAATTTGACTAAGTCCCGAACCCTTGGTTTTGTCTCGTGTGTGCCACGCATGCCACAAGCTTCCTTAAAACCTTTTCTTAAACCTTGCCTTGCGCGCTCTATCCTTGCACACCTTTCCTTAATCGGGACCTTGCACGCCTACTCACCTTTTGTACTTAGTCAATATTTTATGGGCCCAACAATAAGTAAAACACATTTTCCTCCTCTTGAGTCGACCCTAACCTTTCCTAACATATTTTATTATTCCACCAATTAAACAATCTTGAAAAAATTTATGTAGGTGTGTTTCTATGTATTGTAACTGAGCTTTGAGGTTTTTGGGAATTTTGTTGTTCATTCAAGTATTGTTAATTTTGATTGTGTATGTCAAGGAAAGAAGGAGGCCTAATTGAGACTTGGGTTTGAGCAAATTTTTGTGTTCTTTTGATCTTACAAGGAAATTTGAATTATGAAATTGTTGGAATGGTATGGGAAGGTGGATTTGAACCTCTATAAACCATTGGGAAGGTTCCTAAAAGTTTTATCTAGTCTAAGTCCTCCAAACGCCATTTAGGCCTAGTAGCCTTATTACTAGTTTGATGCTCATTTAGTCTTGATAAAGTGGTGGATCTATAAAATTTGTATTTATTTTTGATTATGAGGTCAGGTGACAGTCATTAAAGCATCAAGAGAAAATGATTTGATATCAATCCCTTGAAAAACTAATAAAGTGGCTTGTAGCCTAATAGGCCTAGTTAGTGTAAAACTCAAGTTTGACATAAAAATGGTTCTAAATCCTTGAGTATAAGACTATTTTACATTGAGTATGACGTGAATAAGCCTAAGAATCCTTGAGAAAGGTCATTTTCATCCTAAGCCCCAAAAGATCATGTTAAACCAAAGAAGAGTCTAACTTGTGATGTATTGTCTTGTGGTATAAAGAGGAAATCAGTCAAAATAGAGTTGTATTGTTTGTCAAGTGAGTTTTCATGATCTTGAACAAGGATATGAGAGTGGTTGAATGCTAAGAAGGAACAAGGTGCTACATTTGTCCACATTTACTGATACAAACAAGTTTTCTTGTCTAAGAAGAGATCTAGTTGTGGGAATTGTCAAAGACCCCTAATCAAGTTTTGTGTCACATAGCATTGAGAGTTACACCATTTTGGTATCAAAACATTTCCTAACTACATCAAAAATCAAATAATAACCACTTCATACACCCTTGACTTGACAATAAGAACCACTTCATAATATTTTCTCAAATAAACTTAAATAGTTATATATTACACAAGTACACTTACACACCAACTCTTTTACATACTTTTACAAAAGAATCCTTCTTAAAAGATAATAAGTTATGGATTTAAATAATGTAAACTATTTTGAATCAAAAATAATAATGCAAAGTTGCAAACTTTCCAACTTTATTATCCCGAGAAAGTTTACATTACAAATGACCAAAATATTGATAGTGTTTTTCCTTTTATTCCCCAAAAGGCAAAACTCTTAAGACATAAAACTTAAGTTGTGACTTGTCTTGTGAAATAAATGGAAAATCTTTTAATCTCATACAAAAATCTAAAAAATGCTTTTAAATTTTAAAAATTAACTTGATAGATCATTATTTGGGCAATTCATGTGGTGTCACCATTAATTTGTGTCATTGGCATTTACCTCCCTGGGTGACATTTATATTTTAGTTTTCCACCAACAATTTTCTTTAAAAGGTGTTAGTCCAGTGACCAATCACTATTACACTTGATCAATTCAAATTGTTTCTTCCAATGTTGTAATGGTGTTTGTTTCTACTAGTAGATGATACAATTTTTGTGAACTCTCCTCTGAATTCCTCCAAGAGAATTTCAATTTGGTAGGAGGAAACAAATATTTTATTTGTAAAGTGTTGGAGCTCCCAGGTGAAGATAAAATTGAGTGGGACGAGACATCACTAATGGAGGTAAGATGAATATTTAGGCTCAAATTGGTGTGTATATCTCCTATGTTTTATGTGTATCAAGCTCTTCTCCAAAATTTCATTCTTGTGGAGGCTCAAATTTCCTTAAAATTCTCAAGTCTATATGGTCAGATAACCATCCGTTCTTGTTTCTACCCCATGCCTCTCGAATTGTTCCCTCCTTTTCCCCCTCGAGGTGGAATTTTAATTGTGCATATCTCGATAATAATTTTGACTCTCTTTAAAGAAGGAAATGGAATGTGGACATCCTTTCCTAAAAGGTTGACTAAGGAACGGGTTGTGGCAAAAACACTTCAATTAATCTATGTCTCTCATCATCTTTTCTATTTCATGTAAAATTCAAGGGCTCCAACTTGCAACACAGTAGGTCATTCGTAATTTGTAAATTGTATGTACATTGTAATATATGTAAATTTATAATTCACATGTTTTTGATTTACAAGGGAGAGGACCCCAATAGAACCCTCATTATTAATATATTACCAATTGATTCATTGACTGATTTCTTGAAGCTTATAAAGATTCAAGAATTGAGTTAAGACTATTTCTTGTTTTCTATTGTTTTTGTGTGGTTTAATTGAGATAAAAGGTGTTTTTGTGAAGTTGCAGGATTTCAACTGTGAATGTGACTTATTATTATTTTGAAGCCTCTCTGTGAATAGATGACATATGTATCAATCAACTCCCTTTATATAAGATTACTCTCCTTTCCTAGGATCTTTATATACTTCTTCCTTTATAAAGCATCCACACACTAATATGCTCTGAGTTATACTATAATTCCACAACTTAAGGATTATCTTAGTAAGTCTCTCTTCTAATTCTTGGATACAAATGGTGTTCAAGCTCTCTCATGAACTTATACTCCTTATGGTGGTTCCCATTTTTACACCCCAAATGAATTGGCTACAATTTAGAAACAAATGGAAAAAGAATGATATATGTAGGAGTATGTCATTTATAGCCGGGGAGGGATCTTCATCTTACATTCTTCCATGACCAAACCTTGGAAATTATTGGGAGGCACGTATAAAGAGGTGGCTATCTCATGTTTCTTTTAGATCTACCTAAACCAGGGTGAGAGGACCCGAGTGGTAGCTTAGGGGGACGGGTATTATAATTCAATCTCCTACAATTATTGGTAAATCAATCTATACATCCATAAATACAATGCTTACTCAAGGAGTTGTCACACAAACATTGCACATACTTAGCATATCAAATACAAGCTACTAGAGACATATGAGATATGATTATGAACATCATTTAAAGGATGTTGTTAACAACTTGAAAAAAATGACATTCAGAATGTTATGCTTTAAGATCAAAGGAAAACTCACTTAAAATATACAAAGGTGATGTGGTTTTATGAAAACACATGTTAGATATGGAAGGATAATGTAGTATGCAAAGGTAATTTATCCAAAAATAAACTCACTTAAAATATACAAATGTGATGTGGTTTATAGGAAAACACTTGTTAGATATCCTTAAGAGGTAGAAAATGTTCATTCCCGATTTTAATTCCGAGAAAAGGAATTTTGTAATTGAAATAAGTATTGCAAAGTAACACAAAGTAATTGTATTATGGATCAAACTTATAGCATGGTTTTTGTTGGACAGAAACCTTGTTCTCATGTAGGTTAATGCACTCGATACTAAAATCCACTAGCAACCTCGAAATATGGAGGGTTTAAGAGACCTCATATGTTGATGTAGATCTACAGTGCAATAAGATTATGAGCTCCTCTCTGCGATCTAGGTAAACTTACAACTCAAAGACACTAAAGAAAATTGATTATATATTTTATGTGGGGTTTCCCAACGAAGCGGAGACCCGAGAAGCGTTCACTTCCTTGGTGGCTATCAACCCTCGTGTGATAAAGAAAATAATAGAAATGTAAGATAAATGGATAACGTGCAAACTGATAAACAAAGAAACCTGAAAATGTTGGTGTGTAGATGAGCTACTGATCTGATCCAAGAAAATGCAACATGAACCAAGATAAGTGAACCACCAAAGCATGAGAAGGGTACTGTGGGGATTCCAGTGGCATTATAAGGGCACTATGAGGATGTTATGATAAACAAGAGGCTACAATTTTAGAGATTTTCTATCACTCTTTTCTTGTTCAAAAGAGGGGGGGAGGCCTATATTTATAGCTTGGAGATGGGGTTAGATTGGGGGTTATTAAGTAATTAAGGTTGGACAAAGTAACCCTAGTTAAGGGACATGATTTGAGTGATTAGGTTTGATATGGATATGATTTGATTGAGCGGGGCTCATGATTTGAATTAGTGGGTGAAATAGTGGATGTGATAAGGATTTCTCTGCATGATTTAAATTATGAGTGAGACTCATGATTTAAATAATTTTTGAATGATAGGACTAAATTTTTAATATTTAAATAACAAGTATTAGTTATTTAAAAGTGAATTAATTAAATAATTAAGATTACTTAATGGAACATGTATTTTTGGTGGGAAATGGGATTTGTTTAATTTGAGGGGAAAATGGATTCGAATGGGTAAGCCCAAGAAAACACAAGGTGAAGGAGAGGAGCTACACCAAAAATTGGTTTCTATATTTTCCCCTTTTTGTTGAGTGGTTTACGATATAGCAAGCCACGAGATAAAAATGATGAAAAGATTGTTGATTGAGTGTTTCCCCCTCAAACTTGGGATTGATGACATAAAGGACGATAATCACGAGTTTGAAAGAATGTAGATCTTAAAGATCGAGTGGTCGATGAAAATATGGATGAAACACATAACCAAGGCAAGATGCCCCAGGGAAAAAGGATTGTAACCACAACAAAAATATGGTAGTGACTCCAATATCACATTGGTAGAGGAAAATTGCGGTCTTAATGGAGACAAACAACAATGTTCTATGGACCAGTGAGTGGGTGAACACCACTGCAGGATGGATGTAAACCATGATGACTAATAGGTCATAGTAAAATGTCAAAATATGTGTAACAAAATGTGAAAGATATGCAAAATCCTTCATATGTGAGGAATCAAACAAAAAATCATGTGTTTATAAGAGGGACAAGGATGAAAATAATGATGCCCTAGCACTAGGCACGAGAAGGACAAAAAGTGAGTTCTATGCATCCAAAAATATGAGGATAAAAATAAAGGTGTCCTAAAGATTTATCCATAGGGATCCAGAAAAACACACCACTTCATCATTTCCATCAACACCAAGAAGGAGAAACGAAGAAACTAAAGAAAATGAAGCAAATAGAGGTTCTAGACAGACTAACGCTCTATGCGAGCAATGGTTATAGAACCGCCACCCTGCATGGCGGCGGTCTTGAAACCATCGGTCTACTCGAGGAACGGTCCTAACACTTTTTAACAAAAAGAAGAATGGAGCACAAATGGATGTGAATTTGAAGCACCCAACTAGTGTCTCTTCCTCCTGACCTTTCCCATTCTCTAGTGCATAGGAGGACATGGGAGAAGGCTATAAATACAAGGAGGAGCAAGAGAATTGATCATTCAAATATCCAGAGAGATCGAGAAGAAAAGTATTAATATGAGAGCAAGTGAGTAGAGATTCTTCAGTGTTGGAGTGGAATTGTAGGAGCAAGGTGTAAGAAAATAGAGAAAGCAAGTAATTGGAGAGAAGGTTTACATTGTTGCTTCTTTTCATACTTATTGTAATCTGTAAAATTTGATTAATTGGCCAATACAAGTGGGAAGAAAGAGTAGTTTCCCTTCCCGACTGGTTTTCCCTCATTGGGGGTTTCCAGGATAAAAATTCTTGTGTTGTGTGTAGAATTATTTAGCATTTCTCTACAATTTTGTCCTAAGCACTAGTTAATCAGTCACTAAATCTCTAATCTTCATCGAAACTATCATTTTCCAAAGTAGAACAACATAATTATGTGATTCGTAGAGTTCCAAAGTAGAAGTTTACGGATCATTTTGGTATCAGAGTTGATTATATATCTAGGACTATGGTATTCAATTCTTTCTTGTGATTTGTATGACAGTGACAAGGTCCAAAGGTGAATAATTTTTACCTTGTGAGCCAGATATTTCTACGAAGAAGTGGAAATAGAGAATTTGAGCTCAAATGGAGGAAGATAACTTAGTTCGTAGAGTCAAGATGTTAGAGACCATGATGGATAGATTGTATAGAAAACAAGAAGAGCTTTTAGATCTACAAAAGATGGCTTTGGTTAATCAAGATTCCATGGACTCAGTGGTTCGAGCACTGGCCAAAAAATTTGATATCGAAAAGAGACACTAAGAGGAAGAATGGTAAGAGCATGAAGAAGAGACACCAATTATAAGTGAGATGGTAAAATCTGCTCATACACCTTTTTAAATTGAAATGAAAGTTGAAATAAAGAATTTTGAAGGACAAATAGATGTAAAATTACTTGATAAGTGGTTAAAATAGTTGGAATTCTATTTTAGTGTGCATAATGTCACTTTGAGGCACAAAGGATCACCTTTGCACATCTCAAAATGGAAGGTCATGCTCTGGTTTGGTGGGAAACCCACCTAGCCACTTGTGAAAAGAAGAAACATCCTACTATCAGTACTTGGAAGGGTTTTAAAGAATTTCTTAGAGCTAACTTCTATCCTATTGGCCATAAGACTGAAATGATGATTAAGTAGCAGTACTTTAGATAGGGCGGTGGTCAAAGCATGCAAAACTACACTATGTATTTTTGAGACAAGCCATGTTGTTAAATATGGACTTGGAGGATGAGGAAATTACGACCAAGTATTTGGGAGGACTTCTCACTCACCTTCGAAGGAAGGTAATCTCCATGAAGCCCAAGGATCTTAATGAATCTTGTATACAATCATAGTACATTGATGATGAGAAGAAGCAAGGAGAAACATAGCCAAAGGAAGACCAGTCAACAAATCAGTAGGAAAAAGAATAAGGGAAGACAAGTAGCAAAGGTAAATGGAAAGGTAAACATGTCGCTACTGCTTTGCATAATTGTAATGATCCTAGTAATTTTTGTAATAATTGTGATATAAATGGACATACTGATGCCACATGTTGGAAGTTGCATCCGGAATTACACCCAAAACCCTGAACCAATGATTCCAAGAAATCCATGGCCATTGTGAAGATAGAACGAGAGGTGGAGATTGAGGATGATTCAGATGTAGATGAAAGTTTGGGATGCACACCACTATAATGTACAGGGCAACATAAAAAGAAGAAATGAGTAAGCTTTTTAAAATCAGAATCCAAATCAAGAATACTAAGGTAAATGCTTTAGTAGATTTTGGTTCTCAATCAAATTTGATTTCTGATGCGGTTATAGAACAAATTGGCCTAGAGACATACACACATCCACATCCATACCCATTGGGATGGGTGAACAGGGGTGTAGAAATATAAGCTACAAGAAATTTTAATTTTTAGTTTGGGATAAATACCCAATATATTAATGTATTAGAGGTTGATATCATTCCACTTGATGCATTTGACATTGTCTTTAGAAGTCCTTACTTGTATTACAGGGATTTTGTGTTCACAAGGAGGAAGAACTGGTACAGATGGGTCAAGGATGGAGTCAATTTAAACATTCGAGCACACCAAAGCAAATCAAAGGAGGCTATGGTAAGTGCCAAACAAGAACCAAGACTTATTCAGGAAAATCATCAGTTTTGTTTACTATCATTGGAAGAAAATCAAAATGGATGTGAGAGCACGGATATTTTTTACCAAAGGAAGGAGAATTTAGATAGCACTTGTCGGGTTTTGCAAAAAAAATCCACCACAAGAACTGCTCATTCAAGAGAGCAAAACAAACTTTTGCTATACAAAATGTATCTACCTACGGATTCACCGGACTGACCATGGGGCAGTAAGGAGAAGAGGATATACAAGGAATGGTGGTGACTATAGTAGCAATGTACATGAAGAGGATTCATCCAATCCATCTCAAGAGAAAAATACAAGCAAGAAGGACTAAACCACTACAATATGGGACCTTTACCATACTTGAGCAGTTTGAAAGGAAACCTTCAAGCCACACTTCATGTAGATGCATGTGATAGCAAGTTGCAAGAGCTTGCACCTACTAATGCCATCTATGCATGAAAAGAAGGAAAGATACAAAATTTTCCTTCCAAAGAGGATGGTACTCGAGTCAACTCGGAGAAGGATGTAGCAGACTGGAGCAACAAACCGAGATTCATAGGAGACTTGCCGAGTTAGACAAGAGAAGACACCAAGGCAAACCCAGTGGTACTCGAAGGAGCAAGAGAGGGAGTTGATTCCTCTACCACTCCCCCAATAAGCTTTTGTGGGACCAAAAGCCTCCTGAGTATGGGAGGTATGATCCATAGGGATCTAGAAAAACACACCACTTCATCATTTCCATCAGCACCAAAAAAAAAAATGAAGAAATCAAGAAAATGAGGTAAACGAGGTTCTCGGATAGAACTACTTCCCATCCCGAGCGGCGGTTCTAAAACCATTGGTTTGCTCGGGCAGCGATCCCGACACTTCTGAATAGAAAATAAAAATGGAGCATGAATGGACATGAATTTGAAGCGTCTAATTGTGTCTCTTCCCTCCCTAACCTTTCCCATTCTCCAGTGCACGAGAGGACATGGGAGAAGGTTATAAATACAAGGAGGAGCAAGAGAATTGATCATTCAAATATCCAAAGAGATCAAGAAGCAAATTATTAATATGAGAGCAAGTGAGCAGAGATTCTTCAGTGTTGAAGTGGAATTATAGGAGCAAGGTGTAAGAAAACAAAGCAAGCAAGTAATTTGAGAGAAGTTTTACATTGTTGCTTGTTTTCATACTTATTGTAATTTGTAACATTTGATTAATTGGCCAATACAAGTGAGAAGAAAGAGAAGTTTCCATTCTCGACTGGTTTTCCCTCATTGGGGTTTCTAGGATAAAAATTATTGTGTTATGTGTAGAATTCTTTTAGAATTTCTCTATAATTTTTCTTAAGCACTATTTAATCAGTCACTAAAGCTCTACTCTTCATTGAAACTGTCATTTTCCAAAAGTAGAAAGTAGAACAACATAGTTTTGTTATTCGTATAATTCTAAAGTAGAAGTTTACGATCAAGCATAGGACACAAAAATGACAGAGTGGAAGATGGATGTTTAAATAACATACCCCAGGGGGAACGAGTATGGTCACAAATGTGGACATGAAGAGAAGATTGGATAGAAGTGTGAGATAAAATACCCCAAGAGGGTGTTAAATAGGATGTTGAATACATGTTTCTTAAGAAAGGTTCGCAAGTTGAAGGCAAGTGAATAGGAAAAGAAAAAAGAAAGCAATCCTGCTTCTTTAGAAAATAGGAGGTGTAGATACCAAATTTGGGTCTTATGACACCCTGTACCCCGTATCTCATCCCGCAACCTAACCCTACCTCACCACCTAAACCTTACACACTGAATTATTTATTAATTACCTTATAATTAATAAATCCACATCTCTAACCCTACCACCTCACCTCGCCACCTCACTATGACCTAGCCCTAACCCTAAACTAACCTAATTAAGACCTATGACTTGGTCCAGACCCACACCCAAGACTCATCACCCCTCACCCGCATCAAAATGAACCTAATAATGACTTGACCAAGCCCACAACTGACCCCTCGGGAGAAAAGGAGGGAAATTTGGCTATTTTACTAAAAATAGCCAACTTTGACCTAACCGACATCGGTCCCTACTCGGCCGGCGTCGGTTAGGTAACTACCATCGGTTCCCTATAAATGACCTCCCCCAACCAAAATGAGAGGATCTCGAATCCATTTGCAAAGACATAGAGACAAATGAGAAGGAAGGAAGAGTTTACAAAGAGGAGCTTCGAGCCCAAAATCGGACTCGAGCAACTAGAGCATTGTCACACTCATCCAAACATGGGGAGAGTCGGAGGATAGCTTCATCAGATCACTTCCGATTGTTGGATCATCCCAACTGGGCCTTGCCTTCGCCACTGCATTCTTTGGACCTGCATCCACATCAGAAACTAGTAAGTAGTCTCTTTTATCACCTTGTATGCTTCTAGACACTACTTTGTGAACTTTTAATTCATAGGGATTATAAGCTCACTCCTGATCTACTACCCGGCAACAACCTACACCTAACCTTCGGTCATCCATCTCTATATTACCCCAAAGATAGCTCTCTCACTCTCTGAGTCTTCTCTATCACCCTACTACTCCCCTCAACCATCTACCAACCTTCCAAACCTCATAACCACCTTACACCAACCTCCATTTAAAAATCCCTAAATCACTACCCCTACCGATATCGGTTATTCCCTATCGGTACCGGTTTCATAACCGCGATCGGTTATCCAGTGACCGGCATCGGTCACTGTGACTTATACCAAAACCAACCTTTCACCTATTCACCTCAAAGCAATCTCATGTCCAGCCTGGTCTATCCCTGTAACTTGATCTGAACATATCAATAACCAGTGACTGACATAAATAGCATGACATTCCATTATTGGTAGTTTAGTCTCTATTGCTTTTAGTAAGGAGATGCCTAAATCGTGAGTTTGTAATAGCTTCTTTATTATCATTTACATCAATTTGTATTAAAAGGAACTCACCACCTTCAAAAGGAAGTCTAATAATTCCTGAGCCCAAGGCATTCCTCACTTATTATCTAACTAAAATCTGGTGGTCTTGCATTCTTATTTACAGGTAGTCCTTCCTAGACAAAAAGGAGCTCTTCACAATCGGTCTGATCTCTCGATGGTACGTGCACACCTTCCCAACACTCAACAGGTATTCCTCCTAACCCTAACCCCTATCTGTTTCTCAAGAGAATGAAAGGATAGAAGTAACTCTATTCTGGAACTAAATTCTATGCGAAACATTTTGGCACGCCCGGTGGGACCCTTCTCGGGTTTCTTTCTTTCTTGCTTGTTTTCATGTAGGGAGCACACTTGTTGTTTCTCTCTTCTAAATATTCATAAAATATTTTGTCCTTTTGGTAAAAGAACTTGTCTTACTTTCACATCTTTGCATTAGTGAAAGTTATCTTCTTGACCTCTTCTCTTTCTTTGCTTCATCGAATATCATTTTCGATTTGGGTTTAAAACACGTGCATCACATTCTTGCCTATTGTTTTTAAATTCTAGTGAACGTAGATTAAGTAACAGGTCATACACATGGGGGTAATATCCACGGTATTGATGAGAAATTAATCTTACTCTCACTACACAACACATACCAAATCACATCATAATCTACACAACATCTCAAACATCCCCCTTTCCGTGGTATTCCTCTAGCCCGATTGAGGTAGCCTTACAAGCCAAAACAAACTTGACATCTCCCTTAGGTCTTTTGTTTAGGATTGACATCATCTTGCATCTAAGGCATAAGCCCAAAGTGATTAAAACTAATCCTAGGGTTAGTCTCTTGATTTGCTTGTGCATCTTGCTTGTTTTCTGTTCTTTCTTTTAGTTTTGTTTCTCTTTTATACCTTGTCTCAGTGATCACTTCAAACAATTTGGTGGGTATGCTAAGCCTTGTTATCCCCAAACCAACAGCCTCTTACATTCTCTCTTTGCCTTCACAGTGAATGGCACCGGTCCTCTTCTACCGACATCGGTTACCCGACCGACGTCGGTTATCGTCATCGGCACTGAGCACGATATCGGTTCTCGTGTTTCACAATTCCTGACAAACCAAAGCAACCTACCAATTCCAACATTTTTTTGTTGTTTCTATTCCTAATTGACTAATTCCCTGTTGTATCCTCTTTTCCATGGTTGTTATCATCCAAAACAAGCCCTGACCATGGTTTCACATGCTTGTTCCCATGTCTTTGCTTGAGTCACCCCTTCACATCCTATGGGAATCCTTCGGACACCAATTCTTTTCCTAAGATCTTTGTCGAGATCCAGTTTTGCTAAATTTTTGGATGCTAATCTTGGTGCCGTACAATATTATTTGTCTCATACCCCTGACCGTACACCCGATGGTCAGCTCCTCTTGGGTATGCCTATTAGTATAGCCACTCACTTAGCTCCTTCCCCACCTAATAATTCCACCTCACTGTCTTCATCCTTAGCCCCGTCTCCCAGCTCAGCGGCTTCGGTGGTTCATACTACACCAATTGGCCTTCCTTTGGTTAATCTGGGGCCCCACATATCACTACCGTCCACTACCCCTACCTCATCCCTCTCGCAGATTGCCTCTTTCATAACTTGTTCTCTACCACCTATCCACACGAGCTTTCCCTCTCAGGCTCCGCCCACCTTTTCATTTCCGCAAAATGCATCCGGTGGCCTCAACATCTTATATAGGACACCCTTATTCAGCCGCCCCAACACATTCATCATCGATACCTTATCAACATTTAGCCCCACCATTGTCTAGTAGTGGCTCTTGGCCCAATCCTCCTCCGTTTATGATGACAACACCATCATCTAACCCAACCAATGATTTAATCAAACAAATGATGGACAAGATGTAAAATCTTGAGGCTTCTGTTTCAAGAAGCCGTAACACCCTGACATACGAGCAAGTTTTTCAGGAGCCTATTCATTCTTCTATCCCCCTTCATACATATCCTCCTCAATGGGAATTACCAAAATTTACTCGCTTTAATAGTAAGGAGGACCCTCAACAACACTTGCGATCGTTTAGACATGCTTACTATCTGATTGCTCATGATGATGCCTTACTACTTCGTACCTTCCCCATGTCCTTATCAGGACCTGCCTTGGAGTGGTACAGTGCTTTAGCCTAGCACTCAATCTTCTCCTTTAACTAATTATACCAATCTTTCTTGGATCATTTCTCCATCAATATTTCCAAGAAAGTATCCATTACTCGATCTCTATGCCATCCGACACCAAGACGAATCTATCACAGATTTCATTGGGCGATGGCGGGGCCTCATCAACCAACTTACTTATGCCTTACCTCAGGATGAGCTCATTGAACTCTTTACGCAGGCCTGCACTAAACACATTTCTCCCACCCTCCAAATTCAAACTTTCCACACCTTTGATGAGGCCTTTACTATGGCTCAGAAACTAGAGATTCGGGCCTTAGAGGAGGAGAAATTGAAGTTGCACAACAAAAACTCAAATTTCCGAACCCAAGACTCCACTAACAAACCCAACACCACCAACTCTCATGCATCGGCTACTTCAAATCAAAAGGATTTGTACACACAGTAACGGTCAAATCTCAAGCACCGTCTTATACCCAACCGAAATCCAACTATAAGTATAAAGTCGGGCCCATCAAGTCCACTCCTCGGGAGAAACTTATGATGTGATCTTGGACAAATTTCTTAAAGCAGGAGCTATCACCTTGCCTCCTGTTAAACCTCACTCTGGGTTTGATTCTTCCCGCGCTATACCTTCTTGGTATAAAGAAAATGACTTCTATAACTTCCATCGCGTG
Source organism: Taxus wallichiana var. yunnanensis (assembly GCA_018340775.1). Lineage (NCBI taxonomy): Eukaryota > Viridiplantae > Streptophyta > Pinopsida > Cupressales > Taxaceae > Taxus > Taxus wallichiana. The sequence continues at coordinate 617,893,412 of CM031238.1, forward strand.
AAGGGACACAGCCACGAAAACTGCAAGATGTTGAAAAAAATAGTGCAGGAAATGGTTGATGCAGGGGATATAACCCTCGATAATCCTAATGCCCCTGCTAATCGAAATTTAAAAATCTTCAACAAACCATTTCCAAACCATTCATCTAATAGTAACACAAACCAAGAAACCTTAGCCAGGAGAAGAGTGTGCATGAGATCCATGCGGTTTTCAACTCCCAACCAAGGGCTTCCATTGAAGAAATTCAGATCGAGCCTCTTCACCGAGGTAGGAGTCCTCGCAACCTTCTCCTTCATCGGGACAAGAGGACAACCCCACTATTCCTTTACCCATAAAGGAACCAACCGCCCACAATTCTCTTCTCACGAAAGAGCCTTCTTACACCACATCCCTACAAACCGTGAGCGGATGTTATCCAACTTACATATTTCCCAAATATCTCCTTCCACCACTCTTTACTGCAAAAAAGAAGGATCGCCACTTTTTCTATCGTCCTTAGAATAGAAACCCCTCGAGCCTACATCACCAAATTCCTTAATCTTGACAGATCCTCTAGAACATTCCCTCCTCCCTATCAGGTTCTTCATCGCCTAAATCTTTCCAGCGACCAATTACCCCCGTTGGTGCGTCAAATAGGACTTTTTAGAAGAGCGGTCGGGGACAAAAAGTCCCTCCTCTTTAATGGGAGAGGTTCCCTTATTCTCTAAACGAACTTATTTACAAATACACGAACATTATTTTATGGTCAAACTTGGATATTACGAAAGTGTTTTCCACAAGGATCATCGATTCGCCAGGGAATGAGGAAGGGAAATAAGAAGATGAGCGAGAATGGCAACATTCGAAATTATATATAGCGAGAATAATTCTTCGTGTATGCGAAGTTTCAAAGGATTTAAGACAAGATCATTTGCATTAGCTGAATGGGATTAAATTTAAAGACACAAAGTTAGAAATAACCTTCTTGATTTGTTAATCAAGGACACAAAGTTCCTTCTTGGTTGTACAAGATCATCAGCTTATGCAAAACCAACAAGAGTATGCAATCGAGAGACTAAACGAGTTAGGAACAAAATGATCTTCACAATATTAAAGGAAAACACAGAGACAACAAGAATCAGATAGACAAAGAACGGAAAGCCCTTTTGTATTGATTTCTTTAAGATCTGTTTACACTTTCAACAAAATATCCAAGTTCTTCCTCCTTGAAAATGGCGTGGAAAGGCCATTATATAGATTACAAGTCAGTTACTCTTCGTAACCGTTTCTTTTAACTAAAGAATAGTTAAGTACCGCCAATTGCAATACCATAACTAATTACAAAGAATACGAAAAGAAAGGAAAGAAGAGGAAAGAAAGGAGAAGGAGACAGGTGGCCGGCTATTGGGAGGGACCCACTGTCTTCAGAATCTGCTGCCTGAACTTCTTCAATGACTCAGCTATATCTCTGCCACGAGGGACTGACGTGTTGGTTGCAGACTGAGTCCAAAATCCCAGACATTTCTCCATCTCTTTATCAAACTCGACGTGAGTATGATAGTCTTTGTTTGCTTCTTCAATGGCAGACTGAAGAGAGCAAATTTCCTTTATCTTGTCCTTAGAGATGGAGTCTTCCTTGAAAAGATTATCTTTGACAAAAGCTCTGAACTGAGCTTTGATTTCTTGCAAGGACAAGGGAACGCCAGAGTTTTCATCCTGAAGATGACAATGCATATCCTTGAACGCAGCAGCAGCCAGTGTCTTGAAAGCTTCTCCCTTCTGCCAGCTATTCTTCATTTCTCCTACAGCTTCCTCCAGGACTCTGATTTTCCACTCCACGCTGTAGACCCAAGATTTTGACAGATTGTCCTTAGCATCATCGAAAATCTTGTTCGCCAGTAAGATGTTCTCATCTATCTGGCCCATGAGGCGAAGGTCTACGATGCAACTACTCCAGAGCTTAAGCTCTTTATCCATTACCCCAATAGTAGAGGACAGCCTCTGTTGCAAATTATCTACCTTTCCATGTAGCTTAAAAGCTTCATCGATGAAGTTTAGTCCGGCAACAAGCATGTCATCTACCATGGCTTCGATAGCTCTGCCATAGACAGAATACTTGTGCATATCTTTAATACTTTGCACTTCGTCTTGGCTTAGAATTACAGGAGGCGGTAGAGCAGTCAAGGGGGTAGGGTCCAAAACTTTGTCTTTAGACAAAAGTGACTTGATAAAACTCGTGAGAACTTGGGCTTGTTCTTCTAGCTGCTCAATCGTCTGCTGCCCTTTCTCTACCCTTCCAATAACCCTTGTGACTGTTTCCTGGAGGTTATGAATCTCACCTTCAGGAGTAGACTCTCCCATAGGGATCCTTGAAAGCTCCAAGTCAGATGTCAGCAAGTCTGATTCTGATTTGTCTACTGTGGGCTTAGCAATCTCCAGGAATTGCTGACCTTGAGCATCTGACACAATCCTGGAAGTAGTTCTGGCTTTCTTGGCACGAGAAGGAGTGGTGCCCAACAAGGCTGCTACAGCATCAAAATTTGGTCCCAAGCTTTGAGAGGAGGATTTCCTCTTCCTTTTGTCAACCAGACGTTGCACCCAAGCAAAAGAGGAAGAAGAATCTGCAGGAGAGGCAAGGGGACCAAGAGACAGGGAGCTCATGACACTTAAGGTCTGTGCAGCTGTTGACTCAAGTTGAGATGTGGGAAGAACACTGGAGGTAATGGCGGTAGAAGAATCAGTAGTACCTGGAAGTTCAGTGCTCTGGACCTCCTTATCTGCTGGATTTTCAGGAACACCTGCAGGAGTTGGCATCTCACTTTCTTCACTTTCACTGAGAACAATGATGTTCTCTCGGCCCCATAAACAGCGTGCTGTTTTCTTGGAGGATCATTCTCTGCAGGCTCCTTCTTTACCTCTTTGAGTTTCTTCTTGTATACCTGGGTAGATGGAGAAGGAGTAGATTCCACATGTCCCCGAGCTGTTGAGGCAGAAGGGGTTTTCACCGTGTTCCCGGACTGCGGGCGATGTCTCTCTTATGGGTGTCGAATCATCCCTGGAGCTAGATTCTCCTGAGTGCCTCTTGAATTCTCGGATCTTCTTACTGAACCAGACCCTAGTTCTGATCAAGACTGGAGCAAGAATCTCACCCCGGATCATCTCTCTCTTTCTTGTTCCAATCCAGTCCTCCGAGGAGGAGTGTGCTTAATCACATTTTCATACTCATAAGAGTATAGCTCAAATTATCATCTTGGAGACCTTCGGGAACTTGAGTACAGGCCGAGTTCTTGGATCAATGCGAGGAGAACCTGCCACGATGCCTTCTTACGCTTCAAAATCATCTCGCACATGATCCAGCCCAGTAGTCTTCTGTATCTGCCCTATGATGATATATTATCTTGAGGTTCTGTTCAATGAACTTCTTCAAGTCAAAACAGGTTCTAGGCTTGAAGAAATGAACAGTGATAGGGACCAGGGCTCTTTCTATGTTCTGAGCATCCAGAGCTGTTTTGCATGTATAGTTTCCCAGAGAGATGGGAAAGTGCAAGCCAGAGATCTTCTTGTCTCTGCAAGTTCTGTGCAACTTGTCTAGTTGTCTGCATATTTCAATCAGGGCCATTTTGTCGTTGCAGAACATGGGGAGCCGCAGAGGGGTGCTCTCATAGCCAGCCAGCCTGATATAGGAGAATTTCCTGAATTGAATGAAATAGGCTCCATCTTGTGATATCGTGTTCATGGCTTCATCTGAAAACCTTCTTGCAGTATCACCTTCGAGCAATCTGACCACGTACATGGTGAAAGCATCATTGACCCTTCTAAAATTCCGATTCTGGTCTCTAGGGTGAATCATGGGCGTGAGGCATACACTGGATCATCTTTGTGTGCATCTACATGGAGAAACCAAACCACTTTGCTGGATCTTTGTTAGGGTATACATCGGATATGAAGTCATGTAGAACTTCTTTGTTTCTTTGGACGTTGGATAGCCGCTCACCCAAATTCATACCGATGATCTCTGCCAGATTGATACTTTGTGTTCCCTCGCACACCATGCTTTGATGAGCGGGCACATCCGAAAATGAAATTCATTGGTGGAGGGCAAACCCATAACTCGAGCGACAGCAGATTATGAAGTCTCAGGTTCTTCATTGAAATCTACCTTAAAAAGGGTTTTGGTCGAGACGAGAAGGACCTTTCTTAAGGTTCTTCAACCAAGACTTCGCCACTCGAGCTTTATATTTATCACCTGTCTTGGTTGAACATGGCCTCGTGCTTGATCTCGAGAGATGACTATAGCATTTTCCATCTCCGAATCCTCGAGCAGCTCCAATGGCGGCAGCTGGTCGGCAGCAATGAGCTCCCGTGTACGTTTGTCAATTTTCTCATAAGCGGGGTCGAAGTGAGCTCCGCATGAAAGTACAGTATCAGCACACTGCACTGAGATAGGGAATCCTCCGGTGAAAGCTAAACCGCTATCGTTAATCATCTGTGCCATTGGCGTAGGGTTTGCATCTGTCATTCTTGACCAAAAATCACCGAAGTCTAGATGACGAGCTTCACTGTCTCCGATATTGCTAACGGCAGACTCGAGTGGAGAAATTTGCTCCTGCCCCTGAAACTTGATCTTCATATTGATAGATTCGGAGCTGCGACCTAGACTCTGGAAGGAATTTGCAAAGGGAAGGGATATTTGCGCAGGGAACTAGATTGCAAGGGTTTGAGCAAACGACATAGCAAGGAAGCAATGCGAAAATGCGAAGGTGGTATGCTTGGTTATATAGCCGTTTGAGGAGCGGAATGAATTTAATGCGCATTGAATACACAACCACCAATTTGAAAAATATCATACTTGGAGCGAGCGGGGAAAAACTAAGTGCGAATGACACTAGGTACGCTTGGGACATGTGAGACGCGAATGCGCGAAACACGCGGCTCGGCCGGTTCGGGCGAAACAGGGAGAGGACGCACAAATGCATTTGGGACAAATGGGATGAAAATGTGCGAAGTACGCGATTCGGGTGTTTCGGCCGAAATTGGAACAACGGGCCCATTTGGACTTGGGACATTCGGGACAAAAAGTTCAAACGCGACTTGACCGCTCGGCCACCAAATTAGGAAAGCTCGCACTTTTTCAAATGGGGCAGTTGGGACGAAAAGTTCCGAAGGACGCGGTTCGGGCAAATCGGCCGAAAATGGGAAAGCTCGCACTTTTTAACTTTGGGACATTTGGGACAGGAAAGTGCGAAGTACGCGGGAAGGATGATTCGGCCGAAATTGGAACAACACGCAAAATAAGTTTTGGGACACTTGGGACAAAATTTTCCGACGGCCCGAAAATGGGACAACTTCTGGGATTTCGCCGATCGGGGAACAGAGTGCATTTTTGTACTTGGGACACTTGGGACAAAAAGTTCCGACAGGCCCGAAAATCACACAAAAAGACCCAAAACACAATTTTTTCAACTTCACGACTTAGGCACTTCAGAGAAGAACTCTTCAACTCAAAATTTTGAAAATTTTACTCTTATCAGAGCGGGAAATTTTGAGTGGACAACAACCCCTTAACACCCATTGATACATAAGACCTCATTTGCCCCCTGTATCACACCCCCATGACCAAAATATTAGCCCATTTCTCTTCCATATCAAAATGCCCATCCATACGTGAAGATTGTCATCCCCGTAAGATAGACGACTCTTATGGGAATGTTTGAGAACACCATGCTCTACTTAAATGCAAATGACTAATCCAGACACACCTCTACCATATACCCAAAGTTTTTACAAAATCTCAAAATGCCTATGTCCTCACCTCCACCCCTGCCATCTCCACCAAATACCTCATCCACCTCTATCAACCTAACTAAACCTTCCCCTACGCTGGGACTTCACCAATCCCGACTAACGCACCCACCTAAACGGTTAGACTTATCCAAAAATAAAGTCGTCAATCCATCTAGAGACAGACCCAATCTCCTCAAGTCCAATCTATGCCTCCGCCACAACTAAAACCCTCACCCCGATCACACCATTACAAAGCGAGCACGGCTTCAACCCTCACCGTCACACCTACCTTCTATATGGGGCCTCACCCTCCACCTTGCCTCAATACACCATGTCTCCCACACGACTAGCACCTCTGCACCCACACGAAAATCCACAGGCATCTCAACACCATCGCCCCAAGTATCTTGCCTACCTACCAACCCTAAGCAAACTCAATCATCGAAGGACTTGTTTACTACCACTCCTCTTTCCCCGTGGTTGTTTCCTACCACCACGTCATCTGTGGCCTCATCATCTAACCAGCTAAACATGACTTCTGCGTAGAAGAAGCCACGCCTAGTTAAACCCAATCATCAAAATCCCTTGCCTAAACCACCACCCGTACGAACCACTCATACCCAACCATTACCAAAACAATTAATAATCTCACCCACTCAATCAATAGCCTCATCTTCATTTGACCCACTCAAAGGATCTTACGCCAAGATCCTTGATATGCTGGTAGGGGATGCAACCATTTCCCTACCCCCACTCAGACCCTATGATCCATCTAAACCTCGACCTATAGGTTATGATGAATCTAAAATTTGTGCCTACCACTGCACACCAGGACACAATGTAGAAGGATGCAAAGCTTTGAAATCCATCCTTCACCAGTTTCCTATCTTGGATAGAAAATCTCGGACAACTTACTGAATCCCCTATACCACCCTGTCTCCACCTCGCAAAATCTATCATCATTGCAACCCCACCTCTCGAGAACAATGACTTATCGCTATCATCTTCCTCGTCTCGCATTCATGAGATCAACATGATTAGCATTGCTACTCGAGGTCAGAAAAACAATGGAAAAGCTAAAGAAAGCACACCTGCGGCCTCTCTTTCTTCTTCCGCCATCCCGATCGCACCACCACCTAAAGTGGTTATTCATGGACCTACCTATCCAGTCTCTGATGGAGTTTCCCATCGCACTATGATCAAACAACTTCACCAATCTCCTATAAAAATGACACTCTATGATCTCATTCAAACATCTAAATCGCATCGACAAGCTCTAATTGAGATCCTTCAAGGGATAGAGGTCCTACCTAACGAAACCCTACTCATCGCTTCCATCTTCACACCCAACCACGTCACTTCTCTCACCAAACAACCTACCTCCACAACCACCTCTGTCCCTATACAGCAAGTCGTTCTTGTTAGTTTTTCCGAAGAAGAAATTGTCATCTTTGGTGCAGAAGATCCTGACCCCGCTCTTTTCATCTCGGCTTATGTCCGGACATCCAGGTACATCATGTTATGATCGATGGGGTGCTTAGCCTAAACATCGTCTCTTCTAAAGCCTTCCAACAGATGAATATCCCTCCTAGCTACATGTGTGCCAACCCCACCATGTTGCATTCATTCAACGATGCTATTACTTCTACCCTAGGCACCGTGATCCTTAACATTCATGTAGGGCCACGTACCTTACTCGAACTCTTCTATGTCCTTGAGGGAGAATTCTAATACATGTTGTTAGGCCACCCTTGGATCTGGGCTATGGGATGTGTTCCCTCTACCTTACATAGATGCATCAAATTCGAGTATGAAGGGAAGTCATACACCGTCACAGCGGACGCTTCCCCTTCAAAACCTGCAATATGTTATACCACCCTAATGATGTTTTGTACCCGTCAAGACACCCATTGATCCAACCCAACCATCTACTTCAACCACGCCTCAACCATCCACCTTAGCCACACCCACACCTTCAACCAATGAAACCACCGACGCAAATACTTCTTCCTTTCCCGCAGACAACATCCCAACCTCGGATCCCTTGGTAAGTGTTTTTAACACCTTACACCGGGGAGTACCGCCTATACAATGTTAGCACCTTCCCTACTCCACAAGAGTATGGACGATTCTGAGCGCATCCTACCTACGACCGTCGTGTGGGGGAGGTGATCTCCTACGGACCACCTAATTGCCGCACCAACCTAATGTATGGGGGTGTCGACGCATCCTCTGTCACCCCCAAACCTCCCCTTGGTGTGATTCCCTTCCAATCATATTTTCAATATCTAACCAATGTCGTTTCACCCTCACCTTCCTGACACGCTGTGCTTGGAAGGGTTTTGGTTTCGGTCTTTATGAGCAAGGACGACATACGGTTATTCCCATGACTACACGCAAACACAAAGATCGTAGTGGTCTTGGATTTTCTGAACCACCTACACTGAAGAAACCTCATGTCAATTATATCCAAGATGATGACGAAGTCACACCTTCCAAACCATCATCGCCTATTTTACCATCTTCACCCACGGAGTCGATAGACCCGGAATCTATCCCTCCTAACTTTTTTTTTTTCATGAATGCTATCTTCCTAGGTCCTCTCACTTATCAACGTGATGGTGAAGACCCATATTCTCTCCCCTTTTATATCCAGACATGATCGAAGAATACTTTCCTTTGATTAATGTTGTGGAGTGCCAGGATGATGACTCCATCCTCACCTACCTTGGTGCAGACGACTCTTATATTCAATGTGCCTTACCATCTAAAACCCAAACCATGTTGAATGAGTCGACTATAGAAATCAACATCCACATAGAAGATGATCCTCACATTCTAAAGATCGACAATCTCTCGACGCATTAGAACAAGCCGCCTTCACTACCTTTCTCCATGCCCGCAATCAAGCTTTCACTTGGTCCTATGCTTCGACATGCCAGGAATCGATCCTGACATTGCTATCCATAACATCACTCTGAAACCAGACTCCAAACCAGTTAAATAGAAGCTGAGAAAATGCATCCACACATTGCCCTCTTGGTTAAAGAAGAGCTTCAACGACTCCTTTTTGTTTCTTTCATCTTACCTATTGACTATCCGCAATGGATTTCTAATGTTGTACCTGTCACTAAAGTGACGGGGGACTTCGGATATGTACAGATTTTCAGAACTTAACCTTGCTTACCCAAAGGATGACTTCCCCTTACCTAGTATTGATCAACTTGTCGATCTCACTTTGCGGGCCATGAGATGCTTTCTCTCATGGATGGTTTATTGGGATACAATCAAATTTTAGTAGCCCGACCGATCAACATAAAACCACCTTCATTACCCCCGAGGAACCTTCCGATATCATGTCATGACATTTGGCCTTAAGAATGATGGTGCGACCTATCGGCGGGCTATGACTTACATTTTCATGACATTATGCACACTATCCTTGAGGATTATGTCGATGATCTTCTTAGAAAATCTAAACATCGCGGTGAACATCTTGATGTTCTAACCATTATTTTGATCGATCATTTATTACAATACTATGTTCATCTTCAACCAAAGAAATGTGTCTTTGGTGTCCTTTCAGAAAACTCCTTACCTTTATCATCTCTTTGTGTGCCATTAAGGTCAACCTAGCTAAAGTCAAGGCTATCTTAGAAATGCCCCCACCCACTAACCTAAAGCAATTGCATAGTTTACGGGAAAACTCCAATCTATCTGGTGTTTCATCTCACAACTCTCGGATTGATGTCAACCTTTCCATCATCTCCTTAAAAAGGACATTTTATTTCAATGTAACGAGGAGTGCCATCGATCCTTTGAGGCTCTTAAAACTTATCTCTTGCAGATCACCCGTGCTTATCCCACCTCGGGACGATTGCCCTTTCTACCTTTACCTTTCGCCACACCGACCATGTCAGTAGGAGCCATGCTCGCACATCGTGACTTTGAGAATTGAGAACAAGCAGTTTATTACATAAGCTATACTCTTGTGGATTACGAAACTAGGTATACACACGTCGAACATTTGTGCCTAGCCCTATCATTCGTGGCCACTAAACTCCGACATTACCTCCTAAATCACAAAACTTTTGTCATCACCAATGCTCACCCCATACATTATATGTACACCAAACCTCATCTAAACCAACACATCACCCGATGGTTTATGCTCCTCACCGACCTCGACCTTGAGTTCATACACCGTAAATCACCAAAGGACAAACTATCGCACCAACTCACGGAAGCCCCTTTACAGGGAACAATTTACTAATTTTACTTTCCCTAATGAACTCATCGTAACTCTTTCGCTCGGTGATGCGTCTTATCCGATGACTCTCTTCTTGATGGATCTACATGCCGGCGCGGTGAGGGGGGTAGGCGTTTTCTCATTCCTCTTGAAGGTGAACCTATGCCTCTTTCATTCGAGCTTGATTTCCCCTACACTAACAATACAACTGGAATATGAGGCCCTTGTTCGGTCTCCATGTTATGTTACACTTAGGTGTGAAGTCTATTAACATTTTCGGTGACTCTCAATTGGTAGTAAATCAAGTTACTGGCATCTACCAATGTAAAAATGAGGAACTTCAAAAGTACAAATGTTACGTAGATTCACTTTTGACCTTATTTACCCATTATACTATCCAAACCGTTCCACGCTCAACTAATAAATTTACGAGATACTATGGCTTGCTTGGCCTCGCAAATTCCTACATCACCAACTGACTCTGACATATTTGTCTTGGTCCAACAACTCTTTGCCCCATCTTACTTAGGCCCAGATGTTTGTATGGTAAATAATGCATCTGTTTGGATCGCGAGATACCAGTATCACCAATTTCGCGACTACCTTACAACCTCTGTTCTCCCACCTGACCTTAGTAGTAATGGAAAATGCACTTTTCTTAAAGGTGTTTCTCATTATGTCATCATGGGGGGACTCCTCTATAAACATGGCTTCGATGGTATCCTCCTTCGATGTCTAACCAGTGCTGAAGTCACTCATACCATCCAACAAGTCCATGACGGAATTTGTGGTGGGCACTTTAGTGGCTTTGCCATGGCCAAGCGGATCCTTCACCTAGGATATTATTGGCCTACTCTTAATAAATACTGCTATGAATATGTTAAGTGTTGTGTTATGTGTCAACAGCATGCCAACCTTCAACATACTCCCAGCCATCCGCTATAGGTCGCATGAGATCTTTGGCCTTTCTCACAATGGGGTTTGGACCTTATTGGTGAGATTCATCCACCTTATTTGCAATGTCACCGTTGGATCATCATGGCAAGAACCGAATATAACACTAAATGGGTGGAGGTCGTTCCACTTGTTTCAACCAAAAAGGAGAAAATTGTTGAATTCATCAATCATAACATTATTTGTCGTTTGGTGTTCCTCATCGCTTGATAACGATAATGGAAAATCTTTCAAAAATAAGTCATGTTATTCTGAGCCCTTTGTGACAACTTTGGTATCAAACTTAGCTTCTCATCACCCTACTATCCACGAGAAAATGGTCAAGTTGAATCTTCTAACAAAACCTTAACTAAAATTCTCATGAAATTCGTTAACGATTCTAGTCAAAACTGGCATGATCACATCCCATTTTCCCTTTGGGCTTTTCATACTAGCATTCATACTTCCACTAATGCCACACCATTCTCTCTGGTGTATGGTACCGAGGCTGTCTTGCCTCTCAAAATACAAATCCCTTCCCTTAGAATATCTCTCCAGGATATTCTCACCAATGATGACTTCCGCCAAGAGCAGTTAGCCCAATTGGAGCTTCTTGACGAGCGTCGTCTTACCACTCTTGACCACCTTCAAATTTATCAAAAGCGCATCAAGCGTAAGCAAATTCAAGCATACCTTTAAAATTGGTGATCTTGTCCTCAAAGAGAATCAACATGTAACCAAACTAGAAAAGAGCAAACGTGGAAAATTTGCTCCTAATTGGATTGGGCCTTACATTATCACTCACACTTATGGATCAGGTACTTATCGTTTAGCTTCACTTAATGGTAAACCTGAGCCTGAACCCCTTAATGCCTTGCATCTCCAACCATTCTACTATTGAATTTAGTGTTACATCACTCCTTATCCACCTTGTGCTTGTCCCTTGAGCTCATTTACCACCTCATACACCTTTTTTTCGTGCATCTCAAAGTAAAATCAAACCCACGTGGTTTGATCATCACCTCCTCTTAAAGAGGCCTTCTCCTTCTTAGTCTGGGCCATGACTTAAAAGTATCAAAATAACAAGTTCTCAATTATACAATTATGGGATATTCTTGAGTCAAACTTCCTGCAAAACTAGATGCTTCATGCCAAACAGACATCTAGACCTCCAAGCTATAAACTAGACTGCTCCCTCGAAGGACAGCTATGTGCAAAGCCACATCTGCTACTATAACTAGACTGCTCCCTCGAAGGACAGCTATGTGTAACGCCACGTCTGCTACTATAAGTAGATTGCTCCCTCGAAGGACAGCTATACAAAGTCAGCCTCTATCAGAAGCTTCTCACATTGATCAGCTTCATGAAGACCTCAAGAACAACAAAATGCATATCCCATATAGACTTCCCACATCAATCAGTCTATATCCAGAAAAATCAAAGCAGTATTCAAAAGTACTTTTGAGTCATGGACTTGTCTATTTTGGTTTGGTTCTCTTCCGTCAGAATAATCACCTTATAACAAGTTCTCTACGCCCCAGCTATACCATCCACCTCTCCTCACCATTCTTCACAATAACAAAACTCAAGGGACATGCGTATATCTGATATATTGTGATTATACAACTCTTTTCACCTATCAACTTCTCGCCTATGTAAGGTACCTAGGGATTCAAGCTCATCCTACGATGATACGTGGTTTGTTTAGCTCTTTCCAACTATGGGACACTTTTTGCCTCTTTTACCCGAATCTAGGATTGTGTGTTGACCTTAATTAGGACATGGTTTCCTATGCTTGGGTAGGTTAACCCTCACTTCACCTATACCCACACCAACACCAACAACATTACTCTACCAACATCAAAATTTTACCAACCAACAAATTACCTATACCACATTGCCTGAATTCACCTTTCCCTGGTCCTAAGGGAGAACTACATCGGTCTGAGGCCCCTCCTTGCTTTGTGCAATGGGCTATGTAGGCAGCACTTAGGAGACATGGGGTCTCCCAAGGTTAGCTTGACCATCCCCTACCATAACCTATCATGTGTTGTGTTTTCCTTAAAAATATAAATATTTTCACGTATTTATATTGATAACACTCACCTTTGTCCCTTATCCACCAATCTCCATTTTTCACCACATCACCTACCCCCGGCTTTACTAAATAGCCTTATTTTGAATTCATCGGCCCAACCTAAGGCCGCAACTCAACCAATCGGCCCAACCCAAGGCCGCAACCAACCAATCGGCCCAACCCAAGGCCGCAACCAACCAATCGGCCCGACCCAAGGCTACAACCAATCAATCGGCCCGACCCAAGGCCGCAACCAACCAATTAGCGACCCAAGGCTGCAACCAATCAATCGGCCCGACCCAAGGCCGCAACCAATCAATCGGCCTAACCCAAGGCCGTAACCAATCAATCGGCATGACCCAAGGCTGCAACCAACCAATCAACCCGACCCACGGCCGCACCTAACCAATCGGCCCGACCCAAGGCCGCACCAATTAAGTACCTCAACCGAGGCCCGTAAATTATGATTCTATCCACCCATCATGTAGTTTTTGATCAATCAAGCTCACCTGTTTGTGTTTTAACATGACTAGGATACTTGAATTGATCAGCCAACCAGCTTTGCCTAGATCGAAACCGTGATGTTTATCTCAACCAAACCAACCATTTGGGTCTTGCCAAACATGCCTAAACATTCTGGTACCTTACCCATTATATCCCCTGGAGCTACTTCCTATGCCTTGGATACCAGGATTATATCAACCTTGTTTGGATAAACTATCGACCTTTACTATGAATTGATTGTTTACTCTTGAAATCGTGTACCACTGGTCGCACTACGCATTTCAACATGCATCGGCTTCTTTGAACTTACCCCACCATCTTACCACCTCTCATCATCATTTACCTTTATCAACCCTATCCCTGATTTCATGTCGCCTCAATCTGTGATAGATTTGAGGGGATTACCTATACCCTTAACTAGGGCAACCAATTTTTATTATTGCTAGTGCGGCTTTTAAGACAAGCTACATGACAACAAGGGGCAAATGCGAGATACCAAATTTGGGTCTTACGACACCACATGCCCATATCTCGTCCCATGACCTAACCCTACCTCACCACCTAAACCTTACACACTTTGAATTATTTATTAATTACCTTATAATTAATAAATTCACATCTCTAACCCTACCACCTCACCTCTCCACCTCACTATGACCTGACTAGCCCTAACCCTAAACTAACCTAATTAAGACCTATGACTTGGTCCGACCCACACCCATGACTCATCACCCCTCACCCGCATCAAAATGAACCTAATAATGACTTGACCAAGCCCACAACTAACCCCTCGGGAGAAAAGGAGGGAAAGTTGGCTATTTTACTAAAAATAGCCAACTTTGACCTAACCGACATCGGTCCCTACACGGCGGCGGTGTCGGTTAGCTAACTACCATCGGTTCCACAGTAAATGACCTCCCAACTAAAATGAGAGGATCCGAATCCATTTGCAAGGGAGAGACAAGTGAGAAGGAGAGAAGAGTTTGCAAAGAGGAGCATCGAGCCCAAAATTGGACTGAGCAACTAGAGCATTGTCACACTCATCCAAAATGGGTAGAGTCGGAGGATAGCTTCATCAGATCACTTCGATTGCTGGATCATCCCAACTGGACCTTACCTTCGCCACTGCATTCTTTGGACCTGCATCCACATCAGAAACTAGTAAGTAGTCTCTTTTATCACCTTGTATGCTTCTAGACACTACTTTGTGAAATTTTAATTCATAGGGATTATAAGCTCACTCCTGGATCTACTACCCGGCAACAACCTACACCTAACCTTTAGTCATCCATCTCTATATTACCCCAAAGACAGCTCTCTCACTCTCTGAGTCTTCTCTATCACCCTACTACTCCCCTCAACCATCTACCAACCTTCCAAACCTCATAACCACCTTACACCAACCTCCATTTAAAAATCCCTAAATCACTGCCCCTACCGATATCGGTTATTCCCTATTGGTACCGGTTTCATAACCGCGATCGGTTATCCAGTGACCGGCATCGGTCACTGTGACTTATACCAAAACCAACCTTTCACCTATTCACCTCAAAGAAATCTCATGTCTAGCCTGGTCTATCCCTGTAACTTGATCTGAACATATCAATAACCAGTGACCAGACAAATAAGCATGACATTCTATTATTGGTAGTTTAGTCTCTATTGCTTTTAGTAACGAGATGCCTAAATCGTGAGTTCGCAATAGCTTCTTTATTATCATTTGCATCAATTTGTATTAAAATGAAATTGACCACCTTCGAAAGGAAGTCTAATAATTCCTCGGCCCAAGGCAGTTCCCTCACTTATTGTCTAACTAAAATCTAGTGATCTTGCATTCTTATTTACAGGTAGTCCTTCCTAGACAAAAAGGAGCCCTATCTTGTTTCTCAAGAGAATGAAAGGATAGAAATAACTCTATTCGGAATCAAATTCTGTGCGAAAAAGGAGGAGTCAAGCTACTTTTACGAAAGAAACAAAAGTAGAGAAAACATTCATGGAAGAGAACAAGATTGGATAGGTGATGACCATTATGGTATCCTCCAAGATGAAAATTTCAAAGGAAGATGTGATGAGGGATATATGTGATGATGTCTCCTTGAGAGGGTTGACAAGAATGGAAGATACGACACCGCTCCCGAAAAGGAGAAGAGAGAAATTTTATAGAGAGGGGGAAGAGGACATTGAATAAGACAAGGATATGGAATAGAGCGGACATGGTGGAGGAGGATAACAAGGAAAGAAGAGGAACAGAATAATAGATAAGGGTGATAAGATAATAAGGGAAGGAGGAAGAACAAACAAGGAAAAGACGAGATGGGAAGAGGGAAGAGATGAGAGAAGAGGAATGAGATGTACCATATCAAAGAAGTAGAAGAGATAATAAAGAGGGAAGACGGTGGAAGAAGAAAATGATGAAGGATAAAGAAGAAGAGGACAAGCAAATGATAAAATAGATGGTGAAGGAGAAAGGAAAATTAAAAGGGAAAGAGAAGATAGAAGAGGACAAAGTAGAGGGTGAAAATGTAAGGGAGATGTGCAATATGAAAGTAGTGGAAACCAAGAAATATAAAACACTTAGAAGATGATGAATAGAAATGGCAAAAAATGGAGAGGGATGCATAGGAGTGTAAGGAAGGAAGACAAGAGATGATGGTGCGGGAAATCATTGAAACAATGAGGGACCAAGAAAATGAATGGCTAGAGAGGAATGTACATGAGTAGTGGATGATTATAAGAAGTGCAAGAAAGGTCAAAAGTGAAGTAGGCAAGGGATGAAAAATGGAGAAGGAAATAAGAGATAGGAATGATAGGGGAAAAAGGAAAAAAAAGAACAAGACAAGGAAATGAAAGAGGAGAGGGTTAAAACATAAAAAGGGAGATGGAGATCAAAAATGAATGGAGTGTAGAAAGGTGAAGAGGATGAAGGAAGAGAAATAATGGAACATGAAAGATATGACAGAGCTGAGATAAGAAGTAAAAGGAAGAGGTAAAGAAAACAAAAATAGATGGAAGAGAATATTAGATAAGGATAATGGGAGAGACAAACAAGAAGATGATGAGAGTAAGGGGTAAAATCAGGAAAAAGGAAGATAAGGATGGAATAATGAATGGGATGAGGAATATGAAGGAGTTAAAGAAGATGAAAAAGAGGAGGTAGAATGGAGAAAAGAAAGAAACGATGAGGGACCAGGAAGATGTGGAGAAGATGAGAGAAAAGAAGAGAAACTGGTACATAATGATGGAAAAGGTAGGGGTGATAGAGAAAGGAAGGGGTGGTAATGGGGAAGTGAAAATGAAATGGGAAGAAGAGATGACAGAATGGATACAGGGAATAATATCGAAGGAGCCTAGTCCTCATGAGGAAAACCCGGAGTAAATAATATGAAATAGACAGGATAGAAATGCATGTGGAGTGTGAGAGGATAAAAATATTGGACAACATTGGTGAGCCAGGATATCAATGGGGAAGTAAGAAGGAAGTGCGAGAGAAAAAACGGGGATGAAGATGATACGAGAGGAAGTGAAAGAAAACAAGGGTAGAAAGGAGGAGAGGACAATAGAGAAAATGATGCAAAAAGAAGGAAACCAAAAGGGGAGATATGTAGCATAGAGTGAACAATATCGTGAATGTAAAGAGAATTTGGATGGGAGGAATGACATAGATTGGAAAATAGGTGTAGCTGTATGGAATGAGGATAATTTGATGACAAGAAAATAGAGAGAGGTTGTATGATGAATACAGTAGAGATATGGGCAACGAAGGATGAAATATGGAGAGGTGGCAAAGAAAAAGAGAGGAAGGGATAGAAGAGGCAATGTCGGCAAAGGGATGTTAGGAAAATTACACTGATAATGATCGGTCGGGAAGGATGGGAGGAAAGGTGAGAAGAGGTAAAAATTAAATGAGGAATGGAAGAGGAAATTCCAATGAAGGGATGTTAGGAGAAGTGCACCGATAATGATTGGTGTACACAGTGGAGGAAGGAATGGAGAAGAAAAGGAGAAGTTCAAAGAGAGGGAAAAAAGTCACTAGAATGGGGATGAGCAATTTTTAGGAGAAGTCCACTTGATAATTATGAGGGTAGAAATGGAAGATGATGATGAAAGAAAATTAGATGAATACCAAAAACAATGGTGGGTTAACATGGGGGTAGATACATGGGAGAACTTGAGAAGAGGGAGTGGAAAGAGTAACAAAAGGAGGGATAACGATTTGTGGAAAGATGAAGGCAAGGAGAGGATGCAGTGGATAAGGATGAATGAGAGAAATATGAAGAAACAAGACATGAAAAGAATGGAAAGAAATGGTATGAAGGATGATGGATCAAGGAGGGGAAAATGGGGAAAGGAACATGGTGATAAACGAAAGATAGGAGATGCACTATGTGATATGATAAGGAGAAAAGGAAAATGGTAGGGAAAAAATGTGGTTGGTAGGGGAGGCTAGGAGGAAGAAATGATCAACTGGGGGAATGAAAAATGAGGCAAGGGAGAATGCCAAAATGATGAGTTCAACTTAAGGGGGACCCATAAGTGAGATTGTCTTACTGAACGAAAGTGGTTAAGTAAGATTTCAAGTGAGGGATGATGGAGATGAAAAGTGGGAAAAAAAAAGGTGGCATTTGCGAGAATGGAAGAGGAGGTGAGAGGATGTGATGATGGGGTTAACAAAAAAATGTGGATGGTGTTTATATGGAGTGATGGGCGAAAGCAAACAACAGATCATCCTTAAGAGGGACTCTTAAGTAAGATTTCCATGTCGCATGAGTGGTTAAGTAAGATCACCAAACCGAGTGATGATATGAAAGGTGAAAGACAAGAGTGTAATGGGTACATGGGTGGAATGGTTGGTTGGAGTAGATGAATATGATGAGAGGTGGGAGAAATAAGATGAGGGAAATATGATGAGATGGGGAAGGGTAGATGATAAATCAACCTTAAGAGGGACTCTTAAGTAAGATTTCCATGCGAGGGATGGTTAAGTAGGATTGCCAAGCTGAAGAAGAAGAAGAATGATGAGAATAAGTGATTGATAGATAGGAAGAGGGCATGACAAGATGGACTGAAGGGGAACCCTTAAGTGAATTTTCCATATTGTGAGAGTGTGTAAGTAAGATTACCGAGTAGAAGATGGATACTAGGAAGGATGAGAAAAGAATAAGTGGTGTATGCCAAAATGGAGCAAGAGGTGAAAGGAGGTGATAATAAGGAAAGAAGGAAACAAAGGGGTGTGACACGGATGGATGGAGGAACATATGCGGTGTAGGATGGAGAGAGTGAGGGGAATCCTTATCTAGGATTCCCACATGGTGAGAATGATGATGCAAGAGTGGCAAAGGGAAGAGATGGAGTAGAAAGAAATTTTTAGTGGTGATTGTCATTCGATGGAATAGGAAATGGTGAAGGAGTTTCTACAGTGGCGGATCTTAGGAAAGGGGTATATTCCAACTAAGAGTCTCAGATTGTATGGATGGTTAAGTAAGATTGTCAAGTTGAAAGTGAAAGGATGAAAGGGGAAAGGAATAATGAAACATGTGAGGGAGGAAGTGATGTCAGTAAAATAATGTTAGGGGAAAACAAACAATAATTATTAGTGATGAAGGATGGGTGAAGAAACAACGGAGAAGGATGAAAAGGGTGAGAAGAGCAGTAGAGAATGATATGGAGTGAATTTTAGGGGAAAACTAACAATAACTTCATTAATGGATACATAGTGAAACTTAAAAGATATAGTGGGAAGAGTATAAGAAGCATGAATGATTATGTGTGACAAGATGATGATAAGGAGGGGATGTGGAAGATGAGGATGAATGAGGTGAGGATGAGGAAACAAGACATGAAAAGGATGGCGAATGAGAAAGGGTAATTGTAGGGGAAAATTTTGGTTGGTAAAGGATACTAGGAGGAAGGAATGGTCAATGGATATGATTCTAGAATGAGGATTTTTCCAGAATGACAAGTCTACTTTGAGTAAGATTGTCATGTTGTGTGAATAGTTAAGTAGACGTGCCAAGCTAGGGATGAAAATCTAGGAATGGTGAGAAAGGTGATGTTTGTGCTATGTGATAGATAGGAACAAGAAAGGTGAGAAGGGTGATGGGGAGATAATTGACAAGAAGATAAAGGTGATGCGGAGGATGGATGGAGGAAGGTCATGTTGGCCATGGTGGGGATGAGGAGCTGCAGAATAACAAACTCTCTTTGAGAGGGATCCTCAAGTAGGATTCACAAACTACAACATAGATCAAGTAGAATTCCCAAACCGAATAGTGCATTAGAGAGAGTGTTTATAAATAGTAACAAATTTCATGGATTTATGGATGATGTTAATTGATGACATCCTTAGAACAAACATATGGATGTAGATTTCATGATTTGAAATTTCATCTGTAAGAATGTGATTGTGATAAAAGGTGACCTTCACGAGATAAGTGACACATAATTGTAGTATGGGTCATATGTGGAAACTATAATTCAAACTAGATTGGAGGTAAACTAGAAAGAGAAGCATTGAATGCATTGTACTTGCAGCCAATAACATGTGTTAGTGCATAAACAACAACATAGTTAGTTATACCAAAATACCATGAGGGATATGTGGATGAAATATGCTCATAAACCTAATGTCATCACGAAGAAGGGTTGGAGATGTAATTTGTACGTGGGAAGAGGGTTCTCCAAAAGTGGTATTCCCTAAGTCTATGCCCCAACTCTGGGAAATGGGAAGAACAATAATAGAAGAAAGCTTATCAATGTGGGAAGCTTTCTGAGAATGTTGATAAAAGGAAAGTTGGTCAATGCAGGGAAGCCTTCAAAATTCCATAAATAAAGAGTATCCATCCTTCGAGGGTATGGTCTACTTTATATATAATATGGATGACAAGAATAATATATATGATAATTGTCCTTTGAGGATCAAACTATTTCTTTTGATTTTGACTTTTTTTTTTTTTTCTACATGAATAGTTGTCCTTGGGAGGGATCAGTCTATTTTTGATAATGTTGATTTCGATAACAACATCTATAAATTTTGACTTGACATGGGGAGAGTTGGTACTAGATAGGTAGAAACTTGGGAAGGGATAAAGATGTACAAGAGACATCCTTGGACCCTTTCGCATGGCTGCAATAGGAGAATGAGAGGGTGATGGATGTAATGATTGTGGAGTCCTTACCAAATGGGAGAACTTATCCATAATGAATATGTTATGATCATAGATTCGTGGTGCCCATATTTAAGGTCATATCTAAGGAGTGATGGTAGACCACATAGTTCATATCATTACCATGATAGATGGAAGGGACTAATGATGGAGGAATGATCTAAAGGTATGACTATTTGCACATAGGGAGATATGTTAACAATAGAATGGCCATAAGTGCAATGCATTAAGTGGTTCAGTCTCTAGCTTACCATTAAGGGAAGCCAAATGATATGCCCCAGACCCATACTTATGTGTGATAATGTATGGTTTGATCTAGTTGGGAGAAAAATTTCCCATTGGCTCATTTCTAGGGTAGTGACATTATGAGTTTCTTTTAAGATGAGGTCACCTATTTTAAAGTCGTGTTTATTGATATACTTGCTATAAGCACGTTGGATGTGTTCTTTATAAACATGATGGTTTTAAAGAGTGATAAGTTAATGCTCATCTAACAACTCAAGTTGTACTAGATGTTTTTAGCGATAATCTTCATCAGAAATGAAGTCACGAAGAGACACACGTAAGGATGGAATTTGAACTTTGAGAGGGAGAATGGATTTAGAATTGTAAACAAGAGAAAATGGAGTGGCCCCTGTGGAGGTGCGAATACTAGTGCAATAGGCCCACAGGGAAAAAGGAAGCTGGAGATGCCAATTCCAACCTGCTTGATCAATGTCTTGGCAAGGATATTTCAGAGAGTTTTATTGGTAGCTTCAGCTTGGTCGTTAGCTTGAGGATAATATGGGGAAGAAAAGCTAAGTTGGATGTTGAATGCATTGCAAATTTTTTTAAGATCCTTATTTTTAAAGGACTTTTTGTTATCCATAACAAGTTTATGTGGAACGTTGAAGTGAAAAATGATGTGTTGATAAATGAAATTAATGATTGGGCTAGATTTAGTCAAGGTGAGTGGGATTGCTTCCACCCATTTAGTGAAATATTTTGTAGCAATGATAATAGAATGATGTTTTTATGACGATCGGGATTAATTAGACCAATAAGATCAAGACCCCATTGCAAAAAGGGCCATAGGTCCCGAGTAGGATGCAAATCTTGGCTAGGAACACGGATGAGATTAGAGTGTTGTTGACATTTTTCACACTTCTTGACATACTCACAACAATCATGATTAAGGAAGGCCAATAATAGCTGAGATGGAGAATGCACTTAGTAATAGATAAGCCACTAAAGTTTCCACCACAAATTCCATCGTGGACTTCTTAGATAGCTCAAGAGGCTTCATGGGATTTAAGGCATCGAAGAAGGATACCATCAAATCCGCATTTATTAAGAATTCTTCCAAGGATCACATAGCAGGTAGCGCGTTGGATGAAATATTCCTTAGCATTTCTAGATATATCAAAAGGAGTGATAGATTTGGATAAATAATTGAAGATATGAGAATACCAAAGGTCTAATGAATCAAATTCAACAGGATGGATTTGGGATATGTCATGAAATGGTTTTTCATGACTATGTACAATGACAGAAAGCTTGGGCTCTTGCATTGTCCAAGGGATAAGGGTGACAAGGATGCCATCGTATCAACAAAATGATTGGTCACCAGGGATAGCTTGATGGTGTAAGAATCAAAGGTTTTAAGAAAAAGATGAGAAATGTCACGATATTGTTGTAGAGTATCACTTTTACACTGATACTCACTGTGACTTGTTTTATTACAAGTTTAGAATCACCATAGATGTCAAGAATCAGAATGCCTAGAAAAAAGCAGGTTTCTAGTCCTAGTATAAGGGCTTCATATTCGCCATATTGTTTTTTGCATTCAAAGTCAAGCTTGAATGTGAGGGTAATAGGACCATCCCGGGAGGGATGAGAATGATGCATGTTCCTCCACCTTGTTGGCATTTAGAACCTTGAAGAAGAGGGTCATTTTAAGGGGATCATGATGAAGCGATTGATGGATTCATCTAGGAAAGTGGTCATGAGGAGGCTGCGTATTGGGAAGATGGGATTTCTACTAATTGGTCGGTAATAGCTTGGCCCTTAATATATTTTTGAGGAATGAATTCAAGGTCAAAATCGGTCATGAGCATGAGCCATCGAGTGATGTGATCATTATGATATGGTTTAGAATGCATTGTTTTGAGGGGTTGGAAGCTAGTAACAATATAGGTCTTGTGATTAAGAAGATAATGTCGAAGTTTGAAGTACCAAAAAAATTGGCGTAACAAATCTTTTCATCTTAAGTGTACTTTGAGTCTCACAGTCATGAAGAGTATGACTGATGTAGTAGATGGCTTGCTCATGGCCTTGGTCATCACAATGTGCTAACATGGCTCCTAGAGCATGATTGGTTACAGAGATGTATAAATAAAAGGGCTCCCCCTCACGTGGAGGTGTGAGTACCGGTGGAGATAAAATATACCATTTAAGATCATCAAAATCCTTTTGACAGTTGTGATCCCAATCAAAGTTTATGTCTTTTTGAAGAAGGTGATGAAAGGGTTTGACATTGATCAGAAAGTTGTGAGATGAAATAATGAACATATTGGAGCGTCCTTGAAGACTGTGAAGCTACTTGAGATTTGAAGGAGGCATTTTGAGGATTGCTTTAATTTTTACAAGGTCAATCTCAATGCCCCTAATAGAAATAATGAATCCAAGGAGTATTCCAGTAAGAACTTCTAAAAACACACTTTATCAGATTGAGGTGGAGGAATAAATGGATGAGTCGATCGAAAAGGATTTTAAGGATAGAGAGGTGATCACATTGATGTTTGGACTTTCCCAAGAGGTCATCAACATAGTCTTCTACGGTTTGATGTATGAGGTCATGAAAGATATATGTCATGGCTCATTGATAGGTGGCTCTAGCATTTTTCAAACCAAAGGGCATGACATGATAGAAAAAGGTCCCCCATGGGGTGATGAAAGAGGTCTTATGTTGATCTTCTAGTGTGATGAGAATCATATTGTAGCCAAAAAATCATCTATATTAGGAAGAGGAAAGTAATCTTTAGGGAAAGCGAGATTAAGATCTCGAAATTCAGTACATATACAAAGCTTTCTGATGCTTTAGCAGATAGTACAATGTTATAAACCCATTGGGGATAGTCAATGGAGATGATGAAATTAGCGAAAATAATACGTTGTAACTCCTCTTTGAAAAGGAGAGCAACTTGAGTATGCATGGCGGAGCTTCGTCCTAACCGATTTAGCATTGGGGATAGTGAAAATGGTATGAACAACGATGGAAGGGTAAATACCTGGCATGTTAGAGTACGACCATGCAAAGGCCTGGTTGTGTTTGGATAAGAAAGAAGTGAAGGCTTTGAGTTCTTTTGGTTCCAGAGATATTGGCCCACCTTAAGGATGCGGGGCTCTTGAGGAGTCTGATATTAATGTCAATAGTGGATTCATTTAGGAAAGTGGAAGTGTCAGGGGGAAGGTACTTCTGGATATGAGAATCCTCGGCCCCCATGTAAGAAAGAATGGAATTATCATCGTCACATTGAATAATGTCAATGATAGGGGAATCTTCCTCTACCATCTCTGGATGCTCGAGGGAAAGGACCGGTTTTCCTTCCAATTTTATAAGTAAGTGGTCTGAGGGAAATGGTGGAAATCAAAAAAATGTTGGGGGAAAAGAGTTGTCATCGGATCTCGATCAGTAAGATAGTTGGATGGAGAGAAGGTATCATCTGAATTGGTAAGATAGTCATATGGAGATGAGATATCATCTGGATTGGTAAGATAATCTAGATGGAGATGAGATATCATTTGGATTGGTAAGGTAGTTGGATGGAGAGAAGGTATCATCTTGATTGAAAATATATCCGGATGGAGAGGAGGTAGGTAAATCAAGGTTGATGGGAGAGGATGCAGATGTGCCTAAAGGAGGGATGGAGGGATCTTTGTATCCCAAGCCAAATTTTTCACATGGTTCATGGGTTTTTTTGAAGACATTGTCGTGAGGGCCTTGTTCATAACGCCCCATACCAAACCCCTTCCATGCACAATGGTAGAGGTATGTATGGGTAAAGGATGGTTTGTTGAGAAATCCGAAACCACCAATATATGGTTTGGTGTGAGGGCAATTTTCAGCATGAGAAGAAGGTCAATTGAGGTCGTCATAGACTAGGTTGGTTTTGAGAGAAGAGGGGCCAAATGAGATGATTTCCCCAACATTTTATTGATACATAGGGGCCTTATCAGGGCGGCCGAGATAGTTGGGAGAAGGAAGAGCATTAAGAGTGAGGATTTGATATTCTCCTAAGGTAAGGTGTTGCATCACACCATCAGTAGATCCATCATGGGGTAATGTAGATGCAGGCACAAAGAACTGGTGGATGCATCGAAATAAGGGTTATATTTGGGGACAAGTACATCCTTAGGTCTATAGATCATGTGACATGTCTTGAAAGAAGGGGCATCGGTAGGAAGAGCATAAATAGTCCCTTCATGTTCATATTTAATACAACATGGAGGGTAGATGGGACATAATGCATGGCACAAATCCAAGGATGTCTAAGTAAAAGATTATACTAAAAGTCTCCTTCTATAATATAGAAGATATCATGGAGTAGTTTATAGCCGACATGGATGGGAAGAATGGTTATACCCAATGGGGAGTTACATAATCATTAAAATCACGTAAGGCGGTAGGATATTCAATGAAAATGGTGTTAGGTAGTTTGATTTGGTCAAAAGTGTGAGAAGAAATTATATTGATGCTAGCATCGTTATCAATCATGGTCATCGTCGATGAACATATCGTTGATTTAGGACCGTGATAAAGAGAGGAATATAGTTTTCATTGGGTGATATGTTGGGGATTTCTGAATCTTTGAAAGACATGGTGATAGATGTTGTGAGAGCATCGATTAGAGCTACGAGGATTGAGGCTCATCAGTGATATAAGGATTCATTATAGAACTTCAATAAGAGTTCATTTGTGAGTAGAGAACTTTGGATAAGTTCATAAAGTGACATTTTGACTAGGGCCTAGTGAAGTTGTTTGATGATGGTTTATTTAATGAAGGTGGGATTAGGAGAAGCTAAAACAGATACTTTGGCTTTAGAGGAAGATGGAGGAGATGAGAGAGATTGAGTGGTAGGAGCAGCATGAAAAATTTAGGTTGTGATGGGGGTGTGGATGAGGTAAACTCCTTAGGAGGAGGGATAGCAACAAAGGTCCTTGATTTTATTTCATTTGGTGATCTGGAGTTATGTGAGCTTGAATGAGTGGTTACTTGAACAATGTCAATGTATAAAGGAGGAATTTCCTTAGGAGAAGATGAAGTAGGTTGAGGAATGGTGATGAAAACTTTGGGTGGGCTTGGGGACTTGGATATTTGTGTACGCAAATGCGGAGCGGAGGAAATGGATTCAATTCTTGGAAGATTTGGATTTCTCCTTGTTAAGGAGATCATCCTTGTTGGAAAGTTTATGTATGATAGCTTAAAGGGATCTAAAATTTCTAGTGTCATGCCCAGTACATGGTGAAATGTGAAAATAAGATTAGAATCAAACCATGAAGGCCTTGGTGCACTTGGGTCGAAAGGTTTAATTTGTAGCAAGAGTGAATGTTGAGGCCTAGAGTAAGTGATAAAACATGGTAGTATAATATCTTGATGGAATAGGTGATGGTGTTATAGGTGAAGGATTTTGGGATGATGCTCCCACATGTGGTGGTGTAATGGTAGCCTTTGACATTGTCTTAGATTTGGAGGGATCCGACTATGTTTGATGTGGGATATTGGTTGAGGATGTGGATGCCTTCGAATCGGTTTTGGGATGTGGTTTGGAAAGAGGTCATTGTTGTGTTGCTTTATTAGTAGCGTAGGTTTTTGATGAAGGGGATGCTCCCAAAATGGAGGAAGACGATGAAGGGTGTGGTCCTAAAATAGAGGAAGATGATGCGGCTTTAAGAGGATTGGTATTAGGGAAAGTGAGGTCTAATTTTTGTGAGGATGTGAAGGAGGACATTGGGGAAATGGGGGTCTAGATCTTGTTTGTGAATATGGACCCTTGGAAGGAATGACAAGAATCTCTAATAGAGGATCTGAAGATGGTATTGTAGTAGACACAGGTGGAGATTAGTTAGATGTGTAGGTGTCTGATTGTGTAGAGGAGATGGGATGATCATTTGAAGTCATCACAAGTTGAAGTGCTTCCCAAAAGTCTTCAAGTGATGAAAGTTTGTAGAAGAAGAAGAAGGTGACGTAGATGTGTTTACGATAGTGGATGTAGTGAGTGTGGGTAAAAGTGCGGAAAGAGGGATTGGGAGTGATGTTAAGGATGGGACAATGGGTAAAGGTGGAATGATTGCAGATAAGGTAATCAAACCCGATGAAGTGGATGTGATAAGTGACGAAGCAGAAGTAATATTTATAAATGGGGAAAGTGTGATAGGTATGGAAATGGGTGTGGGTGTGGGAAGAGATTTAGAGATGGATGTAGATATGATTGATGCTGGTATGGGAATGAGTGTTGATGAGCTTGTGGATGTAGGAAGAATGTCTAGGGAGGTGGATATGATGGTTGATGAAGAGGGTAAATCTGTGGATGAAATAAGATCTTGATCAACAACATGTAGAGTATTTATGGTATGAGTGTTGGGTGCTTGGGGTGTAGAAGAAGTGGTGGTTTGACTTGTTGGTGTTGGTGCGTGATTTGGGAATGGTTGTTTAAAGATGTCCAGTGGTTGATTGGGTGAGGCATTTGGATTATCTACCTGAAGATCTCCCTGATCAATGAGTCTTTGGACTAAATCCTTGAAATTTTGACATCTCTCTATGTCGTGTCCTTGGACTTGGTGGTACTTACAGTAATGGTCCTCACGATACCATGTGGGTTTTGGTCTTAACTCATCAATTGGTAGGATTGGTGGTAGTGTGATCAAGTTCATTGTCATTAATTTTTCAAATATCGTGTTGTATGACTCCCCGAGAGGAGTGTAGTTGGGTGTTGGTCGTGTGAATCATTTTTGAGCCAATGTAGTAGATGTAGACGTGGGAGATGATTTAATAATGACAACGTTGGCCACTACTTTTGACTTGTCATTTGATGCGTAGATGATTTGGTGAACTCCTGTTTGGGCTTATTTGATCTTAATTTTAAGTGACCTATTCGAGGGCAAGTGTTTCAATCTTCGAGCCATAGTATCTTCAAAAATTGGATCTATAATGTAGAAGCTATGTGCTTCGAGACATGACCATGAAAAAATCTCGATAAGATCGGTCCGTGGAAGAGGAAAATATAATTGGTTTATGGTATTATGCCATCGGACGAAAAAGTATGTGATGGATTCATCCTCAAATTTTCGATGGTATAGAGATCATTAATGGTTATTTTACATGCAATATTAATCAAGAAGTGTTCTAAAAAAATTGTGCAATATGGGAGAAGGAAAATATTGAATGTTGGGGGATATTATTATACAATTCTAATGCAAGACCACCTAAAGGCATAGGGAAAGTGCGAGAGAATCAGATCTTGATCATGTGCGCAATGAAATAACATGCATGTTTGAATGCATAGAGATGTTGTTGTGGGTCCTCTTTACTATTAAATTTGATAATTTTTGTAATTCCCAGTGTAGAGGATATGGTTTAATTGGTACAAATGGATGGATAGGTTTGTTGCATATTTTCTCATATGACAATGAGACTTTAGATCCCAAAGTGGTGGCCTCTAGGTTGGCTAATCAATTCACTAAGGCTTGCATGGGATCATTGGGAATAGTTTGTTGAGGAATGAGAGGTGGTGGTTGTGTGTAAGAAGCAGTGAGATAAGTTTTTCATGAGCTTGTGGATGTGTGGGTGTTTGAGGAATCGTTGGGGTGAGTGTAAATCATCATTTGTGACTGAAGGGGTGGTTGTTGAAGGAATTTTGTTGAGAAATGGGAACATGGTATGATTTTTGGGACTAGGTTGGTTGTTGTGGAAAGTGTTGAGTGGGAATGTGGGTATGAACCTGTTGTTGAAAAGGATTAGTTACTGGATAATGAAATGTACCCATGAAAGGGAGTTGAGAAGTATTGAGAGGCATGCTAGATGTGAGAAGGTCATATTGTCCTGATAAGGGATATAATGCGTGAGCATGTTGGATAGGGACACTAGTGATAATTGTGGTCGAAGAGGCGATGGGGACATTAACTTCTGATAGTTGTATTGATTGAAGGGAGGTTGGGAGGGATGGGTGTGACTAACTGAGTAGTTTGGTGGGATGGGGGATTGGTAGAAGACAAAGTGAGATCATGTTGGGTTATAAAAAGTTTGTTTACGTGAATTGAGCGGTTTCAGGATTGGTTTGATAAGGGTAAATCTGTTGAAGTGGTGGACCATCTATGGGAAGCTGAATGGATTTCCTAAGGAGATAATCTTGGAGGGCCACCAGATTGGCATCAAGAAGTTTTTGGAATTCTACATCACCGGAGGAAAGATAGGATTGTCAAAAGGCTTTGATCTAACTGATGGTCTCATATCTAAGGTCGGAGTGCGAATGAGGGTCCTTGGTGTGAAATGTTCATGAGGGGATGGGTGCCCATGAAGGAGGTATTTAAGGGCATGGATAAGTTAGTTGTTGAGGTGGATGTTTGTTGGGATGAAGAAATATTTGAAATGAGGTTGTGTTCCATTTTCTTAGCGATTAAACAAGTGATTATAGGCATGAAACAGAAAACAACTTTTATGCTAACTATTATGTAAAAATTACAGCACCCCCCGATTTTCTTTCTATATGTATGGGAAAATCGGTGTAATTCTGCTAACATGGGGTTATCCCTCAAGTCTGTGGGACTTGAAAACTTGAGATAACCCTCTAGAGAAGGTCGGATTCCTCTACCTAATCCTAATGCTAAACTACTCCTAGAAAGGAAATGCAACTATCCTAACACTAACCTAGATTTTCCAAGGGACTAGGGAAGAAAGAGATGCATAAAATGAAATTCCTAAACTAAGGGGGAAATAGCACCTAGAAAAGGGGCAAGACACTCTGTTGAGGAGGATAAAATAGGGAAAAGGGGGTAGGGAGGTCGAGATAAATGTGACACAGACCTAGATCCTAATCCGCCATAAAAACTCCATGGAATACTATAATAAAGCAATAATAATGGAGAGGCAAGAAAATACAATAAAAATGAGCTAGGGTTGAAGAAACACCACAAAACACAATTTGTATTGCTTCAAAGTATGCACAAACCATTACATTTGATGCACAAAGGCATAACTACATTCTAGGCCCAACAGAAGGCTTGCAGACTCAAATGGAGTTGAGGGAAAATTTTGCAAGAGTTTCCCAACTCCCAAGAATGTCTCCTTAAAAATGAGGGGGTCAAATACATTATATAGAAAATTTGTCTCACCTACCGATAACCCTCATTAATTTCATGTACAAGGTATGGGCAACCATACCGGTCCACTTTCTAATGGTAATTTTCTGTTAGAAAAGACATGGGCACCATGCTTCATTAAATCGGTTGTTGAGCTACCTTATACGATGCCATTAATTTCCCATCATAACTAGCTTTTCTTTATTGACACCCGAAAGAATGCAATAATTTATCCTCCAACGAGGAGGTGTTTTCACACAACAAGAAGAAATGTTGTTGCGCGATAGAGGGGGAAGGTTGATGCGCATCAAGATGGAATGCTTTGACGTGTGAAAAGATGAAGGCGGCTAACACACATGATGTTGACAGAAGACATGATGTTGACACATGATAGGGAGACATGATGTTGACACATGAAAATGAGACATGATGTTAACACATGACGAGGAGGTGGTGGTCGACGCGTGTCAAGAAGATGGCGGTGATGTGCGACAGAAGAAGACATGATCTTTGGCGCACGCAGCAAGGGGGAGACAACCGATGCACATCAACAAAGGGTGTTGACCTACAACATGAAGGGATGTCTAATGTGTGTTAGTAAAGGGTGTTGATGTGTGACAGAAGGGACGGTTGATGCACATCAGCAAAGGGTGTTGAAGCACGACAAGAAGGGATGGATGACGTGCATCAAAGAAAGGGTGTGGACTTCATGATAGGAAGGGATGGCGACGCACGTCAATAAAGGGTCTTAACACATGGTTGACACGTGACATGAGATAGCTCCAAACCTTCACCGTGATGAGTTCCAGAAAACTCATATATTCTTAATTCTGACTTGTAAGCCATCCTGAGTTATGTTTCTCTTCGATATCCTGGGCTAAAATTTACGGCCTTCCACACGTCCCATAATTTAAATGGCTATGTCCATTTATAATGAGTTATCCAAATTGACCTAGGGGTGAATTTGGGATAACACTAAGTCAAGAAATTCAGGAAAATAGTTTTTTTTTAGATTAATAAAATGTGTGAAAAGAAAAAGAAGATGATTGTAAGAGGACCTAGAAGAAGGCAAACTATGTTTGGTTTCAGGTAGGTTATGGCTTGGAAATGTCTGAAACTATTTCCTGTTGGGTGATCAAATCCCAATCAGTGAACTCAGGTGAAAGGGATGTTTTGATGTGTTAATTGATGTGTGAAGTTTCAGGCAGTGTGTGGCAAAACATGTGATGTAGAAGATTAAACCTCCTATTTAAACTATATGAGCAAGTAGGATGAGAAATGAAAGTTCTTTTTAACCCAAATCCAAATGTTATCATTCGATGAGGACACTCACATAGGAAAAGGGAGTTATGATGTAAAAGGATCAAATAGAGAAAATGAGGAATACATGTATAACACTTTCCTATTTATCTAGCGAGAAAATTGAAGCAAGCAAAGTGTAGGCTCCAAGAAATCTTGGAAAGTA
This sequence comes from Taxus wallichiana var. yunnanensis, assembly GCA_018340775.1. Lineage (NCBI taxonomy): Eukaryota > Viridiplantae > Streptophyta > Pinopsida > Cupressales > Taxaceae > Taxus > Taxus wallichiana. The sequence continues at coordinate 617,924,903 of CM031238.1, forward strand.
TTTTCTTCTTATCTGGGTGAGTGGTGTTTGAAGGCGTGTCGGTGATGAGGTACATCCAAAGACCCTAAAACTGTATGATCACAATCACGGATGGGGTTGGTGAGAGGATACTTGCAACATTTTTTGGTTGAGTAAGTGATCTTTGACAACATAATTTAGTGGCCATAAGTTCGTAGACTAAACCAAAGAAAAGCAAATAAGAAAATAAGACAATTAGTGGACGTGGGTTAAAAAGATATGAGAGAGATGGTAAAAAAGTTCTAATATTTGAGTGAAAAATACATCCCTACGCACATAAAATTGATCTTATTAAAAAATTAGTTCGATGTTCATATGTGATTATAATAACCAAGATATGAATTAGAATATAAACTAAACTATGAAATAAATGATGAAATAACTATTAAACTCCAAATTGTAATGAGGAACTATGAATTAAGCTATATAATGAAAAACTATGCAATGTGGTAATGGATTTGAAATGATAAACTACGACATGAACTATATAATGACAAACCAACTTTAAACTATAAAAATAAGCTATAAAATGATAAAATTATAATTAAGCTATAAAACGATAAACTATTGATTGGAAATCAAAATGAAAAAAAAATGATCGTTGATAACACAAATGATAAATATCAATGTGTGCATTGTGTTTATTTGTTTAGTGAACTATAAATAAGAATAAAATATAAACAAGATAGCTTATACTATAAAATGCTCTACGTTGTTTGAAATGATAAGTTTGTTTATGTTTTGAAATAAGATGCTTAAATTTGTCAGTGAAATGATATAAAGTGGATTTTGACCCCACATTCAACGTGGGGCGGTGATAATTAGAGATGGCTTGGTGAGGGGGTAAATCAAGAACAAAAAAATTGGCAAGGTGGGTCGGGTATCAACTCACTGGGCACAAGCAAAAGCAATGTCCAGGCAACTAAACCAATGTCACATGTGACCGCTTCCGTGTTGACCACAAGTGTAATGAGCTTGATTGAGAGGCACTTGTTGTAGGGAGATCTAAAGATCTCAGGAATAGTATGGGTGATGACATGGAGCTCTATGGAAAATACGATATGAGGGCTTGAGGAGTTGTAGTTGGTTAGCAATGGGGTAGTGAGTGGTTATGGTGTTGTGAGCCTTTGTTTAAAGGTGATGTACAAAATTTTTAGATGACTTCTATAAATAGACTATACGAGTCACTACCCACAAGCTTTGTGTGAATTCAAAATTGAGCTAGAAAAAGTTTGGACACATCAAGCATTGGAATATTGTGAGCTGCATGGATATTCACTTTCTCAACACGAGAGATGTAAAAATTGTTCGACAATTGTAGGCAGTCTTTCCAAGGTGGAGGGCATTCATGAGACTTTACTAAGTGTAAGACATGATGGGTACTTGGAGAAAAGGAAGAAGATTTTCGAGGGAATCATATTTTGTCATGTCAAGCAGATTTTTTTCTCCCTATTCGCATCACTTATTTCCTAATTAATTTCTAGGTGTAGCAATAGGAGATTGCCAAGATAAGGATAACCATGCTCTTAAAAAATTGTAAAGGAAATGCAAATTAGTATGTAAACCATAGGTCACCAAGAATAGTTTCCTTAAGACACCATTGGTGGAGGATGATGAATTGGGTTTGGGAGCACCTGCATGGAGAGGAGGGAGTTCGGGCAAAGAACGGAGTATCCTTGTGTCTCTGCTCATAGAGAGGAACATATATTCGATGGGGAAAGATGTGGGAGACCTCGAAAAGCAAGGTGTATCGTTAGGTGAGCATCGAGTTGGTAGTGGGAGTCGGTGTAGGGTGTGAGCTCGGGTAGGAAGGGATGGAAAGTTGAGTGGGTAGTGGGAGTCGATCGGGTGGGATAGAGGGTCGAATCATATGCGAGAATGGTGAGGTGAGAGCACGGTGGTGAGGGAGTCAAGTGGGAGACATTAGGTGTGGAGGAAGCAAAATGGAATAGCTCGGGTCATGGTGAAGATGGGTAGGTGAGCCAATGGCTCATTTCGAAGCTAGTTTTATGTGTGGGAGTGGGTAGAGAGCTCATGAATTGGATAGGAGTGGGGATAGGAAATGGGAGTAGGTGAAGAATGGTGAGAGATGACCCGAGGATGAGGGGAGATTTGAGCGGTGAGTTAGATAGGTAGAGAATATGGGAAGGGCTCGGTGGTGAGGGAAGTAGTGGATAGGTGGGTAGTGTTAGGATAATAACAATATTTTCTATTTTTTTAATCTATTTATATATTACATTCATTTATTCAAGATTATTATTGCTTTTTATTTTTATTTTTGATAGAAATAATGATAAAATTGTACACTAATTATAAACAACTCAATAACAAACCCTTTCAAACAACAAAACCACTTACCTCAAGGCGATGAGAAAAATGACTTAATGTATGTACCACACGCATGGATGGAGATAGCATTAAAACCCTACAAACAAGTAATCCTACAAATGAAATATTCATAAAATATATATCGAGTGACAACAACCAGGAAATAAGATAACCGTCATATTTATGACACCTACACAAAATAAGTAAAGCAATAAAAATGACCAGATTTTAGGTAAGGGTCCCATCATGCATGCCAAAATGTTGGACAGAAACTTTGTTCTCATGTAGGTGAATACACCGATACTAAAAGCCACCAGCAACCTCAAAATATGGAGGGTTTAAGAGACCTCAGATGTTGATGTAGATCTGCGGGAGCCAAGAAGATGATGAGCTCCTCACTGAGATCTAGGTAAACCTACAACACAAAGATAGTAAAGAAAATTGATTAGATATTGTATGTGGGGGTTTCCCGATGAAACAGACTCGAGAAGCATTCACTTCCTCGGTGGATTTCAACCCCTATGTGATAAATAAAATAATATAAATGCAAGATAAATGGATAACATGCAAACTGATAAACAAATAAACCTAAAAATGTCGGTGTGTAGATGAGCTACTAATCTGATCCAAGAAAATGCAATGTGAACCAAGCTAAGTGAACCACCAAAGCATGAGAAGGGTATTGTGGGGATTCTAGTGGCATTACAAGGGCACTATGAGGATGTTATGATAAACAAGAGGCTACAATGTCAGAGATTTTCTATCACTCTTTCCTTGTCCAAAAGACGTGGGGGAAATTTTGTATTTATAGCTTGGAGATGAGGTTAGATTGGGGGTTATTAAGTAATCAGGGTTGGACAAAGTAACCCTGGTTAAGGGACATGATTTGAGTGATTAGGTTTGATATGGATATGATTTGATTGAGCGGGGCTCATGATTTGAATTAGTGGGTGAAATAGTGGATGTGATAAGGATTTCTTTGCATGATTTAAATTATGAGTGGGACTCATGATTTAAATAATTTTTGAATGATAGGACTAAATTTGGAATATTTAGATAACAAGGATTAGTTATTTAAAAGTGAATCAATTAAACAATTAAGATTGCTTAATGGAACATGTTTTTTGTGGGAAATGGGATTTGTTTAATTTGAGGGGAAAATGGATTCGAATGGGTACGACCAAACACAAGGTGAAGGAGAGGAACTACACCAAAAGTAGGGAAGGTGGGCTATAGGTTTATAAAACATATTTTTTCCTTAATGTTTCCTTTGATTTTGGTGCCTTGAAAAGTTTTTGGTTTAATGGCGGGGGCTATTGGTGCCAAATTAGTTTGATTGAAATCTTGACATGATTTTGGTGAATTTCCTTGAGATCATTGAGTAATAAAAAAATTCCATCATTTTCCCATAAAGTATTGAAACCGTATTTCTACAACTCACCTGTCATGGTATGTTGGTGCCATTTGATCCCACTATTACTTGGCACCATCTTTACAAAACAATACTTAACGTTTCTTCTTCCATGTTCTTTCAAATTTTTAGAAAATTTTCAAAGTCCACTACAACGTGCCATTGCATCACTATGAGCTATAAACCTTTCATTACCATTTCCTAATCTCAAAGTAAAAGTACCCATTCAAAAAAACTTTAGCATTTTTGCTAGAAGAGTACTTTTTGTTTTTGTAGTCGTAATTTTACAAAATGCAATCCCATGCCTGACCCTTATGAAAAAGGAATATTCGAGGTATCAAGGGAAGTGGGTACTTAAAAGAATTTTACACTTTCAGTAAAAAGCGAGAATTCAAATACATGCCTAACCACCTTGAAAGGAATATTCCCTCAAATGCTCATTTTTAATGGAAAATTCAAATTTGTTGTAAAATTACAAGTTATTATTCCATCCTCAAGGTCCTTCAAGACAAATTTTTCATAGAACTAGACTTGTGGGGGAAATGTAGCTTAGCGATATCTCGACATTGGCGACTTTGTATTCCTCCTAGTTCTACAAATTACGCTTTACCTCTTAAGTCCAAAAAGGAATGACACATGGTGAAACAATGATTTAAATTATGAGTGGGACTCATGATTTAAATAATTTTTGAATGATAGGACTAAATTTGGAATATTTAGATAACAAGGATTAGTTATTTAAAAGTCAAAATTAAACAATATGCATTGCTTTGGAATTTGTTTTTTTGGGAAATGGGGTTTTTTTAATTTGAGGGGAAAATGGATTCGAATGGGTACAATAAACACAAGGTGAAGGAGAAGAACTACACCAAAAACCTAATATTTCATGAGGTTTATTGGACATATTAATGTTTCCTTTGATTTTTGGTGCCTTGAAAAAGTTTTATTTATTTAATTATGCATTACTGCGCCCAAATTAGTTTGATTGAAGTCTTGACATGCGCTTGGTCCCTTTCCTTGGGTCTATTGAGCCTCTAAATCTTTCCATTCCATTTTCCCATCTCTTTTAAAATCTTATTGTGTAGTTCCACAGGGTCGGCCTTCGAGTTGTGTCAATGGCTATGAAATTCAAACAAGGGAATCCCATATACTGCACCATTATTTCTTCAAAATCAATACTTAACACTAATCATTATTTGTCCCTCACCCAAGCTTAGAAAATTTTCAAAGAGCATTCACTAAAGAAATACCTCTGCATTACCATTGACATCCATAAGTAAAAGTACCCATTCACTCTGTATACACTTTAGCATTTTTGGAGGGAGTAGTTCATTTTTTCCATCCCACATTTTCATACTAAAGCGTTCTAGATCTAGCCCACTATCATAGGAATATTCGAGGTATCAAGGGAAGTGGGTACTTAAAAATCATTACACACACAAAAACACAAAAAATACATAGATTCCGTGAAATGTATTCCAAAATGCTCATTTTTAATGGAAAATTCACTCTTTGAGTAAAATTACAAGTCAACCCATCTCTCATTCTACATCTTCTTTATTAGGTTTAGATTGTGGGGATTTGTGGGCACGTATTGCAATTGCTAGTTATCTATTTTTCAAGATTCTACAAATTACGCATTTACCTCTTAAGTGAAATTGGAGAAAAAAATACTAACTATATTGGATCAATGTGAAGCTTTCTAATTTGTAGAAACATCAAAATCTATGCACCTTAGGGACATTTCTAGATCCCAAAGCATCTAATGTATACATGATTCCTACGAGAAAACTAATGTTGATAACTCTTTTGGGCATTTTGTTTTATATTTCACGAGTTCCTTTACGCATCCTATGAGTTTTTAGAACTTGACTTATTTATCAATTTGATCCCACATAGCACTCAACTAGGAAAGAACTGCTAGATCACTCCCTCCCTAAATCTGCCTCTATCATTTATCTTTCCACTTTTAGGTTTCTTTTACCATCACTTAATCTTATACTTTGTCCATTTACTATATTATATCATATATATATATATATATATATATATATATATATGCATATATATATATCATTCAAAATCAAGGGCCAAATTAATTTAATTAAATTTAAATTAAATCATTTTAAGCTTACATGATGTAAGACTACAAATTGCAATCCCATCCTCTGGCACATCCATAAAGGAAACACATATCATGATTTGGTATACAAAGATGGAGGAAAATCCATAAATTTATCCCACACATTTTCATAGTTTGTAGTTGTTATTTCCATCTAGGTGCCCACTCCCACATAGTGACAAATTGCACAAGTGTCCTGGGCAAACATTACAGGACACATTCACAAAAAACTTTATAGATTGAGATGTAGTGCAAATTTTTGTATAATATCACTCTTTGATGCCCAAAAAGGTGACTATCCTCAAAAAGTTCTACATGCTTCATATGATTATTTTAATGCCTATTTGAGGAAATGTGTAGCTAGTCATCTATTTTTCAAATCACATGTGGCCCATATATCCATGTGTAAGAAAAATCAAAGTTAAAAGTAAAGGATCAACGGTGAAGGATGAAGAAACCAGAAGGCGGGTTCACCATTAATGAAAGCATGTGAGGAGTAATATAAGGCTGTAATTCACAAATAATTTTCAATTTGTCTCAGATTTTTTAGTTTGAAGAATGATCTAAAGCCCTAAAACAAACAAGAAATAATTGAAGAATTTTTGTGTGTTTGAATCATGTGAAAGGTTTTTTTGAAGTTTCAAAGACATCTTGGTTACTGTTCTCGGTATGAAGAACAATTGTGACAACATTTTTGCAAGTAAAGATTTTACATGTGCTTGTGAGTTGTTTGTGATAATGTAATCTATAGTATGTTGGAAGGCTTGAGTATGTACAAGTTATGGTGGGTTCCATTTTTAATAGATTTATCAGACCTACATCCTATAGATATGAATATTTATTTGGTTGGTGTCCAAACCACCTCTCACCTCGCCTCGACATAAAATCACTACACTAACCTAGGCAATGCAAACCTAGTTAAATTCAAGCAAAAGCTACATGTAATTAACAAGAATGAAACCCATACGAAGATTGACTAGAGTGGACTAGCCCTAGCAGCTACCTTTTCCCCATCTACTCAGTATCCATAATTGGTGTGGGTATGTGCAAAACATTACAACCCAATAACCAGAGAGGTTAGGGATGGAAGCAATTCTTTGGTCATATCCCTAACTAATGAAACCTTTAAGGAATTTTAGGTCTCCCGATACATCTAAGGTTGCTAAAATTTCAGTTAAGAGTGCTAAGGAGTACTAGAAAGTAAACATTTCAAAATTATCCAAAATATTAAACAACAAAGGGCTTGAAAAGTTGAGGATTGCTACCACCATAATTCCCAAGAGTTTAAGTAGATCCAATTTTGTGGAAGAAATTAGGGATATTATTACATTATTAAATAGGTTCATGGGAAGGAATATACATACCAATATAGTGACAAGATGTTTAAATACATACAAATTATCCTCATTGGAAAAGTACACATTCATTGGGGAGAAATTATCGGTGATTGCATCCACCAATAGTTCTTGAAAATGGTAGTAGAAATTGAAGAGGTCTCTACTAAAAAATGGAGTTTTACATGACCTCTTACCTATTCTACAACATTACTTGCCATAGGACATTCTCTAGATTGGAAAGAGAAAATAATATTGGTAATTATAGATTCTATGGTGTATATCCACAGGTGAATATGGAAAACTACGTTTATAGTTTCGGGGTGGTGCATGATACTTTCTTGATTCCTCTCATTTTCTTGTTCACATTTAAATGGGAAAATAATAGGATATCTTCACAAGAAAATAAATTGATCATTAGATTTGGATGTTATTTCATATAATTCAAAAAAATTTACTTATATTAGGGTAAGTGGCTTTCATGATGCCCATTACACACTACTTAAGGTACTTGGATGACAGATGGACACTTCTAGTGGTGTTAAGGAAATTTCTAGAAGTACATGAAATGATTGGAGGAAATCATAGGGAAAACATCAAGTTTCCAATTAGTATTAGAAGATACACATGCCCTACCCTATTAAGGCTAGACTCTTGGAGGAAAAATGGGCGAGATGTATTTTACGTGAAATTATCTCCTAGCCCAACTTATGACATTAAGTGGATACTCTATGAAACTTTAGGGAATTTCTATGAACATGAGCCTCATTATGAGGACTATTGGATGGATTTTAGGGGTGATGGATAATTTATATTAAGGTATTACTCTAGGATGACCCTCACCCAAGTAGTGGATTACAAAATTGTAGTTGTTCCTCAAGGATTAAAAGATGGGTAAGATTTAGTGAAAAATTATATACTTGACAAAAGGATAGCCTCACATCTTATCCCAAGTGTTTATTGACAAGGCAATATAGAACTTCATTTCATATTAGGAATTCTTGTGTCATTAAAATGACACTTGGTTTGGCTAAACAAGAAAGGACTTGACTTGACCCTACGAGAATACAATAGTTTTGAGATAATACAAGGCAAGTGGGGTGATCAAGGATATAATTCCCCTTTTAACAAGGAACTGCAAGTTTGTACCCTCTTAAGGGTAATTACCCATAAATATCAATAAAGGGACCAACTTCAAGGGTTGTGGAGGAGCTTAGTGCAGCAACTAGCGGGATAAGGACTTCTATGTCAAAATTGACACATATGGCAAAAGAAATGATAAAGAAAACTATATAGGATACCCTAGTTATTACTGCAACCACCCAAGTCGATGTGCTAACCACCTCCTCAAAGGGGTCATCCAAAAATTAAAATGCATGAGAGGAAGTACTACCCCAAGTCAACCAGAGGTAAGTCCAACATCGAATACTATCAAAAGGAGGAAGAGGGAGAGGATCTTATGTACTTGCATTTTGTAAGGACCAAAGATAAGAGGATGAAACACATACAATGGAGGAAACCATAGGTGCAACATCTTGGGGACAACTCCAAGAATACAAACACCTCTCTGCTACCCCTCAAGTCCCAAAGGTAGTACATGTTGCCCCACCTCTTGTACAACATGAGGCATTTACTATTTTTCATATATAAGTAACCCTTATTAGTGTGCCTAATAAAGAGGTTCATGTACATGAGTCCAAACGAAGAGAGGAGCATGAGGGACCAGATCGATCAATTAAATAATCATTCACTAAATAATTACATGGGCTAGATCAAGATGTTGTGGGTTGACCTCCCTCAAGCACGAGATACATTAGTTGGGGAAAAGGAGGAAGACCCAACATCACATGAGACACCTATCACATAAAAGGTTGAATATGGTGAGGTGGAAAAAACCACTTTGAAGAAGGATCTATTGTAGTAGAAGTTAAGTAAACACATACTCAAGAGGTTTCATTAGTTGAGACCGATAAATCAAATGTCATGAGCCTTCTCGGCCAAATTTGGAAGTAGTAGAGAAAAGAAATTGCAACTCAATAAGTTACATAACAACATGGTTAAGATCAGGAAGAGCCCCAAGCATAGGTGAATAAGGAACCTTCTTCATCAAGAGAAGAAGAGGTTGAGGTTATAGGGATTACATGAACAATTACTCAACCATCTTCAACCAAGATGGATGAGGAGGTGAAAAAATTGGGGGCAGAAGGAGGGGAAGCAAAAGTACACCCTATTGAGTCATTTGACCAGAAAAAAGCATAAACTAGAGACTCTAATCTTACTCTCCATGTACCCCAAGGATAAATCATAGTGCTCAGTGTTCCCCAACAACAAGGGAAAGTAGGAGGTAGCATTCAAGCTTACGGTTGGTTAGGATCATCCCTCCCAAGGAAGAGAAATGTGAAGGTACAAGTGGAGGAAGTTTACCTTCAAAGCATCATGTCTTTGAATCCATAAAAAATCCCTAATAAATCAAGAATCTTGTCAAGGATAATGGTAGGGGCTCAAGGATAAAATTTTGTGGAGGTAGTTACCACCCAAATAGATGTTTCAAGGTATGAAGCTTCCCCCTCTAATTACCAATTTACCAAGATACCATTGGGAAAAAAACTACGAGGGCTTGAAGCATGAAATCACCATGATAGTAGGTGGTCTCTTCCAAAATATTGATAAGGATAAAGATACCAAGAAGCAACTAAGGGAGAAGGTTGATATCTTATCAACCTATGTACAAAATTGCATACGAAATCCCTTATTTGATCAAGATATAACCACATCCTTCACCTCATAAGTAATGAAGAATGGGGAAACAAGGTCATTAGAGACATCATTGAATGTTATAGTCAAGTATTTGATCATATTGAAGCATGTAGATCCTTTATTGATAAATTCTAGATAGAGGTTGACTATTGGAATGGATTGTTTCCCAATCTTGAAGCCATCGCAGACTTGAAGGCTGAATTGGTGGAGAAATAAGGGATAGTTTCCTCTAATACATAGGAAAGCAATATCAATACGGAGAGGATAATTAACTTTGAGGATTGAAACCTTAGAAGGATGCATAAGGAAACTCCAAGGTATAAGTGAGAAAGACAAAATTATGTGGATGTCATTGATTCGAAGCTTGAGAGGATGCTCCCTCTAAAAGACACATACACCCAAGATCAACAGAGCATGATTAAGTATGTAGAGATTCTTCAACAATCCATTTTTGGGGAATTAGGCCCTCTAAAATATTTGGACTATTCTTCTATGCATATATTCATTAATTTATAAAGATGAATCAATATATTAGCCAAAAGAGTAAAAAAGAGAAAGGCTATTTCTAATGAGTTCGGCAGTGTTATCTACAAACAACAAATAATCTTCCTCTACCATGCAAGGCTAATGAGGACCCCATTTTGGGGTTGTTTAATGATTTTACGTATCAAAAATAAACTAGAAGAAGAAGCAAAGAATGAACAAATAGATCTCAACCCTCGAGGCATTTCCTTATTTTTGTCCCCTTCCCCATTCTTTATTCCTTTTCTATTCATTATTATTTGAAGGAGAATCAAAATGATTTGATATGTAACAAATTATTTCTTGGAGCATATGTGTAATGATGATAGTTTCAAAATAAGAAAAAATTTTTATTAGCATATCTTTGACCACAACCCCACGTGTTTCTTGTTTTTCAATATTCATGGGGTATTTAGGTATATTCCCTTTTGGGAATTTTTGTATAAAAGTGAAGGCCTATCTTCACTTTAAGTATTCTAAATTTTTAGGTTTTAGCTAAGGCGATTGTGTATTTTATAGTCACTAGCATGCATTGAGATCATTTTCGTGTCTTTCTTGTGAATTGAATACACATAACTAGTTTGTTATGTATAAGTTTGGTATTTCCAAATGTATATAGAGAAAGAATCAAGAATCATACACTTTTTTTGTTGTAATTTTATGTCTATTAAATAAATGAAATACAAAGAAGCACATTTTAGAGCATTGTATTGGACTGGTTATTGGATGAATGTTGTTTTGTAGTGTTACTTAGCAATATTTGTTTCAGTTGTAAAATTCCTTTCTGTAATGGAAATATGGGGGTGAATGTTTTGTTTCCTTTAAGGGTATCTTGGGTTTTATGAATTTGGTATAATAGATACATGAATTTTTAATCACAAGTGTTTGTGTTAAGGTTTCAGAGATTACATGGTAGTGTTTACAAAAATTGGGTATCCATGAATGTAAATAACCCCTAAAAGTTCATGTTATTTTGATTTCTAGCTCTAATGCATCATAAGGATACCAGGCTAAAATGGTGAACATTTTTTTCTCACATTAGATCCCCATCTTAGTTTTTTAATATCTAGTTTTCATTGTATCGAGAGAAGAAGAGAGAGGTACTAATGTACCTGTGAAGGAAGAAGACTATATCAATGTTTTTAGTAACCTTGATATCTTCCCTATAAAATAGGACAAGAAATATTTCCTGCAAAGAACTTATATAATTTGATACTTTCCATAACCCCATGGACCACACCACTACAGGTAGATCTAGAACCCATTTTCTATATATAAACACAAGGTATTAAAAAGAATGAGTTCCCTCGTGCCCTTCTTATGTGTTGTATTGTTGAGTAAAAGTGTGTAGTTTATTGAAATGACAATGGAGAAAGATACACATTCCCCTCAATCACCTTTATTTTTGTAACTAAAACAAAGAATTGAAGTGGAGGAGTGAAATATTCATGACCCCTGTAAATTGCTCAAAACTATGTCAAATGAATATTAGATTATGCTAAAAACTTGTATCTATGAGAGGGAATTTGAAAATGAAGAGAAATTTGGTGTTATTCGCCCTCAGGAAACAACATATAGTATGGTCGGGAATGTTTGTATGATCATGACCTTTCTATATGGCCTTACACCTATGTATTTTCTGCCAAATTTTTTATCTACATATGTTTACGAGGATTTTTTCCCTATAAAATCTTGTCATGAACTGTAATTTTGCCAATAAGTCCGAATATATCCCAATGAATTCCCCCTTTTTTGAGGTACATGTGATAAATGATTTGAGCGTATAAATCAAAAATATGTGTGTGTGTCCATGCATTATATGTTTGAGAATATGTAGGAGAGTGTGGAATGTTTAAGTGGTGGCCACTGTGAGAACTTGTACCTCCAAAAGCATTGTGGAAACCATGGTGCACAAAGAGACAAACAACAAGAGAAATAATAGATGATAAAATTAATAAGAACAACATGAGTAAAGCAACAACACATATGTAGTAGAAAAATTAGAGATAGATAAAACAAACTCAATAGCATGCGGAGAAGAGTCTCATCAAGGCATAGAGCAAAAAACATGTGACACCCACAATGTTATAAAACAAACAAGGTACTTAGGCCACATACAATGAAGTAGATAATGTTAGGTTAATTATTATTTACCTTTATTAATTATGCATTGCATATTAATAGGTTTATTTATTTATTGGTTATATGGTTATATTTCTTCATAACCATCTAATTGTCTTTATTCTGCATACGGGTGTTGTTATATTGTTTTAACAATATTATTGTCATTATTCATTTTTTTTCTCATATGATATTTTGGAAGCTTATGTAATCAAGGATATTGTTGCACCTGTGCAACTTATTTTCTTGTGAGTATTCAGCTATATAATACCTATAAGTATTGCAGCTCATACCAATGTTTTTGGTTGATTGAGATTAATAAAATCTATCAAAGCTTCCACCCTGTTTCTCGGTTCTGCATGACGAGTAGTAACATAAAAACTATCAAACAATGATAAGAGAAATATAAGTAGTGAGAAAGCACATGAAGTAAGATATATCAACTTTGCAAAAGACACATATGTTAGTCCTATTAGCTCAAAAGATAAAATGTACATGATATATGTAATCAAGCGTAATGAGGAAGTAGGAAGGAATTGTAATGAAATAATGACACATGTAGAATTTGGAGGGATATCCCCAAGAGAAGTAATATAAGGAACCAAAGTAGCTCCCATTAGTGTGTAATGATCGGTGTGTCCTAAATCAATCTCAATATACCTCTTCAACATGTGTGTGAAAAGTAGAAAATATATGTTATCAATGAAGCTTGTAATATTAAAAACATATGTAATGTAAAGTGCAAATAACTCAAGCTATGTGTATAGGACTTGGTTTCATATTTTTATAAATATATGAATGTTTTAGTAATATTGAATATAGATATGTATAGGGAGATGTGTAGCATAAGAGATACCTAATGAGAGACTCGTGAGGAGGTAAATAAATCCAAAGAAATGGGAGGCACAAGCCTCGATTATGCTAAATAAAGATGCTCATATGTGAGTAGTATAGAATTAGTAATATGTGTCATAGAAATCTTGGGAGGAAAACAAGCTAGATTAGATCCACGAGAGACAATATGTGATGGAGTAGACTTATAATGATGATGGGAAGAGTGAGAGATGTGAGAAATAACATGTGCAATAGAAGAATTATGAGGAATATTGGAGGAGTGAGAGCCACTTGAGATAATATGTGCATTAGAAGATCTATGAAGAATCCTAGGAGGGTTATGGCCATGAGAGATAACATATATGTTATAATGCCTATTAGGAGACCTAGGGATAAATCCACCGAAATAACATGTGTTAGAAGGCTTGCTTTAGGATACATATGAGTAGGAGTATGAAATATAAAATCATGATGAGACAACACGGGAAGAGGAGCCTCAAGGGGAATACCTCAAATTGTGACAACTTGTTGTTGGTGAATGAACTTGACACATTGGTTTAAGAAATATGGTACAATCCTAACAATATGTAACCAAAGGAGACCTAAATGCATATCACCTCAACTAAGAGTGGAAAACACTGGAAATGGAAATAATGTGGTAACATGTCCATCGGTGATGGGAAGAATAATATGTCCAAATTGGGAATTATAACCATGTGCGATGTTCTCTTGAGTATAACCAATATAATGAAGTAGTTGAAGAGTACATAAATTTTTCTTATTATGTGGATCAATCAAAACATTGTGTAAATGGACTTGTTTACTAGATGCATGAACATACATATTATTTGAGACAAAAGTATCATCCATATCAAATTCATCAAAAGTAATAATCGATGTAGAAGTTGGTATAGGGCCTATAGACACCAATTTTTAGTACCCATGTCCCTCGTCCTGCATTCACTCCCCTTTGTTGTCATTCCTCACATACATACATCTCTTCCCATTCAAATTATCCTTTTCCCTCCTAAATCTCATGTATCCCACTAATTTTTATTTTTATACCCTAATCCCATCTTAATCATATCATTAATTTGTCTTCCCTAAACATCCCTAATCACCCTTAATTATCCCTAAACCTATTCATTAACCCTTTTTATCCTCCCTAAGCACCCTATTTACCATCCCTAGGTTCCCATCTACCCCTATTTAATACGTTCTTATCTCCCAACCACCTTTTATCCTCCCAAAATAACCTTAACTCCGTAATAACACCAAAACCCTAATTTCACCTCATAAGGACTCATTGTCTTGAGTTGATCAATCTCCCACCAACTAAATCAGCAGTTGCCACATCACTTTGTAACCCATCCAGGTCATCATCGACCCTATAAATACATCCACACCACTTCTCTCTTCGGGATGCAATTTTGAGACTTCAAGCTTTAAATGTACGATCTTGGATTCATTTTTGACTCTTCTTTCGCAACTACTATCACCACCTTGGAGCTACTTTTGAATCTTTTACATCACCTTTGAAGATTTGAAGTCCCGTTGTTGCTTGGTATCAAAAAAATTTCTTTCTAGAGTCCTTATTGTCATCACATCACCATTTGAATTAGCCTTGTATGTTTTTCTCGAGATTTCGAGATCCCTACCCTTACATGAATCATCATCGATCTATCTCTGGAATTCATTTTTCCATCCATTTTCATCACATAAAACACTAGATCCCTTCTCAAAAACCATCTACCTAATCCACATTTGTTTTATTATCTATTACCCATCCTACTAGCTATTTATCTTCCGATCACTCTAGATCCTAGATCGTTATATCTTGTCATTTTGCACACCGGTTGTTTCACATTTTGTCTTCATCACAACCAGTCATCATCGATCTAGCTAAGTAACCATTGACCATGTCCCAATTTTTCCTATCTTTAGTTATATGTGTAACCTATCTTACTACCGACTAAGTGTCCATACCCATCTACCTATCCGATCCACCTACTCATAATTCTAGATCTCACCTTTCACCTTAGTAAGTCATCGACTAGATCGGTAGTTATCATCAAATCCAAAAAAATATTACATCCTTTATGTTCTGATCATATCAAGACCCTTTGTAGTATCTCAACATCCTTATCATCATATATGGGATTCATATCACTCCTCGAGATCATCGATCACCGTCGATTGTGCACTAGTAGTCTTGGGTCGTCATCGACCCAATAAGGTTTGATATAATTTTCATCATTTTTCTCATTATCGATCTTCTCTTTATCTTTCTAGTGTAGACACCAAAATTGGGTCACACTCCCCTTGGTCCCTCGAAAAATAACCAACGCAAACACACTCACCTAACCATGGCCCCTTTCATCCCACTCTAATATTAATTTAATTAATTCATGATCTCATAATATCTATTATTTAAATATCCTAATTGGGATAATGCCCACACCACCACCTCACCCTAAGACCTATTCTTAGTATGTTGCCATAACTAACTAAGACCTACCTAAACCCTAAAAATCAAAGCCTACATTCCCTCTAACCACATTCCCACCCGTTAGAAGGGAAGCTTCTATTCTAATCCACGGAGAAAGACGAACAGATCCAAGAAAATCAAGGGGATCTACCCATTTTAGTAAATCTAGGAAATCCCACCCTAACTGCGCGTCGATTACCTAAACCGCTACCGGTAAAACAGAACTATCATCAGTTACCATTTATACCCCAAAAAAACCCTATTTCGAGGTTGGCACATTTTCTGAGAGCAAGTGACGATTCCAAAGTTGCATACAAGTAGAACCAAAGCATTCGTACATGCATCGAGCATCTATAGCCAAAGATCGAAAGCAATCACGAGTCATTTGCATTCACGGGAGCATCTAGGGAAGCACCATCACCACATCAAACTCCATCCATCTGATCATTTTCATTACAATCCAGCCATCAAGCTCATACAATAGTAAGTGTTTTATTAACCAACATTCATCCATTTTCTTTTTGATAGAATCTTTTACTTCTAGTATCATTTCTACTTGCATTCCCATTCACCTATCATTTTCCTTCATAAAAACTTGATCATTCCTTCACCCACACCATTAAGTTGTCCATCTCCTACTGATAACTACTTCTAAGCACACCGAGACCTATCTGAGACCTTTTCGTTGCCCTCTCCATTTCCATTTAGCCTCGGATATGTCCCACACCAAGATTTCATTAAGTTTCCTTTACCCCACCATACCGACATGAGTTACCCACAACCAGGCGTCGATTCACTCAAACCAACATCTATCTCTACATTTTACTCTCAGACTAAGAACAGAGCCTAAAATCTCCACCAAATACCCAAAATAGTCTAGAACCAGACCTTGGCCAATACCAGTACCCATTACACTTGATAGAGACCTTGACCTTCATATTTAACCATAGCCTAGCTTTGTTGTGAACAAATTTACTTCTGTAGTCGAATGAGATACCTAAATCATTTTAATTACAGTATGGTTTTATTTATTGTTAACATTGAATTGTTTTAAATAGTGGATTGACATCCTTCTAGGGAGTATCATACTTCCTAACTCTAGCATACGCTAAGCAGTCCATTGCATATATTGTTTAACTTATATTTAGTGGTCTTGTTTTCTATTTCATACAGTTCCTCCTAGCCAAAAGAAGCTCTCACAATCATTTGTGGATCAAGAAGTCATATGTGCATAACAACCTTCAACCGACTTTAACAGGTATTCCTCCTAGCCCATTTACCCTTATCTTTTTCGTCAATATTTAAAGAAACACTCTAAGAACTAGGTGAAACATTTATTACATCTCAACTTTTCTATTTCAAGTTTAGATTTTATTGCATCATATTACTTATCTATCATCCTTTTATTTATCTTTTATCAAAAAGTGGGTTGACATCCATCCTAGGAATTTTTCACTTCTCGAGACCGACATTGTCGAGCAACCCATCCTCCTATCTACTAATCCATTTTCCTTGTTTAGTTTCTCTTTCTGTGTAGGTTACCATACTCTCTATGAGGAGGATCTTTTTCGCTCGTATCCATCATCATCTTATCAAGAGGTAGCCTTAAACCCTCTCATTATTGGAGTTACTTATTTTCTTTGTTACCATTTCACTAATCTAAAATAGGAGTGAGAAAATTAGGTCAACATTCTGGCACGCCGGTGGGACCACCCTTCTTTGGTGAGTTCTTTCATTATTTTCATTTCCATTTCCATTTTCCATTTCTCTCTTCTACTAAACTCGCTAGTGGGATCTTTTCTTGTTTGTGTATGTGGTGGATTTCTTGCTTCGATCAACAACACATTTTCTTAAAATAAAATAAAAAGGAAAATAGTGTTATCCAAGTATTCTTCATTTTTTCCATATTTTCTCTTTTTTTGTTTTCTTCCCTTCTTTGATTGTTTGATTTCATCAAATGCAACATTTTGATTTTGGACTTAAAAAGAACCCCTTCATACTTTCTTGGACAACATAGTCTAAGTAGGAGGTTAATTCTTTACATTCCATTCTTCTATACTCATCCAAAATGCACACATCAATTTACATTCTAAGTAGGAGGTTAATTCTTTGCATTCCATTCTTCTATACTCAGCCAATAGGAAATCTAACGTGGTGTTCTAGTTACATTATAAAATTTTTGACTATCGATATATTAGCTAAGCGCCCGACACCCCTTATCACTATCGTGCGTAAAGTGCGAGAGTGGGGGCCCCAATATCATGCCCCTTACCGGTAGTCATCATAGATTTGAGCCTCGCGTACCTTTGGGTATATCGAGGATGCCATCCAAAACAACTTGAAACCATCCATAATTTTTCCATTTCCTAGGTTCCCTTTGATCCCATTTTCCTTTCTTTTTCACATTCTTCTAATAAGCAAGATAATTAAAACTCTGTTGTGTGACTTGTTTGAAATATTAAAAATCAACATAGTTTCTTGTCTTATTGTTTCATGCCCATTATTACACATTCTCAAGCAAGAAAAATGGAACAAATCACATCATCCAACAACATTCATATTTCTAACATTTCCTCCCAACAAACTTCAGCCCTTTCCATTATCTCTTCCACCCCCTTAGTCACTTCTTCTTCGGTCACACAACATATGATTTATGTTTCTCTCCTTCATGAGTCTTAAACCATCCCAACCAACACCCATATTGAAATTAAAAACTTTATCTATCACCATTGTGTTCCTTCTAGATGGATAAATCCCCATCTATCGCTTCTTCCCGAAAATTTACTGAGATAGAAATTGGCATGCGACCTTGAATCACATTCAACCCCCAAGGCCGTGTTGGAGCATCTGATGTTAAATGTGTGTGGTTAACTATAGGAGGATCAGTGACTAAGATTAGGTAGTGTGATCTCTTTGTAGTTTGGTGTGAAGGGGAGATTTAAAGGCTATGAATGGGTAGTGTAAATTCCCTATGGTTTTTTTAACTAAATTAGATATAAGTGTTGATCTAGTTTGAAGTGTCCAAATTAACTAGCTTTGAAACTAATAATATATGCTTCTTTGAAAGAAAACTAATATAAAAAAATCACAAAACTAAAATATTACAATCACAACTAACAATTTGCTTCTATTTAAATAATTAAAATATTTCTACACTAAAACTAAACAAGCGAGATAACCCAATGTGGTTATTCACCTGTGTCTTTTGTGCTGAGTGTATTGAAACTAAACTAACTTAAAATAAGAATTTTTCCAAATGATCTATGATATGTAAACAACCTCCTATATATATTCTCTCCTGTAGATCCACATGGATGGGAAGAAGAGGATCCATCACCGGGATTGCTATGAAATATTCAAACCCTCTTGGAAATTAACTAATTACTTAAAATGAAAGGAAATTGATTTCTACTCTATTTGATATGATGTAACAATGATAAATTGCAGGAATGAAGGAAATCAAATAACAAATCCAACACGAATTCAAAGAACATAGGTAAATCCAGTATGTAGTGATTTTTCCCCTCAGTTTATCCTTTCTTTCTCTATGTGACCTCGCGAGTCAAAGGAATTAGGAATGCAAAGGCAATAGTAGGAGAAGCTACTTGAATAATGGCAGCTTGAAGGCAATCTGGTTGCAATACAAGTGGAAGAGAGATAGCACAAGTGAACAAAGCTTGGCTATGCAATTTCTAGCAAGATTGTGACAACAATATTATGTAAGATACACAAAATTCTTAGACCATTTGCTTGAATACAAGCATTGAATATATAGGAATTGGTTGGGATGTGCCCTCATGCACAAAGGCAACCTTGAAGTGCCGATCATTGGGTGAAGATCCGGTTCAAATGATTAAATCTATTTAAAAATAGAAGAGGGAAGAAATACCAAGTAATCAATACTATTTTTAGGCAATTTGGTTCACAAACGTGCCCTAAAAGTCAAGTTAAGTGAAATCACGCATGTTAAAATCACGCATGAAGAATTCTGGAAAAATCGCATAGGACCGTCACCCTACTTAGGTGGCGGTTTCACTTAAAATCCGCCGCCAGAGGCGGGCGGCGTCCAGGCACTAAAGGCCAAAACATGCATAGAATGAAGTAGGAAGCTAGAAGAAAGCGTGGAAAATCTAAGTAAGGATGTATAGGCTACAAATATACACTGCGAATGGGTTTAGGAACTCGAACACCTTCTAAAAGGACATGAATCATCATTGGGGAATTTTGTAACCTTTTTTCGACAATGAAACACATACAATTTTGGGTGCGTCTGAAAACCTTTGGGCCTCCCCTTATCCCTCACGGATCCTTAGAGTTCCAATAACTCTTGAACGTTAACCTTATCGCTCTCCATGAATACCTTCTCCATGAATCCACCAACCTTCCCATCAACAAACCCCCTCTCCAATAAATTTATGCTTATCACTCTCACCCCAAATCCACTTAGGTCCTCGCCTCTCAAATTCTTATGTTCTTCCCAAGATCTATCAATGAGCTTACCATGGTGTAATGTGAACTTGGCTCCCACCAATATTCCTCTACAATCCCTAAAACTCACCAATCCACTCAATTGGTGGTTCCCATTCCTCCCAATCTTCCCTACATCAACACTACATCCACTTCTTCCATCCTCATCACTTCTTCATCCAGTGTCGTCATTAGCATCCCTACCAAAAATTTGCAAGAATCTCATCTACTTCCTCCACCACCCAAACAACATGATCAAACTTTGGTCCCTATCTCTACATCCCAATTCCATGCAAATGTTATCACCTCACAACCTCATCCTTCGAGTCTACCCAAACTCACCAACCTCCACTCCAGAGTGCTTTTACCACATATTCCCTAATCAATCTACTCAAGCATCTCAACCACCCCACACTTACATCCCCACTCATCCCATGAAAAATAAATCTAACATCCTCATCTCTCAACAAAAACAGATGCAATCTTATCCATTTAATTACATTCCTATCTCCCAACAACATCCTATCTCCTAACCAACTCAATCACATCCCTTCAACAATCTTCCCCCTTATCAACCACTTCCACAAACACCTACTCATCCTTAATCATATCAATCTCATCTCGTAACCTCACCCATCTACTTCTTATATTCAAAAATCTCATCCATCAGGTCTCTCATCCCCATACATTCAATGACCCTATTCACACTTTGCTAAGTAAAATGGCGAGTCTCGAAGCTTCTTCTTTAGGGTCTAAAACCACCTTCTCTTATGAATAGATTTATAACAAGACCATCAACCCATTAGTCCCTGTAAATCCATATCCTCCACATTGGGAACTTTTGAAATTCTCCAAGTTTAACAATAAGGAAGATCCTCAAGAGCACCTTCACATACTTAGACATACATGTTATATCATCATTCATGACCAATACCTTATGCTCCACACCTTTCCCATGTCATTAGTTGGGCCCGATTTGGACTGGTACAATGGCATCCCCAACATTCTCTATTCTCCTTCACCCAACTTGTGTAACTCTTCCTAGAACACTTTTATATCAACATTGTGCGTAAAATCACCATTACAAACCTCTATGCCATTAGACAATTTGATGATGAATCTATCACATATTTCATCACTAGATGGTGTGGCATAATCAATCAATTATCCTTCTCTCTTCCATAGACCAAGATAATCAAACTCTTTTCACAATCATGTGCGAAACATATCTCTTCCACTCTTCAAATCTAATCTTTTCAAACCTTTAAGGAGGCATTCACCATGGCTCGTAAACTTGAACTTCATGCCCTTGAACAAGGCCATGTCAAACTCGATCTAATAAAATAAAACATGAATTCAACCAAACCATCCACTCATGGTGAAAAATATAAAAACAAAGCCAACACCAATGTAGTCAAATCTTCTTCCGCATCTACATCCCATCCAGAGCCTCCACAAAGGTCTCTAGACCAAATCTCAATTATAACCCTCTTGGGAAACCTATAGTTCTATTTTGACAATTTGATGGTTGTGTATCTCATCCAACTTCCCCCGATCTGAACCATTGATGATTCACACCTAAACCCACATGGTATCGCAAGGATCACTATTGCAAATACCATCAAGTCAGCAATCATGACATTGAAAATTTTTATACTTTCAAATACCTTTTCCAACAGCTCATAGACCATGGGGAGCTTTAATTGGATAACCCTAATGCACCCCCAATCAACCTCTTGACATCTTCAAACAACCTTTCTTGAATCATCCTCCAAACAATAAAACTAACCCCCTACATTACAAGCACCCAATGCCCACACAATCAATACTTTGAATCATGATCCAACACCACTTCCTACATCCATTATCCCCACTACTTTACTGACACCTATATCCACCCCTACATCTACAATCACACCTCCATGTGAACCCTCATCTACAACTATCATATTGATACCTACCACATCTATATCTATCACATCCACATCCATAGAAACCCCCATATCTACATCCACCTCTACTCATACATCCACTTCCTTATCCTTATCTACCACTATGCCTACAACCACATACATCCTCACACCAATCTCAACATTTATCTCTACATCTACATCAACTCCCATACCTATTACTTTATCCACATCTACTAACATGCTTATATTTACATCTAAATATGTGTTCATGCTAATATCATCCCTTGAAGTATCTACTATGAAACACCCTCACTTAGTACAATCACAAATGATGTTCCTACCTCATCCTCATCATTGACAAGACTGATCACTCCTACACCATCACCTCCAAGACCCATGTAATCTACAACCCCTTCCAAATTATCAAACATGTTCTTAAAAACCACTTCCATATTTCATCCCCACATCTACAATGAAAAATACATCATTTGATTCCCCTAGAAAGATTGATCCGAAGGATTTTTCACTATGTATATCTTCCCTAAACTTCCCTAAATCTATACCATGATGAAGGTCTTCTCGATAACTTTCCAAAGGTATGCTAAAATTCAAAAATGGAGACCATATACAGATTTTATCACCAGTCAAAATTAAGGTCTTAATCAAGTTAACCATGTTCAATAGTCCAATCCAGACATGACACGTGGCAAGGAGAAAAAGATGAAAAATGTTGTTTGATATATGGTTTTGGGCCTCCGGTCTTCGACTCACACTATGGCGGAAAAGAACAAGAGGCTCAACTTTTGTAATGAAAGGGAGCCCAGCTATAGTGAGAGCTTTATATTGTTTCGATGTGGTGGGCCCTCAAGCCACCACGTGGCTTGCCACCATGAGCTCAATGAGCTCAATTTTGCATTCCGAGCTTAATTTTGTATTTTGAGTTTGATTTTTGCACTATGAGTTGATTTTTGCATTGTAGGTTGATAATCAGCTCAGTCGAGCTATATTACTAGCTCGGTGGGGTGATCAACTCCCCACCGAGTTGATCTTTGATATTTCCACATTGCTCGTATGGATTGAGTTTATACCACAATGTTCGGGATTTATATTATCCAATTCAACATTGTTCAGGATTCACATTATTCCGAACTACCTTGGAGGATATACCCATCACATATATAATGGTGGGATTACATATATGGCTCGGCCCTATATTGGGCATTGAAACATTGCACATGGCTCGGCACCCCAAACAGCAGTAGCCAATCAAACAAACAAACAACGGTTGGCCCAAGACTCGGCGATCCAAATCCAAATCAGCTCGGTAGCCTATAATGGATCGGTGGATCTTGTTTGGTCCAACAAAAGGTGTATGAGTGTTCCCAAAGCCACAACTCCATAGGCCTAAATGCCTATTCTTAAATCTTTCAACCACCGACCTCACTATACATGTGGGATATAACCCACTTTGAATGTAAAGTGACTCGGCAAAAATAGAGGAGGGTGTGATTTGACCCCATGACCTAGGGCATACAAACCACCTACTCCAACCAACCTGCCAACTAGATCGGTTGGGTTAAAAGATGAGCTCGCAAGAGTATATATAGAGCATTGTTCTCTCGTGTTTAGGATGACAATAACATGTCAATAGACTTCAAGCTCGATTTGAGGCACTTCTAGTCAATTAGGACTTGATGTAAAAATGAAAATTGCTTAGAATTTCCTCTAGTTTCCAAATATGTAAACTTCTTTCATGTAGGTGTTGTAAATTTCAATTTTTAGACATTTTTCAGACATATTTGCATAGGAAACCAACATGAGAAGCATTGTAGGAGCCACGAATCATTCTTGGGACAATTTTTGCTATTTTTCAGAGTTCCTTGGGACATTGATCAACTCATTTACAGGTATAAAGATCTATTATTCATTATTGAAGGGTTAATTGTACTTCATTGGACATTGAATAGATCGATTCACTTTATATGAATCTAGAGATGTAGCCTTTGGGTGAACTCCATTATCAATTTCGGAGTCTTAGGGTTTTTATTCGTTTTTTAGAAGATTTTGATCAAATAAAAATTCATCATTTGATTAATTTTATTAATTGATAAAATAAGCACAAAATTGGAGTAAATAGATTGAAGTAAATTTCAGTATCCATAACCCTCAATCAATTAGTGAATGCACTTTCAAATTTTGGAATCAAGAATTCAGTTTGAGTGCATTATAAATTCAACTTGTGAATTATTTAAATGGTTTTGTAATAGAATCAGTAAATTCACTTAAGTTGGAAAAATCAGATTAATTGATCATTTTGGAAGAGTTTAAAAAATGGGTTTTCAAGACACCTACTTATTGAATAAATTAAACTCATGGTCAATGTTGATTCTAATAAGTTTAATCATCTAAAAATTTTAAGTACCATTTTCGATCAAAGATCCCCCAATCAAAATCGGTGTTATTCCCGCTAAGGAAAAGCCCCCAATAAAAATCCAAAAGCCTTAGCATCCCCCTCAATAATCTCTCACCCATCCACATAAGAAATTGGAGCTCCCTTCTTCAAGCCACATCACCCTAATTCATCTAATGTTTCATCATCAATCTTAAGAGCACCTACATTTATTTTGGGGTCGGTCCCTCATCTAAATCCCCTATCATCAATAAATTAGAATCAAGACCACCTATTCCTCCCCTATATCTAAATCAAATCAAACCATCCACCCCTTCTTCCAAACCCAAATTAGAATCCAAGGCACCCATAAAGCCCCATAAAAGAAAAGCACCCCTCTTACCTTCATCCACCATTCCCAAATCCACTTCATCTGTAATCCACACAACATCTTCTTCAAAAAATCCCATTAGTTCTTATTAAGAAACCCTTCAACACTTCATTCGAGCCTCTACAATACCCCTTCCCCATCAAATATTTCAATTCACGTGGGTAGAAGCCCACGTGGTTCGATTCTAATGTTATTTGTGTTTATCATCATACCTCTCGACATGATATCAAATATTATAGGGCACTTCCAAACCTCATCCACCATCTTATATAAGAGGATAATCTTCTCATCAAAGAAGATAATCCTCTTCCATCTACTAGTTCATCTTCATCCACTCATAATTATTCAATCAAATCCTCATCCCTTAAGATTTCTAAATTATCTTATTCATCCAAGACCTCCATCACAATCCCCACTGCCAAACAATACTTATTCCAAAGAAGGACCCCTCTATTTATTGATGTCATTTGTATTGCCACATGCCCTTGCCCTCATGATTCTCAACCACCTACTCAACCTAAACCCAAATTTTTCATCACCACTCTCACTCCTTCATCCTCTGTTTCAAAATCCAAGGTATTCATCTTAGTTTCTCCACGTACCCAAAAACATGTTGCCATCGAACAAAGGATTATGAAGAGATCCATCAAGCCCCATTAATATGTTACTCTATGAGTTGATCCAAATCTCCACCACTCATGACAAGCTCTCATTGAGGCTCTACAATGTATTCCTATCACTCATGATGAGGCCTAACCTTTTGCAGCCCTTTTTGGAGCGCTTAAAGATTTTGCCTCCATATCTTTTGATGACTCTAAAATTCCTGATATCACAACCAAAGATCATGATCTCCCTCTTTTCATCATTATTCGCATTAATGATACATTCATCTGACATTCAATGATAGACAATGGAGCCATCATCAATATCATATCATCTCATACCTTTGATCAACTCAAGCTTCCCAATTCCATTTTCGCTCAATCACCCGTGGTCCTTCATGCCTTTAACAACATTTTTGCCCCCACTTTGGGCACAATTATCCTTCTTATTCCCATCAGTGAAGGATTCCTCCATTATCTCTTTTTACATCGTTGATGGGGAATTTTAGTATAATATCTTACTTGGGTGACCATGGATCCATGCCATGCATTGTGTCCCTTCTACTCTCCATCGCTACATCAAATATGAGCATGAGGGGAAAATCCTAACACTCCCCACAGACATTCCTCCATTCAAGGCATGTCATATGACTTATTAACCAAATGATGTGCTTGTCCCTAAACAAGATTCATCTGAAGCATCCACTAGATTGACTATCTCTACATCTAAGATACTTAATGACGACTCTATTAACAATGTGATGCAGTGTCTTTCATTGGGGAGTATTGCCTCTTCACTCTCAATTCCCTTCCCAAACCTAATCAATTTGGTAGGTCGAAAAATCCCCTATGTACTAACCAAATGTTGGGGATATCATTTCTTTTGGTCCACCTCATCTTCAAACCAATATCATCTATGGTGGCATTAATTACCCTTCCTCTCACATCGACGCTCAACCTCACACCAAGCCATACACCAATGGATTTGATTTCCTCTATAATAAATCCTTCACCTACACCTACCTCCATTATTGCACATGGAAAGGATTTGGTATGGGGCATTATGAACAAGGAATGCACAATCTCATCATCGACCAATCTCATAAACCAAATCGAATTTGTCTTGGGTTTCAAAGAATAACCCACCAAATCTCTCACATTGTCTTCATCCCTATCTCCTATGAACATCAGCCCTCTTCTTCTCCATCCAATTATCATATGGATACAAATGATATTATTTATATCTCTTCTATTTTTTTAATCTCCACGATCACTTTAGGACTGGTCACTTATTAGTGTGAAAATGAAACTAGGTCCTTTAATCTTCAATTTCCTAACACGATAGAGGAAGACTCCCTTACCATTGACATTATTAATGCACGATGGCGATTCCACCCTTTCCTACATGTGGGGGTGGAGGATTCTTATCTTCATAAGTCCTTACCTCTGAACACATCCACTCTTCTTAATGAATCCATCATCGACATCAATATAGGGACTCTGTAAGAGCCCCGCATCCTCAAAGTCGGTCAATCCCTTTATCCTCAAGAGCTGAAATTTTTCACCACCTTCCTTTCTAAGCACAATCAAGCCTTTGCATGGTATTACACTAACATAACTGGTCTCGATCCTTTAATCATTGTCCATAACATCGTTATCATCCCCAACGCTAAGTTGGTTAAGTAGAAACTTCACCACATGTATCCTTGTGTTACCCACCTTGTTAAAGAGTAATTGAAGTGCCTCCTATTAGATAATTTAATCATACCTATCAAATATTGGCAATGGGTTTCCAACATCGTACCCATTAACAAAGCCTAGAAAAATCTTTGAATCTATACCAACTTTCGAGATTTGAATTTTGTTTTTCCTAAGGATGACTTTCCCCTCAAACATCAATCAACTTATTGATCTCATGACTAGCCATGAGATGCTTTCTCTTATGGATGGTTTTTGGATACAATCAAATCCTCATCACACTAGAAGACCAACATAAGACTTATTTCATCACTCCTTGGGGACCTTCTATTATCATGTCATGCCCTTCAATTTAAAAATGCAGGGGCCACCTATCGCGTGTTATGACCTACATCTTCCATGATCTTATCCATAAAACTGTAGAGGACTATGTTGATGACATCTTGGGTAAATCCAAGCACCGACAGGATCATCTTTCCATCCTTAAAATCCTATTCGCACATCTTATTCAATTCTTCCTTTGTCTTAATCTCGCCAAGTGTGTGTGTTTGGCATTTTAACTATAAAAATCTTTGGCTTCATCCTTTCCATTAAGGGTATTGAGGTGACCCCACCAAAATTAAATCCATCCTTGAGATGCCCCCTCCTTCTAATCTAAAGTAACTTTGCAGTCTTCAAGTCCGACTTTAATCAGTCCATCACTTCATCTCATAGCTCTTGACTGTTGCCAACCTTTTCATCATCTTCTTCGAAAAGACATTGACTTCAAGTGGGATGTCGATTTCCAAATTCCTTTCATGATCTCAAGAAATATCTTCTATCCCTATCTTTTCTCACACCTCCACATGAGGGGAAGCCTTTTTATCTTTACATCTATGCCACCAATCACGCTTTAAGTGCCATGTTTGCGCATCGCGATAAGCAAAGCAAAGAGCAAGTCATCTATTACATTAGTCGCACCCTTCACGATTATGAGACTTGATACACTCAAGTTTAAAAACTATGTTAAGCTCTTTTCTTCGCCACCTCCGAACTTCATCACTATCTTTTAAATCACAAAAATTATCATCCCCGGTTTTCATCTTCTAGAAACCATGCACTCCAAACCTTATCATATTGATTGCATCACTCGATTGCTCATGCTCATGACTAAATTTGACCTAGAGTTCATGTCTGAGAAATCTATCAAGAGTCAAGCTATCACCGATCAATTCATTGAGGCCCATCTTCCGATATCCATCTTCCTCATGAACAATTTCCAGACGAGTCTATCCACACCATCAATCATGAATTTTCTCCCCTCCGAATGACACTTTTCTTTGACAAATCTAAGTGTCGACAAGGGGGAGGCGAGATCGTCATCATCATTCCTCCTTGGGATACTCCTATCCCCATCACTTATAAGCTCAACTTCAAATGTACTAATAACATGGCTAAGTATGAAGCCCTCATCTTGGGTCTCAAACTATTGTCATGTTTGGTGTCCAAATCCTCGATATCTATGGTGACTCTCAACTTATCATTAATCAAGTCAAGGAATTTATAAATGAAGTCCTTCAAAACATAAGGACATTGTCAGCTTTCTCTTTGAGGCCTTCGACTTCTATACCATCAAAACCATCCCTTGTTCATCTAATCACTTTGTAAACACCGTGACATCCCTTACATCTCTAATCCCATGTGTAACCAAATAATCCAATCTCTCCCTCATTGTTCATCACATCAATTAGTCATCCCATATCCATGAGCTTACTCATATTAATCATGTTGATACTAACTAATCGATATCTAGTACACTCAAATCCTCGACTACATATCCATATCCAAAATTCCCTCCAACCTATCCAAAAATAGTAGGATGTATTTTCTTCAACGCGTTAACCACTATGTTATCCTTGACGGCATCCTCTACAAACATGGGTTTGATGGCATTCTTCTATGATGCCTTAAATCTCATGAATCTATCTACGTTATCGATAAATCCATGATGACATCTATGGTGGTCACTTTAGTGGTTTGGTCATTGACGAAGTGCATTCTTTGGATGGGTTATTACTAGCCCACCCTCAATCAAGACTATTGTGACTATGTCAAAAAGTGCATTAAATGCCAACAACATTCTAATCTCATATACATTCCCAGTCAAGCCTTTTCAGAATCGGGCCAAGATATTTGGCCCTTCTCACAATGGGTCCTCAACCTCATTGGCCTCACCAATCCACATTCTTTCCAATGATCATCATTTTATCATCACCACAATTGAATACTTCACCAAATGGGTGGAAGTGATTCCAATAACATCCACTAAATCTAAAAAAATCATAGATTTTGTCTATCAACACATCATATGCCATTTTGACGTTCCTCATAAAATCATCAAAGACTATGGAAATTCCTTCAAAACATATATCTTAATAAGATTTGTGACTCTTTCAACATCAACCTTAGCTTTTCATCCCCTTATTATCCTCAAGCTAATGGCCAAGCCAAAGCCACTAACAAACTCCCATGCAAAATCCTTGCGAAAAGTATTGATAAGGGTGGATGGGATTGGAACATTCACATCCCCTTCATCCTTTTAGGCTTATTAGACTAGCGTCAATACCTCTCTGAGAACTACTCCTTTCTTTCTTGTCTATGGTTTTGAGGACATTCTTCCTCTTGAATTCTAAATCCCATCATTGTATGTTTCTCTTGCAACTTCCTCTCTCGCATGAGGACTATCATCAAAAGCATCTAGAATACTTGAATTGTTAGGCGAGCATCTTCATCATCTCTACAACATTATCATAGAGCACATCAAATTTTCTTATAAAAAAATCTAAGAGAACATAAATTTAACATCTACGACCTAGTCCTTAAAGAAAATCAGAATATCACTACTCTAGGAAGGATCCAATGCGGAAAGTTTTCTCCCAATTGGATTGGCCCATGTAATATCATGCGTAAATATGGGTCTGCAAGCCTATCGTTTAGCCTCCCTTGAGGGTAAACCAGAAGTGAAACCTCTCAACACCTTGCACTTGTGACCTTTCTATAGTTAACATACTTACCAACATGTTCTTAGTCATATCACAGATCTTACTTCCATCACCGACCTCTTCCATCCTCCATTGTAATGATTTGGAATTATGTGGTCTCACATCACTTTCTTATCTATTACCTTAAATATGGGCATCGTGGCTCTACTCATAACATATTCCTCATGGACAAGTTCATCCTTCTAGGTGGAAACCTCGTGATCATTACATCCATCACCCTCTTATCTACCTACTTTAGAACCACGTTAAGGTTCCATGGGTGTTGTTTTTTCATATTATCTTCACCTCCCCAAGTATTCTACTTAGCTATCCCTAGCTCTTTCCTAAAAGTAGAGATTCTAGATGTTTGTCAAAAGTTATCTTACCCAAAAAAATAGACTACTCCCTCAAAGGACAATTATTCATGTAAAGTAAAAATTATCAAAGTTATAGATCGATCCATCAAGGAATTATATCATACGAGATCTTATCTTTCCATCTAAAAAGTCAAAAAAAAAAAAAGTAAAAAACTTAATATAGACCACTCCTCGAAGGATGGATACTATATTATATCATGGAAATGAAGGCTTCCCGCATTGATTAGCCTTCTAAATCTCAAAAGCAAAAGGAAAAATTCAAAAGTAAGCATCCTAAGAAATCATCTCACATCGATCAACTTTCCCATCCTCTTAAACTTCTTGCATTGATCATTTTACACAATATTTCTTATAGTTGGGGCATAGACCTAGGACTACCACCTAAGGAGAACCTATTTTCCCTATACAAGCTCCATCTTAACCCCTTTGTCATGTCTACAATGGATTTATAAGCTCACTTTCCATCTTCCCCTCATGATCTTAAGTATGACTAATTATCATTAGTTATGTGTTAACACCCTTCATGGTTGCGAAGTGCATTTTTTGTTTATGTTCCCATTCACGCTTTACGTCCAATCCAGTCTAAAATCATCTATCATATGTGTGATCCTTCCTATGATGGAGTGTCCTTATATTTTGGTCATCCTCATAAGGTCACGTTTTATCTATCACATCCGATCTAATCCAATCACACCATCTTATCTCATCTCATCTAATTTATTATATCGTATCTCATCTCATCCAATTTATCTTATCTGATCTCTTATCTCCTCTCATACAATCTATCTTATCTCGATCTTTTTATCTCATCTCACACAATCTATTATCTCATATTATCCAATCACTTGTCTTATCTCATCAATCTTTTATCTTATCTCATCCAATCAATTATCTCATCAATCTCTCATCCAATCTATCTCATCAATATCTTGTCTCATCTCATCCAATTCATCTCATCCAATTTTTTATCTCATCTCATCTAAACCTTTTATATCTTCCACTTTAGGCTTGTGTGGCACCCATAACACATTGATTTTTGCCTTACGTGGCTCATCTTTCTATCCTTGCCTATCATCTTATCTAGTAGTGCATTCTTGATCACATCTCAAGCCCACCATTCATGGCCATCTTTATGTTCCCTTTTGGGACACCATATCTCATCTCAAAGCCCACACTTCATGGCCATCTTTGTGTTCCCTCTCGGGGCACCATACCTCATCTTAAGCCCACCATTGTGGCCATCTTTTTATCAACTAAAATATAGATTTTAAAGTTAGTCTAAATAGTACAAAAATGAAATAAATAGTATAACTTGAATGTAAGTGCTAACTAATTTTATTTGACATTTAAAATAAATAAGATAATTGTAGTGCGAGGAAAATGGTATTAACCTTAAAGTGACTTACCTAGTTATGATTATGGACTAGACCGGATGATGTGTAGATGAAACAAAGTTATGATGGTACAACCTAAGAAATTGTAGTAAATGAAGATTTGAATGGACAGGGTGCTGGAAGAAGATCAAGGCACCTATGGGCACCCTAGTTTGCGAGTATGGACGCTCTTGTCTGCAGAACAACTAAGGACACGAATGCGGAAGTGTCACTAGATCTTTGCGAATATCTCGATCTTTTTGCATGATTATCATTGTAACTTTGATGATATCTTTGTAGATCTCTGGTGAATAATCTCCTACAAAACCCCACACAAAAGCATCAAACCCTAAAAAGAAATATGCAAATGAATGGGTTAGACTATCCTTAATTGCCAAATGGATGGACTTATGATTGAGCGTTGCACTACATCTCAGACCCGATGTAGTTCTATGTGCAAGTGTGTACAATTGTGTGCCTAGGGTTCCCTAGCATCAATGACGTAGAGATAACAGGCAATAGCTAGATGTAATGCAAAATGGTGGATGGAATAGAATAGACTTCCCTTTCCTATGTAGTGTGTGTGATGCAATGATGCCCAAATGTAATCCCTTGCCTTAGTAGATAGCTAGCCCTTGATAGTAGATCATTCACCTTTAAGATAATGAGTATTTTATGTTTATATAGGGATATCTTGCTCAAATTTTGACACTAATGTGTTGACTAGTACCTAGGGAAATAAGAGGGAAAATTACAAAGATTGACCTTGAAACTCTAAATTAGACGTAAGTGCTACTAGGACCAAGGTGCCTAAAATAAGGACCGAGGCACCCATGGGCACTCCAGTTCTACCTAGGTGCCCTAGTCAAAGACTAGAGATGATAAATGACCAAATAATGACACCTGAGACTCCCGAGAGATGATCAGACTACGTAAACAACTGACGATTGTATAAAATAAATGATGACGATAACCAACTAACCAATGACAGGACTAGGGATAGGTCATTAGTGAATACTTTTCTTATGCGAGATCCATATATAAAATAACATATTTGGTGGTATAAATGTAATAGTAAGTGCGTGATTTTATGACTACACTTTCCATTTTTCATCCCACCAAGATGCATATTATATTGATTCCTCATATATGGAGGATATCACATCAACTTTTTCCCTCCCCTCTTGTCACGACCTTGTCTCAGCCATTCTCACATTTGTTTGCACATATTTTTGATGTATACCTTTGACCCATTGGTCCCATGGCTTGCACATCCATCTAAGTGGATTCCCATTAGACTTCCTCCATAATGCAATGATTTTCGCCAACTCACAAGTCCATAGGACATTATCATCATCTCCATTGAGATCGTACTTTGTTCCCTACTAAAGTGACTCCAAATTCATTGCAAATTTTTATGGTTTTCATTTTTATCCTTATCCCTCTCCACTTGGGGCATCTTCTTTCATATTCTTTCTTTTCTCATCCTTTCCATCTTTTTCCTTTCTCCTTCATTTATCTATTTCAAACTCGTTATCGATTCTTGTTCACCTCATCGATCTCTAGTTTGAGGGGGAGAACCTCAACCATCATATTTTTCCACTTCTAGTTTTTGTCTCATGGTTTTCCTAACGCAAACCACTCGGAAAAAAAGGCCAAATATAGACACCAATTTTGGTACCACTATCCCCCATCCCGCATTTTCTCCCCTCCGTCACCATTCCTCACATACATACCTATCTTCCCATTCAAATTCACTTTTTCCCTCCTAAATCTCATTTATCCCTCTAGTTTTTATTTTTCTACCCTAATCCCATCCTTATCATGTCATTAATTTGTCTTCCTTAATCACCCTTAAGCATCCCTAAATCTATTCATCAACCCCTTTTATCCTCCCTAAGCACCTCGTATACCATCTCTAGGTTCCCATCTACCCCCATTTAATATATTCTTATCCCCTAACCACCTTTATCCTCCTAAGACATCCCTAATCCGCATTAACCACCTAAAACCCTAATTTCACCTCATAAAGACTTGTTGTCTCAAGTTGATCAATCTCCCACTACCCAAATCAATAGATCATCACAATCGTTGTCGACCCTATAAATATGCCCATACCCCTCCTCTCTTGAGGATGTAATTTTTTAGACTTTGGGCTTGCTTGCGATCTTGGATTCATTTATAACTCTTATTTCTAGTTGTTATCACCACCTTAGAGCTACTTTTGAGATCTTATGCATCACCTTTGAATATTTGATGTCCTCATGTTGCTTGGTGTCACACTTTCTGCTGACTTAGAGTCCACATTTTCATCCCATCACCATTGTGCATCAGCCTTACAGGTTTATCAACCATTTTTAGCCCTGCTCTTACATCAATCATCATTATTCTATCTCTATAGTTCATCATATCCATCCATTTTCATCCCATTAAACCCTAGATCCCTTCCCGTGGTAGTTGTCGAATCACCCAGGTCATCGTTAACCCGATCCACATCTCTTTTATTATATGTTACCCATCATGTCGATTATCTATCTTCTAATCACTCCAAATCTCATATCTTTCAATCTTGTTATTATGCACATCAGTTGCTTCATATTTCATCTTCATCACATCCAGTCACCATCGATCCAACTAAGCTTCCATCGACCTTGTTCCAATATATCCTATCTTCAATTATCTACTTCATCTGCAACCTGTCTTGCTACTAAGTGCCCAAACCCCTACCTCTCTCGATCCACCTACTCAAAATTCTAGATCTAATGTTTCAACCTAAGTCACCATCAATTTAGCTCGGTTGACATCAACCAGATCAATAGTTATCATCTTCATCATCAGATCCAAAAAAATTCTTACATCATTTCTATTCTGATCGAGATCCGGACCCTTTGTAATATCTCAAAGATCCTTAATAGTCCTAGATCAACTTCATATCGGTCCTCTGGATCTGTCAATTGTTGTCGATTGTTCTAGTAGTCTCGGTTGTTGTCGACTTAATCGGGTTTGATTCGATTTTCATCATTTTATTGTTATCAAATCTGCTCTTTATATTTTTTAGCACATCTCATCTTTCATGTTTCAAGTTTATATTTTACTTTGCATCATATTACTTATCTATCACCCTTTTATTTATCATTTATCAAAAAGTGGGTTGAAATCCATCCTAGGAAGTTTTCACTTCTCGGGATTGACATTGTCGAACAACCCACCCTCCTATCTACTAATCCATTTTTTGTGTTTAGTTACTCTTTGTTGTGTAGGTTACAAGATCACTACGAGAAGGATCTTTTGTTCTCGTATCCATCATCATCATCTTATCAAGATGTAGCCTTAAACCCTCTCATCATTGGATTTACTTATTATCTTGGTTTCCATTTCACTAATCTGAAACAGGGTGGGAAAATTAGGTCAATAGGCCAACAATGCCAATCATTACAACCAATGGGTGATCAAAAGAAGGTAAAAGTGGTACTACACGATAAGCATTATCCACTTCTAAAGTTGATTTGTTAGTATCACAATTAGGAAGTGGATTAATAAAGATTTTGGTCTTTGGATTATCATTAGTAGGCTTAGAGGATTCAATGGTCTCATCTAATTCAATTGCATTTACATCAATAAGATCTTGTATAACATGTTTAAGCTTAATAAAATAATTAGTGAGGTGACTAATGCATCTATGATAGTCAAGATAAACATTAACATAAAAATATTAATACAAGGCTTGCTTAAATCAACCTCAAGTGGTGGAGGGAGAGACATAATATTGCACTCAAGTAATTACTTTAGCATAATGTGTGGAGCACAAGGTAGGCATATATTGTGTTTGTGTAGTTCATAATTAGAGCTTAGTAGTTGATCTATGACATTAATTGTGTCATTATTAGTATCCTTATTATCAGTAACCTTACCTTTGAATGTATATTTACTTAAGAACTTTACATCAAGTGCGGTAGAAGAGCTAACAACATACTTAACCTTATTTATATATAGTAACTTGGCCTCATGTTCTTTAAGAGTATGGCATAGATGATCAAATGAGGGGAACTTGGCCTCAAGGTCTTGGTCTATTGGTGAGTTACAAGTAGTTTGTAATCATCAACCCATGTTCCATTCCCATTGAGGCCATAGGACACTTTTAATAAGTAGCCATGAAGACACCTTGAGGTAGGGGTCGAACTTCTCCATGTGACCAAGCGGAACACAATGGGGCACTCCGAATGTGGATCACTCAATGGACATTAAGGAACCAAGCCCACCTCCATACCACACTTAGAGAAAGTGCTCTTCCAAAATCACCACTCCAATTCATAACTCGGTATAATAAAAGTGTTTACCATCCAAAGTTTTAGGACTCAAGGTCTTGGTCTATTGGTGAGTTACAAGTAATTTGTAATCATCAACCCATGTTCCATTCCCATTGAGGCCATTGGACACTTTCGATAAGTAGCCATGGAGACACCTTGAGGTAGGGGTGAAGTTCGCATGTGAACCAAGCGAGAACACGATGGGTGATCCGAATGTAGATCACTCGGCGACATTAAGGACCCAAGCCCACCTCCATGTTAGACTTAGAGAAAGTGCTCCTCCAAAATCACCACTTCGAGTTTATAGCTCTGGTATAATAAAAGTGTTTACCATCCAAAGTTTTCCTGGAATCAATGGAATTGTCCTTTCTTTAGTCAAGGGCTAAAAAATATCTAGGTCATGAGCTTGGGTCACCTTTGGTGGGAATTATGGAAAGAAAGAAACAAAAGGATCTTCAAAAACAAGAAACTTCCCATTAGGTTGACTATAAACAAACTCTTACAGGCTATTAGAAACAATTTTTCTATCCTTAGGAAAAATGAAATGGAAATCCTTGACAATGAACAACACTTCTTAAAGAATTGGAACATTATTGCAATCCCAAACCCAAAAGGATTAATCCTCGTGTGGGGATTAAGTGGAATAATCCTAGGGAAGGTTTCTTTAAACTCAACTTTGATGGGGCAGCGAAAGGTAATCCTGGGAAAGCAAGGGGAGGAGGTGTCTTTCGTGATTCTCAAGGAAGATTTCTTCTTGCCTATTTCTTTCACTGGCTTTTCATCAAACAATGTCAGCAGGGTAGCTACATTGTTCTCGGGGTGTGAAGTTAGCCAAGTAGAAAGGCTTAAAAGACCTTGAAGTGGAAGGGGACTCTTTGTATATCATATCATGTCTGAAAGGAAAATCCCAACCTTCTATTTATGTTAATGACTTCATCAATAAAAATAATCTTTTATTATCCTCTTTTGAGGTTATATCCTTTCAACATGTGTATCATGAAGGAAACACTCTAGCTGATTTTATGGCCAATATGGGGGTGGATGCAAGGGGTCTTAAGGTGGTCGAGGATCTTAATAAGATGTAAGCCAAATTTAAATAAATCATGAAAAGGGAAGGTATCCCTAATAATACACCTACAAATGAGGAGGAAATAATTCCTCAGACTCGTGACATCACTTTCTCATGATTCCTAAACTTGTGCAAAATCTCCTTTCAAATCCTTGCAAGGGTAGGTCGATCTTTTTGATTTCTAGAAGTGGGACGATAAGATTGGGGAAGGTAACCATTCTCATAACAGAAAGAAGAACAAGTTTAGAAGAATGGGGGTGACTTAGTGTGAATAGAACCTAGCAAGAGACAAGAGATATCCAAAGAAGCTGAGATCCTACTTGAAAAGGTGGGAATGTTACCCTTCTTCAACATCTTTGATGGCTTCAATGAAAATTTGAGTGAATCTGTGGTGAAAACTTGGAAAGAAGGCCATGTTTGGGTTAGTAACTTTTCCTTCACCATTACCCCCAAGCTTATTTCCAAAGTTACGGGTTTAGCTTTGGAAGGAAGATGCATCTACAAACCTAAGTCGACTACAACCTAGAGATCAAATGCTTTATGTAAGGTAAGGGGGTGCCTATCTCTCTCCATAATGGTTATGCTCGGGGAAATTTTCCCCTCCTTTTGAAGAAATTTCTCAGTTGATTATGGCCTACATTACCTTAGAAGGGCGATACAAAGTGATATATGGATATCACTTCCCTATGTTGAACCATGTCCGTAATGCTAAGCCCTATAATTTCCCCTTCTTCTTGTATACTTCCCTCTCGAAATCTATTTCCATGGTCGAGAAAGGTACCTTCACCTTACCATTGCACCAAGGCCTCATCAAATCCCTTATCAGGTTGGGAACTCCCCTTTTGGGAAAAATGAAAAATTTGGGGCTTCAACTGCTTTGAATGTTTGGAGCCCAAGGAGGGAATTTTTAGTGGGGATCTGATTGGTAAACATGTGGCAAAAAGAACTAGATCCAACCTGAGTCAAGGTGGAGTCAAGAAATGAAGCAGGGTGGAGGAGGCACCAAAGACGGTTGAGGAAGTGGAGGTTATCTTAGACTCGGGTGAGAACCAAGAAGGAAACCCAACCCATTCTGATTCCAGTAAGGATAAAGATGTCACTGAAGGGGAAAGCAGTGATGAGATGGAGAGTGAGAAAGCTCTAGATACTTCTGAAGGCAAGCGTTCAAAGAACTCGGAGGAGGCCATTGAAATCCTACATGCTCTTAAAACTGCCCAAAAGGAATTGTTTACCGCCAGACTCTGCAGTCAAATCACATGCCTTCATGTGGGAATTTGAGAATTGCAGGTTAGATACTGATATTAATAGACATAAGATCAATATGGTGTCCATGGACCTGAGGGAACTAACTGAAAAAGTGGAAAAGTTATCTTCTATTGTTCTTAGTGAACAACTCAAAAATGCTAATGAAAGAAGCCTGGAGATGGAAAAGGAAATGTTGAAGATGAAAGAAATCATTCTACAGATTCGTGATGTCCATCTCCTCAATGTTAAAAGCACCATCCACCACCTCAAACTCTTAGCAGAGATGATTCATTCTATGGAACTTGCAAAGGAAAAAGAAAAAGAAGGAAAAGGCCCCAAAGTGGAGATTCTGAGCCTAACTACAAGTATTGGAAATCTACTATCGCCTCCCTTGTCAAAGAATGGAATGGTTATATGAATACAATGGGGGAGCTGATAAAATAATGATGAAGAAACATGGGATAATGGTTTTCTGTTGTTAGTTCTTATGTCTCTCTGTTGTTAGTTATTTTACTT
The DNA here is from genome assembly GCA_018340775.1 of Taxus wallichiana var. yunnanensis. NCBI lineage: Eukaryota > Viridiplantae > Streptophyta > Pinopsida > Cupressales > Taxaceae > Taxus > Taxus wallichiana. The sequence continues at coordinate 617,964,205 of CM031238.1, forward strand.
CTTGGTTTTATGGTGGTTTCTCTTAGTTGTTTGGTTCGTGATGCTTTTGGATTTTGGTTGGGCTTCAATGGTAAATCCCTTGGCCTCTTTGTAATGATTTGGTAATACTTTTTATGGGGTAGGGTCCCCTCAACCCTTTTTTACCTCCAATAAAAGAAAAGAGGGAACTTATCAAAGATACCAGATTCTTACTAGGGAGCAAGAAAACTTTGTATGAAGATATCTTGAAGCTCAATATAAACTAGAATATTATTCATTTTGGTAAGCATAGTATTATAACATAAAACATAATCACTTATATGCTCATTATACTTTTGGTGTACTTTAGACATTTAAGCATAAGAAAAATTTTCACCAATGTTGATAGAGAATTATATAGTAAACTAATTCACCAAAATAATGTAATATCACATGTAATGTGTTGGAAGATCATAGAACCATTGTAAGGTAAAGTCTTTGAGACATCGAGGGAAAATATTTGTAAGTAAGATATCATGAGATGCATAGTCAAAACAATCCACATGGAATGATCAAAGGTGTTCTGCAAGATCACTCTTGCCATCATAAAAAAGAAGCTTATGAGCAACACAACCAAGAGGTAAGGGATATGAAGCCAATTATGGCGTGGTTGAGTTTTGTAGCAATTGAGTAGAATCCATAATATGAGAAATAACATATGCACCTTGTTGTGATTGCAAGATTTAAGATTGTAAAAAGTATGAACAAGGTTTTGAGGGCCTGTGTGCTAGAAGAATAAGCATGTGAATCACTGTGATTGCAAGTAGTAATAATGGTTGATGTAGGAATAGGCATAGAGGCATTATGCGTTGGGAAACTATATAACCCCATAGATGTAGGCACAATAAAGGTAACAATATTTTATGACTCTTTGTGAGATGTCCCAAAAGTGATGTTTCATTAGCTTTATGATCACTGGAAAGCTTGGAAACAAAAAGAACATTAATAATAGGCTCAATGTGATGAGGATTTGTCAGAAGTTTTGCATGATAGTTAGATATAAGTTCCACTTGTTCTTGATCCACAGCAGACCCTCCTCATGGTTATAATAATAAGAATGCTCACTATCAATTTCATGTGATGCAATGGTACATCATTAGCAAGATCATGTATAGATGGAATGATAGAAATGGGTAATGAAGAAGAAGCCATGAGGATGTGAAACTTGCGGCGGAGGAGAAAGATTAATATGCTCAATGAATTTATTATTAGTTTGATTACTACACCGAAGGGCATAGGAAGAAAGCATATAAAACTAAGAAATGAAAAGATTTAGACACCAATAATAACATAAGAAACCCTAGGGAAACTAGGGTTTGAGCATAAATGTTATTTTTAAGAGCGGAGTTCACCAAATTTTTACATCATTTTAAAGATTTGATCATCCTTTAAATATGTTATGGAACACACAACACTAAAATGGAATGGAATTTTGAAACTAGGAGCTATTCGATTAATAAACTTCCAACATTAATTATACAATATCAAAATAATGTAATGGTACTTGTAGAATAATGACTACAATATAATACAAGCTTGAAAACATAAGAAGGAATATGTACTTAGCTATTAAAGATGATACATAAGAGATATGGGTGTACCAACTAAGGAATCTAGAAGTAAAAAGATTGATCAACCTTCATTATAGAACCTGTAACTAAGAGATCACATGGTTCAGAGGATCGTACAAGTCTACCATGAATGGTTATATGGTCCAAGACCTATTGTATGGTATTAGACCTACTTTTTGGGGGATCTATAACTTTTCTTGTCCTTGAATGGCCTGAAAAATGTGTTTTTCAATCAAACCCTAAGCGTTGCACAATCCAAAACCATGTAATCAAGTGAATCAAACTCAAACCTTAACCATGGGTGGAAGACCCTACAAGAAGGTTAGTGTTTGGGTTGAAGTGTAATTTTTACACTACCTACAGTAGCACTACTCCAAAGAGGCATCAAACCACACATAATTCTCCACTTAACATGTAATATCTATATGAATGCAACTAGTTGGAAACTTGAACCACTTTGAACATGCTTGAGATAATTGTGCTCTTGTTAAGACTTTGAAGTAGGGATCTTGGTGTGCTTGGAAATGAGGGAAGCTAGACTCCTTGACCTAGTTGAGTGCTTTAGAACTATAGTAATGGTTTCCCTAATGGATGTGCATCATCTTTAGGAAGATTTAGGAAGCCTTGGGTGCCTTTTGTATGTATTGTAATAAGAGTGCCAAGTGATTTACTATATGTTTTTCTAGGTGAGTGAACAAGGTGATGTTAAATTTCTTATATAGGGCTCTAAAGGTAAATTATCATGATAAGGTTGACCCATGAAGATGAAAAGACCCAACAAATGATATTAAATTGAAATAAAAGTTGGAAGATATGTCGGTCCAAGACCGTGCATGTGTTAGTCAACACCTTTGAATGCCACATCCTGGCCTAGTTGTATGGTTTTGGACAAGGATGTGGTGAGTTAGATATGTAAGTTACATAATGAAAAGTAGATTTTAAGTATTGATCTTATGCTTTTACACTCAGATTTTTGGGCTCATCAATGTGTGGGAATAAGAAAGTTAGGAAAGAGATAAAAGGATGTATTGATTAGGGATAAGATGTAGGTGTTTGTCTTAGTAAAGGCCTAATAATTAGCGAGTCAATAATCGTGTTTAAAAGGTAATGGATTCACACCTCATTTAGGGATAAAACTCAATTGTCTATATTTATTTAGGGATAAGTCTTAGTGGTCATATATATAGTAAATCCAAGGAAATTTTTAAGAGTTGTTATGTTTTTCATCTTAGGAAACCTAATCAAGTAGTTATTTCAATAATGTCCTTCTCTTATATCAGTTTTACAATTATTGGGAAAGTTGTTCTCTTTTACCCATCTACAAAATCAAGCCTTAAAAACTAAATTTTCTCTTGAGATTCAGTAGATTCATAAGCTACTCAACCACATGGGTCTAGTGTACCTTGTACCATGATTTGACTACCTTAGGATCCTTTTCCACAAGTATCACCTCCTCTAGTTATCAAACAACAATGGATTTGTTCTTATAACTGTTTCTTTACTCCTTATGATTGTTGTAGATACCTAGATTTGGTAATTATATATCAAACACTACTAATTTGGCTTATATCTCTCAACCACGACTTTCACACACAAATAAAGCTCTAACAAATTATCTTACTTATTCTTAAGGCTTGTAAATACTTATAAATTTTTTATTTAGCTTTTCGCTCGACACCTACATGACTAAATTAGTTACTTGATGCACATCCTATATATCTTATTATACTTCTCTAGATCTCTAATTTCAACATTATGTCCTCCTAAACACTACCATCCAATATGGCCATAAGCACTTAGTAGTTTTATCCTACTTGCAGCTTTTTCCTAGAACACTACAATGGTAAAATATTCTTAAGTTAATCTTATTTACACTTATTATTCAGCCTTAATGTGAAATTACATCCCTTGGAGTCATATACAAGAAAATAAAGCATAATCATTTGCTCACTTAGCAATCCTAACACTTGTCTATATTTCTCAAGAGATACTCTTGCAATATCTATCAAATCTTAAGTAAAACTACCTCAAACTTCCGTGGATGAAGAGGAAACATTAGAAACATCCTATATTCAAGTTTTAAGCACTACAAACCATGCTAAGAGAAGACCAAACCAAGTCAAGAGCATCTCAAAGTCAAATCAAGCATTTTCAAGTATTTGTTTATTGAAAGGGAACTTGAGGGGTTTTTATAAAGTCTATCTATCTAAAAGAACTCTACTTTGGTACTCAATTGTATTACTCTATATTTAGCACTCATAAAGGGTACATCTAGAGTATACCTAGTTATCCCACTATTCATGTTAAGGAACGAGGGAAAATATAGGAAGAGGCACTCTGGATTTGCATTCACACTTGCATAAACACCGGAGAACTACATTGAGTTTTAGATCTTCGCTTGGGAAATGTAGTGCAACAATTGGTTAGAATAAACAAGGGGTTTAGCCAAAAATACAATCAAACTCCAACACATAAAAACCATTTTTGTTATCTAATCATGTTCTTGAAGTCCTAGTGCGGTAGATTAGGGTTTTAATCATTATATGTGTATACATAAACATTTTGAAAGAATCGGAGGTATAATAAACTAGTAAAGACTGTGGTGAAACAACCCATAAAAATTAGAAGTGTATAACAGAGCTAAGTAGGACATAAGTGTTTGACACTAATGACTCATTTGGAGATAGTGTCTATAAGGGTTTCATAACTCCGAATTAGACATGAAGCACACTTAACCATGTGATTACCTATTTTATCTAATGCCACAACTAGATAAACCTACAAAACATCATAAAAGATAAGTCAACTCATCCTCTTATGTTTTACTATATTTTAGCATGTGCTCTAATTGAATATCATTTCTTCATAACATTTACAGTATCGTCATATATAAATGTTGGAGCATTTATATACAAAATCTGGTTTTGTATTAGTTTCGAGTTTTAATCAAAATTAAGTAGGTAAACACATCTTATTTAATTTTGGGTGAAAACATATGGTGAACCTACTTATTGATATTACACAACCTTCTCTAGCCTTTATGGTTTTAGATTTATTTTCTAGGATTTTCAACTTTCACATTTGATCTTTATATCTTAAATTTGATATTTTAATCTTTCCCTAGGGTTTTAATCTTGATGCACCTATTATAGGGTTTACGCACTTTCTAGGGTTTTGATTTAACAAATATTGATTTTTTGTAAAAACCTTAGATATTTTAGAGTCACATGTGATGAATAAGACACTAAAGTACAAATATGACATAAGCAATAAGCAAATAGAAATTAAAACCCTAAGTGCAAGAGAAGGGATAGAAGACTTAGCTAATTTCCCAATAATTCCAAAGTGCTCTGGATGAAGGAGTAATGAATGAAGGAGGAGACTATTGTCACCATACTAAAAAAATTGTGATTCTGGAATAGCTTGGACTGGGGTCGGGGGTGTTTAAGCACTAAAGAACTCTAGTAGGCACTGTGATTGCAAAAATGGTTGAAATTGATTCTTTATGTGTCGCACTAATGCCACTAACCTTCGTTTCTTGTCACATGTATGTCGCTAAATCTGCAGAGAACTTACGCAACCTATAAAAAAATGACCTCCTCCAAAGCCCCAAAACACATCAAATATAAAAAGAAAAAGATGCAAATGGGGAGTCAGATTGACCCTGACGATCACCCGACAGAGTGAACTTACAACCGAGCATTGCACTAGATCTCAGACTCCATGTAGTTATGTGTGTGTGTAGAATCATGCCCTAGAAAGCTCTTATGCAAGATGCACTCAATAATGAGAAATAACTAGCCGTAACAATGTAAATAGGTGTGTGGATGTCAAAATGAACTTCCCATCCTATGAAGTGTATGAAGAGAATGCAATCGTTTGTCCCTTGAATGATTGCTAGATGGATGTTTTGATGCTCTTATAATTCCTTTGGATGCAACCTTAGGTGAAGATAGTAAATGCTTAGAGCTTGGTCCTTTATTATGATCGCATAGCTTTATATTTATATGATTCCCTTGTTTGAATTTTGTAATTGACAACTAAAAGGTTGAACCATAAGAAAACAAGATGTCCAAAAGATAAAAAAGGCCCAAAAGGGGTGAGTAAGATACAAAGAGGTTGGGGCACCTAGAGGGGATGAGGGTACCTAAGAACTAACGTCTTAGTTGGGTGTTGGTGTCCAAAGCCAAGAAAGATAAAGCAATGAAATTCAGACTAGGTAATGAGGTGTGCAAGACTATAGAGAAAGAAATAAATAAATAAAATAGGCCAAAGATAGATGTCAATTACTAGTTTTCTCGCTTAGGAATCATATGAATAGTGGTATGTGATTAGGACCTAGAAATGTACCCAAGTGCATGATTTAGTGTCTACATTTGCCCCACTTTATGTTGTTGAGTGAATACTTGATAACATAAAGTAGATAAGAGATGTGTACCTGATAACCATGTAGATCGATGGCAAAAGTGTGTTGAGGAGACAAGAAAAATCATGGAGTGATAAAATGAAGCGTGGAAGCTAAAGAAGAGGAAGTGACCCTAGGGGTGAAAGTGTATGTGTTATGTCATGTTGTACCTATTGTCGTTATCACTTGATGTGTTTGATGATGTGACTATTGCTTCTCATAAGGATAGACCTGTAAAAAGAAGATCAAAAGAGTAGTCAAAGTTGTGTATATGTGAAAAATTTGATCCAAGTAAAAAGTATGTAAAAATGTGAAAAAGTAGAAAAAGGAACATGTGCACCTGATCCATGATGAGTGAAAAGGATAGAAAATATCCTAAAAATGTTGTAGAAGAACAAGTTTTTTGGACAATCTCACGCCAAGTGTGAGTTTTTAGGCGATCTCATGCCAAGTGTGAGTTTTTGGGTGATCTCATGCCATGGCAAAAAAAAAGTGTTGGGGAGAAATGTCTAGTGTTATTATCCAACCCTGACTTCTTCCCAAAATTTATACACCACTACGTAGATGGTGTGATCATCATGCTTTGTTCCAGTTTAATCAAGTTTGATCTAGTTCAATCTAAGTAGAAAAAGAGGAAAATAGAGATAAAATGCATTTTGATTGTTGGAATGTGCCTATACTGAGAAAATTGCTCTGTAAAATGCTAAAAACTATGTTGATATGAGAAAGTGATTGTAACTACCCCCTAGTCATAGGTGCCCAGAAAGGTCAGGAGCACCCAGGTGCTCATGTCTATATCTGGCACTAGTGTTTGTGTTGTGTTAAGGACACAAGTCAGATTCTAGGTCATTTTGTGTCTCCAGAACTTTGTGTTGTTCATGTGTTATACATGCCCGTATCAAAGCTCTAAGATATTATATGGGGTGACTGATTCACCCAATGTATGCCCCCCCTCATTTGGGGTGCATGCAACATCACTAAGAGGATGCGGCCCAAAGGAGAGGACCAAATCACTATGTAATGGATGCCCTACAATGGGGAGGAAATGTGCTTGGTAGAAACCAAGGCACATGCAAACAAAGTGGCTAGAAACTTGTTTTAGTGCAAACAAGATAAATATGCATATAGAAGGCAATGTGTAATATAGCAAGCAAGAAGACAATGTAGACCACGAAAAGTGGGTTTTAAACATGGGACATTACTCATAATGTCACAAGATAATCAGGGCCGAAGTGGCCAAAAGCATACAAGCAATGAACAAACAAGACATAGGGAAAAGCCCACAAATAATAACATACAATGAAAAATAATGGTAATCCAAGAGTAACATACAACCATGGTGGCAAATAGTTCCTACAAGAAAATTGTTAAACATGAAACACCCGTTAGCATGTTAGAAAGATTAAAATTATGTCAAAGCATGTATGATCCGATATAGAGTAGTGTGCTAGTAAGAATAAGAAGTAGTATAAAATAAAACATTAGAACCTGTAGTGTGTGTGAAAGTAGATGCCCCCATGAGCCCTAGTGGGACTGGTAAGAGGTATAGTGCCAAGCATCATGTTGCATGTAAGGATTTGTAGAAATTCTACATTCACAACTAGAGAGCAAGTGAATGCACATGTTTATATGATAAAGATAATGACATACTAGATATCAGAATAACATAGAAAACAAAGTGTATCATGTGAGTATAAGGAAACAAGAGTAAGTGCAACCAAGGTAAGCAACATGTTGTGAATGAGTGAAATGGAATGATATATAATGTGAATGTGATAGGAGAAGTGTTCCCCCTGAGTGGATGTGTACGGATGTGTATGAAATGAGGTTCATTTATAAATGTACCCTCAATAGTCAAGAATGAACCATAGAACAAGAGTGCATCATCGGAAATGGTTTAAACTATGCGCTAGATATGTATGATCAATGAAGCATAAAACATAGAGAGTGAGGGAGTATGGTGAGGTTCATTTCAGATTTAGACCCTCAACAATCGAGTATGAATCATAGAACTAGAGTGCATCATAGGGAGTGTGTTGCGTGAGAATGTGATGCTAGAGAGAGGTGTCGTGAATGCGCGAGTGTGAAATGTGTCATGTGTATGATGTGAGGTTCATGAATGTAGTATGCCCTCAACAGTCAAGTGTGAACCGTAGCACAAGAGTGCGTCATAGGGTAATGATAATACAAGTGTATCAAGATGTGTAAGATGTGTACGAAAAACTAGATGTAAAATGTAGAGTGGAAAATTAGAAATGTAAGACACTTGATAATGATAGAAGGGGGAGAATAGTAAGCATGATGCTCCCCGATTATATGACATGAAGAAGAATCAAGTAACATTGTCTAAAAGATCGTAATTGTCATGGTCAAAGTCAAATGGAGATGCGTCAGAGACCTGGTAAGCTATAGTATGAGGTTGATTGCATAAAGAACCATTGAGGCATAGATGGTACATGCTCATTGTGTATTCTTCATTGGTGAAAGGTGGTTATGAACAACCATGAGTATACATGTGGGTGAGATTTGGAGTATAGCCAAGAAATGAATCATCATAAATAGAGTTGTTGTCAAAAGGTTTAAAGAATGTGAGAGTAGTGTTACTAGGATCTAAAGTGCCCCAATATAACCAATACAAGACATCCCACATGTAATTAGAGAGGTATGAGAAGTGCATGCAAGATAGAATGGTAAATGAAGATATGAAGGCCATAAGTGATAGTAACGAAGACACATTCATGATAAAGGTGCGAAGAATGAGGCGATAGGCGAAGATCATTAAGTGTGAAACCAAGTCGGGATAAGCCATCATGCATGTAAATAGTGTCGAGAAAAATAATATCAAGTGGAATATGCATCCAATAAGAGTCGTGGATGAGAAGAGTGCATGTAAATGGAGGAGGTGCTAACACAGAGCATTCTTGGAGAGTTGAAGCGAAGGCATGGTATCCAATACAAAAATGGATCTCTAGAGACGAATCATGTTGGTGGTAGGGGTAGGCGGTTCCATGAGTTGATAATCATCAGTGAGATATATAGGAGTATGGGGATGACCATCATTGTGATAGGGAAATGGAGTAGGTAGAGCAGTGAGTGGGTCTAGAGTGCAATATTTGAATGGGTCGCAGTCAGCAAGAACAATATACACACAACCGTCATGTAGGAACTTAACGCAACGATGAACTATAGAAGGTACTACCTACATAGCGTGAAGCCACATTCTACCAAGTAAGAGATTGTATTGGAGTTTGGCGTTGATGAAAAAAAGAATACCGTAGGGATGGTCTTTGGCCCTACTATGATAGGTAAAGTGATACGGCCCATGCACGGTTGTGTAGAAGAATCATAACTATGAATAGAAATAAAGGTTAGAGTGAGATTAGTGGAGAAAGGCCAAGCTGTTGAAGAAATGTAAGATTACAAACATTGAGCTCATATCAACTAGTACCTGCATAATGCCTATGTTAAAGATGCAAGTGTTAATATAAAGAGGAGGATCATTGTCGTAAACAAAAAGTAGAATCTACATCAAATGGGAAAGTAAGGTGCTTTGATAAAATGCATCAATGAACAATTGATATACATGATCCAGTGGAGTATGTGCATGAATGTAAGTATTAGCCGAAGAGAGTTGATTTTAGCCTTACATTTAGGATGAGCTTGTAAAAAGTCATAAATGGAAATAGCCATGATGAAAGAAGAAGAAGAGAGTATTTGAAGGTTGGGTTCATCAAATGATTTAACAAATATTAAATTTTTGTAAAACCCTTAGATATTTCGAGTCGCATGTGATAAATAAGACAAGTAAAGTAAAAACATGACACAAGAAATAATCAAATAGAAATTAAAACCCTAAGTGCAAGAGAAGGGATAAAATACTTAGTTGATTTTGCAATAATTCCAAAGTGCTCGGGTGAAGGTCTAATGAACAGAAGGAGGATAATGTCGTCACCGTATTCGAGAAAATTCTATAATTACCGAAATACCTGGATCGGGTCGGGGGTGCCTAAGTCTTTGGAGGCCTCTAGTAGGTACTTGTGATTGTGAAAATGGTCGACACTTGATTCTTTCGTGTCGCACTAATGTCACTAACCTTCACCGCTTGCTTGTCTCCCGTATGTCACACTATATCCGCAGAACTTTCTGTAACTCCAAAAACAAATGACCTTGAATAAAATCCCAAAACACATCAAATCCTAAAAAGAAAAATATGCAAATGGGGAGTCATATTGACCCTAGAGGTCACCCAATAGAGTGAACTTATAACCGAGCGTTGCACTACATCTTAGACTCCATGTAGTTTTATGTGCGTGTGTGTAAAATCATGCCCTAGGAAGCTCTTGTGAAAGATGCATTGAATAACGAGAAATAACTAGATGTAATAATGTAAATAGATGTGTGGATGTCAAAATGAACTTCCCTCCTATGAAGTGTATGCATAAAATTTAGTCCCTTGTCCCTTGAATGATTTCTAGATGGATGCTTTGATGCTCTTAGAATGCCTTTGGATGCAACCTTAGGTGGTGATAGTAGATGCTTAGAGCTTGGTCCTTTATTATGATCACATAGCTTTGTATTTATATGATTCCCTTGTTTGAATTTTGTAATTGAAAACTAAAAGGTTGACCCATAAGAAAACAAGATGCCCAAAAGATAAAAGAGGCCCAAAAAGGGGGCGCTTAGGAGTTGGCACCCTGGGTGGGAGCTGGTGTCCAAAGCCAAGAAAGATAAAATAACAAAGACCAGACTGGGCAATGAGGTGTGCAGACCATAGAGAAATCAAGAAAGAAAGAAAAGAGACCAAAGATAGATGTTGATTACTAGTTTTCTCGCTTAGGAATCATATGAATAGTGTTATGTGATTAGGAACTATAAATGTACCCAAGTGTGTGATTTAGTGTCTATTGGTTTCATATTTAGGCCATACCTTACTATCTCATATATTAGTATTGTATTCCCTATAGGTGTAGTGTTAGGATTAGTGGCTAGCTCGTTGAGCACATTTAACTTTATGCATTGTTAAAAGAGCATGCATCTAATAGATACCATTTCTTCTCGCAACACTAATGATGTAATTATCATTAAAGACATGTTGAGTAATGATGATCACTTAAATTATATTTAAAATGATATTCAAACGAACCTTAATCAATTGGGAAATGCTTAAAAGGTTCATCCTAACGAAGTTAATGGTGTTGACCCTAAGAAATTTCAATTCTTATGTATTTTTGCAAAGTTCTACTAACAAATCCTTAACACATTGATAAAATCCTCAAACTTTTCCTTCAAGACCAATTAAACCATGGGAAATCTCCCTTTACGTTATCAATAATCCATCTACATCTACTTCACCTACATTTCATGTGGAAATTATTACATCTATTGTATTTACATTTACCCTTGGTATGGGGACAACTCTAATCGCTTAATGAATTCCTATGTCTATTCCACCTACTTATACTATTTTTACGTTAACCATTTTTCACACACATTGATCTTTGAATACCTTAGTTGATGTGTGTTCCCTCATGCAAGTCATTCATGAGTTACATGATGATGTCATAATTAGAACACGGTAAGTATGTGAACTCTTTTGCCTTGGATTCACACACTCCACTTCATAATCCATTACTTGTTTGAAGTGTCTTTCTTATCCTTCACATATGTGGTTTTCACTCCTACGATTCATATTTATGAAGGTAAAGGACATTCAAAACAACATCTCATCTCCTTTCACATAGCATGTCTAGATTATACCTACAACGATAAGTTCCTTACCAATATTTTCCAAAAAATCTAAAATATTATGCCTTATAACGATTTTATGACCTTATTTTTAGTTTGTTAGAGGCTTTAATCCCTTAGTCAAACAATCTCTTAGCGAATACAATTATACCACACTTCTCAATCAATATTGGTGAGACAGGTCTCATGCGCAAATATTAAAGCTTAGATTTTAATGAGATTGTTAGTGCCATATCTCATGATACAATATCATGCTTATAAGTATGAATAATTCACTTGTGGATAATAAGATAAAACATATGTTAACATAGAACTTACTTTCTCCCTTGCAAGATTATATCATGCTTTCAATGTTTTGATCCTTTGATGAATCATGTCATACTCTAAAGGATCATGAGGTCATGCTTCTAGAAAAGGAACAAGCTTCATATGTTGTTAATACTATATTTCAAAGTTAAATCTAAAAAAACATGAGTGAAACAAAATTAATAGTCATTGATACGCGATATCAATCAAGTTTCAATTACATCCCACCCTAGGAAACAATTCACATAGCTATATGTGTCACCTCATATTGTAATTAAATGATTACTCAAGTATAACCTTATGCATCTCCCTCGGTTTATGGAAGTTGATGTGAGTAAGCCACAATATAAATCATTCGATGCTAATATGTATTGTGACTATCACTATTATATTGGACATTCTAAAAATTAATGATACAAGCTAAAACATGTCATTTAAGACCTCATCAATAATCAAACTATTGAATTTAAAAATAATCAAGAGGAATTTATACCACTAATCAATGAGAATGAAAGCTTAAAATCTTCAATGATCCATCACCTCAATATACAACATATCTTAAAGGAAATCCTAAGGTTTGTCATGCATTCAATGCACATATTCCTCTTATTTCTTCTAGTCATCCCTTAGATGTTGTTATTGGAACCATCCCTACTAGTCCATCTCCACAACATGTTATCATGTTTGATGAGAATGAATCCATGGGTGTTTCACCATTTATTCAAGCTTATAATATTAATCAACAACCCATTAAAATGTTCAAATTTATGATAGTTGTTGTGACAATCTATGTATTATGACATTACTTCGATCTTTGTGTTACAATGAGTAACACTTACAACCCACTCATCGCGTCGTAACCAAAGTTATTGGACATATTACATTATCCCTTCAATAAGGGGAAGATATCCTATCTACAAATTTCTTGGTTATCTAGACCCTTGGGACAAGTGATGTGCTTTGGTAGGATGCCATTGGCTTCATAACCTTTGTGTTATCACTTCCACTATGCATGATTGTGTTGAATATATCTATCATAACAAAGCTATAAAAGTTCAGCCCGCATCCCTTACGAGTCTCCTTTTTCTCTTCTAACTACTATTTTTGACTCTACTCCTGTGAAAATGGTCATGCGACCTATACCTACCATATATTCATATAATTCCTAATCAAGTTACAAACACACATGTAGTATCTCCAATTAAAAACATGCAACAATTGAAATCATATAAATCGAAGTCAATGACATATCCTCCAACATTACAATAAAATTAATGAGTCCCACAACCTAACCTTAAAGTGACACTATTTCCTATCTCGTGTGGTACTCCATCGAGGCACTTGCCTCCTCCAATGGTCCATCCTACACATTCTCCTCTATCAAAACATTCTAATCTTTGCGAAACATAATGCCATTCTAGATTTGTCTCTAAGCACAATCCTTAGTCCTCCCCATCTATATGACTTGGTCAATAGATAACACATTTTCTAACACCTTCAACAAATACAGTACAACAAACAAAATATTTCAAAAATGCAAAAGCATTCGGATATTCTTAAATTGCAAAATCAAGACTTGAACATAGTTTCATCCAATAGATTTTACTTCACATTTAATAGATATCATATTTTTTTCTATACACACATGCATTCTAAGAGGTATATGAGCATGATGTATAATACACACCACTCTATATGATTATCAATGTTGGACTTTCCCTTCACCCAAATGGCATGGCTATTCTTGGGGCATGTTATACCCTATCAAACACTATTGTTTTATTTATTACACAATAATATTCACATCTTAGTTCTACTGTTATTATATATTGTGAAGTATGTTATCTATCCATATTTTTGGGAATAACATGTGGACTGTATAGGACTAGTATATCTAATTCTATGCCCTTACTGACCATTGTCTATTTTCTTTCTTACACATTGGATTGGTTTTTACTTGTCTTACATGTGTTCAGACATTGGCATATCTATGTGTGCGCAAAACTTTAGTGTCCCTTATTTGTGGCCTTAGTTGCATTTGATTGTATGGTCATTGGCCTATTATGAAGCAAATGACACTTTTGTGTCCCTTATATGTGGCCATTCAAATTTTCTATATTACATTATACATGACTTTGTGTGCGAGATTGTGTGTTTGTATGCTTTTTGTGTCTTATCTCTATATTCCATGATGTGAATCACGCATTCTCTGTCCATGCCAATTCTACACTTTTCCATCTACAATTACCTTCTATATGTCCTAATGATGATCATCTATTATAGCTAACATGGAAACATTTTAATTCTTATGAGTTGAGCAATCCAAATTCTATCTCCCTTGCCTCAAAAGATGACGTATTCAATGGGGTTATTACAATAATATCAATGCAATTCAAACACATATGAACAATTACATAATACAATACAAAATGTCAAGGGTTATAAACAAGAACACATATGGTTTTTATATAGGACTGTAGTCAATTTTTATACCCCTTAACAAACAAGGACAATCCCATACGTGTTGGTCTATCACCCAACGGAGTCTTTGGGAACTCACCTAAGGCGCGCGCGGGGCGTCAAGCCCCTCTTTTATGTGAGTTGTGCAAGAACGTAGCATATATGCATAATAGAAAGATAGAAGAAACTCCTTATTCAACTGAGAACTTCGAGTAAATGCTACACTAATGTATTCATTCAAACAAGAAACACATTGACAAAAGATAGATCGAACCATGAGGGAAAGAGGATGCATAATGATTGTACTGATTCATATGAAACACACCGAACATAACAAAAGAGATATGTAAGCCACGAGACATATATTCATATTTGAACATGTCCAATCATATTACATCTATCAGGGTCATTACAAACCAAAATGATAGTGTAAATTAGAACCATGTAGCAAGACTGGACTTACGTCCCTTACAATGCAAAAAAAAACATGTACCCATCCCTTGATACATCATTCTTCCTACATATATCCTAGCCCAACCCATAAAGCTCTCCATGTATTTCTTCAGAGCTTCGCCTCTCGTTTGCTCTCTCTAATCTCCTCCCTTTCCTTTACCGGGTGCTTGTATTTATAGCCTTTGTGGGAGTTGCAGATCCGTTGCCAAGTGTCCAAGGTGGTCCTCCATGGGAGCATGCTTCTTCAGGCTCGAGCTCTCCACTCTTTGCAATGATGGCCTTCTAGAATCTTCCATCGCAAGGTATATTCCTTCCTAGGCCACCCTATTGTCGGCTAGCACCTTATCCACTCCGCATGCGTAGTCGGTCATGCTTTTCTCATGTTCTATCTGATATGCCAAATATGGCTAAGTCCCAAAACCTTTGCTCTTTGCCTTGCGCGCGCGCCACTTGTTCTATTAAACCCTCCTAGAACCCTATCCTACACACTTTCTCCTTGCGCGCCCTTCTTTAAGTAGGTCCTGCGCACCCACGTGCTTCTTTGTACTTAGCCAATAAATTAGGGGCCCAACATGGACAATATTGTGCATCTTGGATAGAATTATGGGATCTTAGTGTCTTATGTTTTGATGGTTTTGTCTAACTCACTTTCAATAATAAAAATATCGATTATTAGAAAATTTAAGAGGTTAAAGTGGTTATATCGGGGAATCACTTACAAGAATGCAAATA
Organism: Taxus wallichiana var. yunnanensis; assembly: GCA_018340775.1. NCBI lineage: Eukaryota > Viridiplantae > Streptophyta > Pinopsida > Cupressales > Taxaceae > Taxus > Taxus wallichiana. Next base: position 617,979,895 of record CM031238.1, read on the forward strand.
TCACCATACATTGACTACACTTTGTGGAAAATGTAGAGGGCATGATTACTCCTATTATAAATTCACCATGCTTTATTGAAAAATTTAGGGGGCATGTTTACTATGACAAGTACATATTACATATTTATCTATTTATCTGTCATTATTTATGTTTCAAGCATTTCAATTTCAAGAAGTTCAAGACATTCGAGAATTATAAACCAAGAGCTATATGTAGCGAGTGGTTTAAATGCGAGACACATCGAGGGTTGAGTGACACCCAACATCCTATGGAATTTCAATTTTTGGCGCCTACGTGGTGCCTCTTTTCTTCAATTTTTGGCCATTCTGCGCCTAAGACTCCTAGTTATTTTTATTATTAATCTTCTATTTTTATGTGTTGGGGTCTCTGTGTTCCCCACTTCCTTAAAATTGGGGATTTGATCACCCCCAATTCTCCATTGTTTCTATTACAATATCCATCCCCTCATGTCTTAGTGGGGGGCATGGTCTTCTACATGTGTAGGGAAGGGTTGGTTCCACACACACATGTACTCCTTCCTTGCTCTCTTCTACTTTATAAATTTAAATTTAAATTTTATATATACATTGTTGTGTTGTAAGGTTTGCTTTGTTAGGGTCATCTCATGATCATTCAAGCAATCAAACAACCATGTAACCAAACAATCAAACAACAACACAAAGGAAAAGTGTGTTTATACACTATGATGTGTTTTTCCTTTAAAGTTAGAAATTTTCATTTATCAGTGAAGGGGGACAAATGTAGACACCTAAATATAGTAATTAGGTACTTAAAACTACAAATTTGGCTTATATTCCTTTTCACGACTTTCATACACAAATAAAGCTTAAACACATTATATTATTTATCCCCAGGGCTTAAAAATATGTCATATTCTCTCACTCAACTACTTAGACACCTATAAGATTGAAGTAGTTACTCGTACACATCCTATATCCCCTATTAAACTTTTCCAAATAATCACTTTCAACATTATGTCCCTTGGGCAACTAAAGTGGTTGATGGTTATGTCTAAAACATTCCAACATTCAACTTTTATTATGTTTATCTTATTTCCACTTGTTATTCGACCTTATCGCGAAGCTACTGACTCGTAAAGTTATATAAAAGTAAATAAAACACACTCATTTACTCACCTAACAAGCCTAACACTTATCTATTTTTCTCAACATCTCCTATAGTAATATCTATCCAATATTAAGTAAAGTTGCCATAAATTGAGAAAACATCGAGAAGCAACCTATAATCGAGTCAGTAGCACTCCAAACCAAGTTAGGAGCATACCAAGCCAAGGAAAGAGCATCTCAAAGTCAAATCAAACATTGTTAAGTACTTACTTATCGAAAGGGCACTTTAAGGGGTCTTTTATGTAACATTCATATATCTCAAGCACTCTACTTCGACACTCAATCAGTAATAATCCATTTTCAAAGCACCCACGAAGGGTACATCCAGAGTATACCTAGTTATCCCACTATTCGTGTTAATACACAAGGAAAAATATAGGAAGATGCACTCTAGATTTGCATTCACACTTACACGAGAACTAGACAAAACTGCGTGGAGTTTGAGGCCCCTGTTTGGGAAATGTAGTGCAACACTTGGTTATAATAAACATGGAGGTTGACCAATAAGGATAGTCCAACTCCACCACATACAAAACCCTTTTTGTTATCTAATCATGTACTTGAAGTGCTAGTGTAGGATATTAGGGAATTGATCATTATAGGTGCATGCACAAACATTCGAAAGAAGCAAGGGTATGAGAAACTAGTAAATAATGTGATGAAACAACCCAAAACAAAACGAAAGCGTGAGAAACACCAAGTAGGATAGAAGTACATGTCATTATTGGCTAGTTTGGTGATAGTGTCTATAAGGGTTTCAAAACTCCAAATCGAGACAAAGCACACTCAATCATGGCATTACCTATTTGATTTAATTCCAGATCCAGATCAACCTACTAAACATTAAAAAAGCTAAGTCAACTCATCCTCTTATGTTTTATTGTATTTTAGTATGTGCTCTAATTGAACATAATTTCTTTATTACATTTATATGTGATGTCGGATCTAAATTTCATCATTTCTTTCTCTTAAAATTAATTAAATTCTTACACACGTCTCTTTTTGGGAGGTCTACATCCATTATGTGGCATAGGAGTTATGTCACGTACATAACTCAGTAGTACACTACTTTGAGCAATGGCTCGTAATGCTGTATCTCTCCCCGGACCAGGTCCACTTATCAAAACTTCTGCCTGTTTCAGAAGACCTTGATCCGTTAATGTAAAAAGAACATTTTCTCTGCTATAATAAAACATATTCCAACGAATCTTTTGGATAAATATTGTCAAACATTTTCGACAACTTTTTCAATGTCACTTCATCCAGAAATGTTCGTGTTTCTTGTTCTTCTAGTAAGAATACACGGATTTTATCGAGCCACCATTTGAAAATCATTTTTAATTTATCATTTTCATTTTTTGGTCGAACGATTTTTTCCGATCGTTCGAATGAACAAAGTCCAAATTCCTTGGTAAAATGGTCATTCTTTGATTTCGATTCTTGATGCTTTTCAAATCCCTTAGTAGAGTCGTCCAAGGAGGTAACATCCACGGTGATTTAAATTGATTCATCACCCCACGGAATGGCCCGCTCAGTAAAGGATCATTTATTTCTGGAAGGCACTCTCCACTGTTGGTTATCGAAAATCTCACTCTTTTGTCTATCAATACAAAATATGGTTGTGCATTAGTTTCAAGTTTGATCCAAATCAAGTAAACACATCTTATTTAATTTTGGGTGAAAACAATAACAAGTCCTTTGCTGAGCCATCTCGTTGGTCTTCACAAGTGTAATGTGGGGATTAGATAGTGGCGATGTCTCCACCTCTCGAGTGGGGATCATGGTGCCTTTGGTTCCTTTAAAGAATGCTCAAGATGAGTGGCTTGCCCCGAGATCCTCCTCGAGGAGAAATTTTTTTCTCGGAGAGCTCTTACTCGCTTAATGGTGATCCGCCACCACCTCTTGGTGTTATTACATGTGCTTAACTATTACATTTTCCTTACTTTCTCAATATGCTATTTTGATCATCTTTGTTGTACATATTCATATTTAATTGATATGTTATTAAACTTGTTGAGATGTAATTTTCTTGAATGAATATCGAACCATAAATACCAACTCACCACCTTTTATTGTATCTCTTTTTGATTAATTGATGTGTGTGTGTGTGTGTGTGTGTGTGTGTGTGTGAGAGAGAGAGAGAGAGAGAGAGAGAGAGAGAGAGAGAGAGAGAGAGAGAGAGATGTGTTCCTAATTTTCTTTTTATACGATTTGTTCCTATATATATATATATATATATATTTTTTAAATTTTTGATTAATTTTTGATTAATTGTGTGTGTGTGTGTGTGTGTGTGTTCCTATTTTTCTTTTTATATGTGTTCCAATCATAGTTACCAAATACGGTGGATGTGGAGAGATTTTCCATTTTTTTGCATTTTTCCCATCCACCATATCAAACACCGAATATTTCAAGCTTTAATAATTTAAAATACAAAAAAATAAAAAAACCAAAACATGTGATTGAGAAAAATAAAAAATCCATCAAAACAGATTTCAAACTCATGTTATAATTATTATAACAGCTGTTTATTATTAATTAAAGCTAAAGGTATGCATTTTATTATTTAATAATACACTACATAATATATATAATAAAAGTTTATTTTGAATATGTTGTATAATTATATGTTTAATTATTTAAACTATCATATTTTTATATATACCATATATCTCTTTTTTTTTTTTTTTTTTTGTTTTTTTTCAATGAACCATTTATTTCCATATTTTGTATCTACCATTTAATACTCGTGATACGAAAGTGCCCACCTTGTTCCATATTTTATATATATATAGTATGTTTTTAAATATAAACAAGTCCAATTCAATATAGACTACATAATAATAGATTTGAACATTGTCAACGAATTCCTTTCCCATTTCTGAAAACCGCGAGCGAAAGAAGGCAGACAAGGAGCTATCTTACAATGCCTCCAGCTATTGCAATGGACAGACACATCTGCGACATGCGCATCCTGCTCCTCCTCGCAGCCGTGCTCTTCATCGTCATCCAGGTTATTATTTCTGCGCACATTTCAAATAATAATCTATTTTCAGATCGCCAACACTAAAACTAGAATTAACCTTTAGCTGTTAAATTCTTAATTAGCTCGTGTAAAAGGACCCAGATCCAAGGTTGCAGGAAGCTTATTTTTGACGATGGCTGTATGCGTTTGTGTTATGTCAAAGAGAATTGTGTAATTAAATAGGCGTCAACGGAATTACTGAATTTCTGACAAAAACACCGTAAAGCGAATTTGTCATAGTAAGCTTTTTGAGCTTAGATTTTCTGTAACTTCAATTGCTCAATAATTTTTCTCAGAAAGGGCTAAAATAGCCAAAACCTCTTTTTAACCCGGCACTCCAGGTGTAAAGGGGATTGACAGATCCGTTTAGTCAATCCCCTTACATCACCAAATACATGTTTTGAACTTTATATATAAGTAAATGAGGTCGAAAACCTCCAAATACATGTTTGGTCATGAGGTCGAAAACCACCAAATACATGTTTCGAACTTTATATATAAGTAAATGCGAAAAAAGTTCCTTTGTTCTCGAAAGCGGGGTCTCATATGCTAAATTAGCATGCTGGCCAGGCGTGACCTCAAAAAACGCCTTTGTGTTTACTTTTGATAAATCAAAGTACTCTTACTCGTCGGCGGGGAACAGTCGGGGGATGGGGAGGGAGAAAGAGAGAGGTCTTATTTTTTCAAAGGAAAAAGCTAACAATCCATATGATTATTTGTCGTGGAACCTTCACGGAACCAGAACACGCCCCATTTTCACTGAGGCTGGTTTGCAAACATTAGGAGAACACCTCAAGTCAGAGCTTAGCTCTATGTTGATAGGGCAAAGGTTCAGAAATGATTGAAGTCAGTGGTGGCTGTCTCTGGCAGAATTGGGTATTGTGGTTGCCTAAAGGAAGTGCCTAAGGCTTCATTAGGTTAAATGCACAAATCACGAAACATAAAACAATGAAATTCAGTGAACCTGTCTGAAAGAGATCCTATTAACTGATAGCAGATGCCAAATGACTGGATATGGTCTTACCTCACTAATTAGCAATGTCTGCCAAATTTTATGGAGACTCTCTTTCTTCATTTATTGTAAGAAAGTCCCTCTGACACCTGTTTGAGGTCATCTACAGACTGCAGAAGAATCTACAGGTACAGGGGTATTAGGGTATCAGACCTTAATCCCTTGTAAGGAAAAAACAGCTAACTTTTTCAAGATGGACAAGTATCTATTGATAAAGATGTGATTTTGGGAGATGGGAGCAGCCAAGAGAGCAGCTGGGTGGAAGATGTTGGTGAGGTTTGACATCTGGAATTAATTAAGACTTAGTGCCACCTAATTTTGAATTAGCATTCAAACATGTCTATAATGAATTTGCTGCCACTTGCAACAATGAAGAATATTTTTCTACCATTTTGAGTGACTAATGATAAGATTTTCATGATGTGTTGGAGACAATCAGTCTATTGTATTTATTGTACACCGAGGAAAGTGAATAATGCATTGTTACATGTACAACTGATGCATGGAACCATTAATATTGTATTATCGTTATTGCAACAAGTTTTCTTGCCATTCAACAACAAGTGCAAGATATCTTTTCATCTTGGAGCCCTTGTCTTTTAAATTGAACCATGTATAACAATATCAAATGGCGGAGAGTTGATTAATCCCTTATTTTACTAATGGGTGGTTAAAGTATTTCACATCAATTATCAATGAGTTAATGTGCATGGCTTTGGTTATTTCAATAGACAAACACACACTAGGCTTCTCCATTATTAGACAATTTTCATTTCATGACGTGGTAATAATGGTATTTCATATATGAGAAAATTACTTCTCATAATCCATAATGAACATCATAGAAATAATGTGCTGCTCTTCATGTACAAAGCTATCTGTCATTTCTTGAAGAGAAAATGACAAATGAGAGGAGGAATTTTTTTGGTAGTGAGCTAATTTGGAATATCATAGAGAGACCTAGCACAAGAAACTCAAGATTGGGGTCAATGTTTAAAGTAGGGAATCTCCTTGGGAGGAGGGTATCCTAAATTGTTTTTAGGAGTGATGGAGGGCATCAAGGAGCTTATGTTGCCTTGATGAAGGAAAGTGTGCTTCTTTTGTCAAGGGAGATAATGATAATACCTATGTGCGAAGGGTATGATTGAAGGGTTATGAGCTAGGAAGCCTAGGAAAAATGGAGCCATTGATGCATAGATCTTCACTAATTATCACAGCATTATTTCATGGCATTGGATCCAAAAGGATAGAGTTAAATAGAATGGTGAAATGTGTGGAAAAGAATGAAGAGCTATGTTCAAAGTTTTGGTGCCCGCATGTTGGCTAGATTTTTGCATAGCTGAAAACCTAGGCGATCATGAGATAAATCTCCCTCATTTACCGATGAGGCTCCCGTGTCAGATTTGTCAATTAAAATATGCTAGTATCTATATGGGGGTTTTACTTTAACTATTCATCTCATGAACCATAGCGTATATAGCTCTGCAGTGCAAATAAGCAATCGGCAAATTAAGAAAGGAAATATTTATAGGAGATAATGAAACATAGGGAAGAAATGGGGAAGATTTAAACAAATCAAAATCATACATAGATAATAGAGTTGATTGTATGCACATAGAAGAAACCAATAAATATCAACACATTGTAAATTATAAGCAAAGGAACTCCAGATCTAGATCTAAAATAACACAAAGTTTATTAGAAGATCTAAGATAGAAAGCTTAGAAACAAAATGCACCGTAACACAAAGTTATCTCGGAAACTGCTCCTTTATATTCTTTTCCTGCTTCAAGTGGTTATCGGGGTTTCAAAGACAAAGTCTCGGGTCAACACAAGAATGCCTTCTTATGTGATAAAGCTTGATCATTAACCAAGGTTCTTCTTCTACTTATAGAATGTAAAAGGGAAAGTACAAATGGGAAACTCAAAGTCAATGCGAAATTACAATTTTAAACTTATAAATAAACATAAACAAGAAGTAAAGATGACATCTTACAATCATCCTCCTCTAACTTCTCTATCAGTGACATATCTATCACTTAATATCCTGGAGATCGTTCACATAACTTAAAGCAATGGTTTCAAAACCAATAACTTTAAAGTTTCTACAATTAAATCCCTATATGGGAGCGTGGAAAATAGAAGAAGAAAGTCCTGATGGAGTAGTCATTTTGTTCCACCTTTCATGAGATGTGCGTGCACTTCCTTGAACATTTATATCTTCCTTTTGTTTTGATCTTAATATACTTGTCGAACATATAATTCAACATCTTCCCATCTATCTTAGCCACCAAGCTTCCTTGTTTCATCTGCAACAATTTCACATTTATGGCCCTCAAAGCTTGCCTTCGTTACTCAAAGGTCACCGATAAATGCTTCCACATCCTCCGCAGCTTGGCCCGAAGACGAGCTTCGAGTCTCAAAGAACAATATCCGAATGCGGTGCCACCAATTTAAAACATTCAATGGAATTCATCGTGAAAGGCTTATAAAATTAGCTCCATCAATTCTCCCTGCACCATCGAAGAGACCCTTCCAGGGAATTAGGCACTTTCTAAGAATGATCCGTGTGTATGAAGTAACATTTCCACCACTTCCTCATGAGTGAAAGCGATGATATTGAGGAATGGACCGCAAAGACGATGCCATACTCTCAAGTGCTTTTTGCATCCTCTTGGACAACATTTTGCAAAGGCATAATTCGCAATGAGATCTCAAACGGAAAAATACCGCAAACTCTAAACGTTTGCTTTCCCTTCTCAACCGAGCCATTGATTCACAAGTTTGTTCTTTCTTTTGCAACCAACACTTCTCCCTTGACCTTATTGATTTCGCCAAAGTACTCGAGTTACTCTCTAACAACATTATGGGTTCATATCTACTATGCTTGTCACACTTTGGTTAGCTTGTGATCTGCTTTCATTCTCATCTTTCATAACCTTTGTTCTTTTGCGAAAAGGGTGAACCTCTTGAGTTGTAGACAAAAATGGAAGCTTGATGAATGATCGAGACTTTTCCATTCGCCGATAGCTTTCACTTGGTCTTGCATCTTCTTTCCATTTCTGCATCGATGATCACTCACCTACTGTTACGATTGTGGTGAAATGGGGGCTGAGTGGAAGATTTAAATTGTAACCTTGTGAGCAAACCCAAACAAAACCCTCGCACAAGCCTGAGATACACCTCAAGTTCAACTTTCTCTGCCTTTTCTCTGATCAAGCCTAAGGAATAGAGCATCTATCAATGTCTTGCGTGTCCTACTTCAATTCTTGAAATGGTGGCTTGACCGAAAAAGTACTAAAAATAATAAAATTCTTGTTATGTCTTAAAAAAATCACAAAATACTTACTCATACGTGAGCTCATCCTCTTTCTTTCCTTCACAACCTGCCGTGGAAAAATTGAAGGTGAGAGTCCCAACATCTCGAGGTAAATGACTTGTTATTGTTGTTGTTATAGAGTTTAGAGCTAACAAATTAGGGTTGAAACTTTTTAATGCCTCAACTCCTCGATGATCAACCTCAAAAAAAAAAAAAAAATCGTACCTTGAACTTTAGGTTTTCTCCCGCAGCCTCGCTTTTCCGGCGGGCCAACTGGACCCGAACCCTCCGCCTTACGTCCGTCTAGGGAATCTTTAGACTCGGGAGCATAATGCATAGTCGTGTTCCTCCAAGTTCATTTCCACTCTAGCTTCCGGAACCAGATATGAAGTCAACCATTAGAAGATTTAAGAAATTACTTCTGAAAGAATGAGAAGTTCTTTGAGTGTACTTTACTTTCTCCCGCTCGATTCCTCTCCATCGAAATGCCGCTACGAAAGTTGTTGCTTTCCATCCTCTTAATCATTCAAAGACAAAGCTCTTTCAAACTTTGCCATCTGCCCTCCTCTTTCTAACTTCTCTCAACGTTTCTTCGAGAATCGCAGTGCCAATTGGTTTTACAATTAGTGAGGCGAGGAGAGAAGATGAATGTTGCGGATTTATATCTTCTTTTTGAGAGAATATACTTGTCGAACATGTTTCTTGTTAAGGTCTGTCTTGGAATGCATGCAAAATGCACATCGGTGAAGTATCGATGGATCTTTGGAGCTATCGGAACTAACGTCCATAGCCGTGAAGTGATCTTCTCCTTTGATTGAGACCTTTTGTGCACTTTCATCTTCTCGGGCCTTATTGTTGCTGCGATGCTTACTCTCCGTGCTTCCTCTTGAGGGAATCTCCTAGGCCGAAGTTGCCGTGACTTGATTCATTAATGCTTCATCAAGCTTCTCCGTGAGCGGTATCCCTTCATCAAAGAATCCGGTTTGAAGTATTCACCGATAACGGCGGCGATCATACTTTCTTGATAGCGTATGGCAGCCCCCTACGTTCTCTTGAAATCAAGTGACAACTCTGTCTCCTCCCATTTGATGGTATGTGTCAAGTAACACAACCCCATCATAATTAAAGATCCGAAGTTCATATCTTCGTGCTAATCCAAAGTCGAACACTTGCCGTCTTTGAACGTAGCCCTCTTATCAAATATTTCTTTCTAACCTCATACTCACTTTTGCACTTCATCCAAAAATCTTCTAATGAAGGCACATGTGCGTACTCACTCGGGAGGTCGTCTTCCTCCAAGTTCATTTCCACTCTAGCTCCAAATGAATCGAAGTTCAGTTTTGCACTGGGAAGAACTCTTGCTCGTACTCAGAGAACATCTCCGCTTCCAATCCTCGGGCTTTATGAATGCTTTGGTAACTATAATGGCCCACTTCTGATGGGAAGAAGCTCGTAGACTTGTGCCGTTTCAACTGAAGGTCATGCATCTCCACAAGTTGTTTGCTCAGCTCCATGGTGACCAATCTATCATTCGGATATCTGGGCTTTCTTGAACGGTTCCAGCCCCTCGAAAAGCTCGGTGACCTTGAGGTATGTGAAATCCATAAACTGAATGAAGAGATTCGCGAATCGTGGACACTGACTTCCCACGCTTCCTTGCTCACCTTTTTGCACTTCATCCAGCCTTTAGGTCCTGGGTCTCCTCCGGCTCCAAATGAATGAATTCGTAGAAGAATCCATCGTTGACCACTATGAAATCTTTCTTTGGCAAACTATAATGGCCCACGATGATCGGGAAGAAGCAGTTTATTGATGAAGGTCATGCATCTCCATAAGTTGTGTGCTCACTCCGTGGTGACCAATCTATCATTCGGATATCTGGGTAGCACTCGAAAATGGGTTCTTTGGAAAGAACACCACTTGGCGACTCTGGGGAAGCAACTATCTTTGTAGATCAAGGCCTATATTTTGAAGATCGAGTGTTTTCCATACAAATCTCAACTCTTTGGGAAACAACTATCTTTGGTGAATCGTCCATTCACCAACGAATGTCCATTCACCCGATCCGTGAAGGCGCAAGGAAGGATTGATCATTTCTTCAAACTGCAGAGCAATTCAATTTCAATTGTCCTCCTCAAGTTAGAAGCCGCAGATCTAGTCTCTCACCAGGAAGGAGATTGCACGCTCATCCGATCCGGATCATCTTCAAGCATAATCCGACGGCTGGAATTATTCACCAAATCGACACGAGAGCCTCACCGGTAAATGAGGGAGATTTATCTCATGATGCCTAGGTTTTGAAAGATCCCCAGATGGATCCTCCTTAAATTCCAATGAATTTTTAATTCAAACAAAACAACAAATACAAATTTACATATATTATGGCAATTTCCCTAATGCAGATCTGGAAAATGCGACTAGGGTTTAATAGAGATATCAATATAAATAACACCCAATGGCAATATTTCTGATTTCTAATGATTGCTCAGATAATTAGAGACTGAATTATACAGAAAACTGACTTTATTACAGCCAATACAACCCAGAAAATCAGATCTGAAGTCTGCTAATAATCTGCCTGAAAACCCTCAAAACACACTTCAGAATATGATGCAAATACAGCGATTTGTTTCACAATAGTACAGAGAATATTTGTCAAATATTTTTGTGGATAAATACCTCTGAAATCGCTGCCAAACTGTCCACAATGGATCGACCCAGCTGCTGGTCAAAACACACTGAAAATACCTTCAAACTGTCACCTACACTGCTGAAATGAATCCGGAAAATCTGATTAACCACACTGGAAATTTCTGAGTGAAATCCCCTCTCAATCCCTTGGGGTTTTCGTCCGCAAGAGATAAATCCACAAGGGTTTTCGTCCTTGGAATTTCTGATAAAAGCTAGAGCTCTTAACAATGCAAAAGATGATAATAAAAATCTGGATGCCTCCATACAAGTCGACTTGTTCATTTAAAGGGAAATCAGCCCAACTACCACCTCCAACCCAGCCAATCAAATTATTTCACTCCCCTATGCTGGTCGCATTTTCTTCTTTTGGGCTTAGTGGCACGATTTCCCAAAAATCACTCCCAAGGCAAGTCGCACTTTCCCCTTTCTAATACAATTACTTTTAATTGTATTTTGATGTTGACATTTTAATTTATTATTAAACTTTATTATTTATTATATGTGCTTTTCATAATATTATTATTATTTTTAAAAACAATAGCACAATATAATAAAATAATAAAGCTTAGTCACCCTAGAAACTCCCCTTGGCGTCGGGTAGACAAAAAGGGCCAAAGGTCTTCGTCCAAGCTTATTCGGAAAGAGGGGACATTACAGTCCTCCCTCCCCGAGTTGCTTGCCCACAAGCAACTGCAGCAACGCGGGGTGCTGAAGAATAGACTCACCCTCCCAAGTGGCATCCTCCAGGGTAAATCTTTCCAACGAACCAGGTACTCCCGTATCACCTTGTTCCGCAATCTTCTCTCCCTCCAATCCAGAAGCCCCTCAGGAACCAAATCCAGTCTTCCCTCATCATCCAAGGGTGGTAACTCTACTGAAGAGGTCACATGTTGCCCCAATGCCTTCTTTAAGCAAGATACATGAAAAACATTGTGTATCTTACTTTCAGAAGGTAACTCCAACTCATAAGCTACCTGTCCAACTCTCCTCACCACCCTGTATGGACCATAGAGCGAGGCTTAAGCTTCTCCGCTCCACTCTTCTTAAGAGTACTCTGTCTGTAAGGCTGGAGTCGTAAAAAGACCATATCCCCCACCTCAAATGATCGCTCAATCCTGTGCCTGTCTGCATACACCTTCTGCTGATTTTGGGCATGCTTTGCATATTATCCTTAAGGGTTTTAAGGATATCCTGGCTGTCCTGTAAACACTCTTGAGCCTTAGGAGCTCTACTATCTCCAAACGCCATATCCACGAAGGATCTCGCGTCATAACCGTACAAAGCTCGAAAAGGGGTCATCCCAATGGACATGTGGTACGTAGTATTGTAACAATACTCGCACAAATAAAGCTGCTTGACCCATGCTCTCTGCTGCCCTGAAACATAGTTGCGCAGGTACCCCTCAATCCACTTATTCACAATCTCCGTCTGCCCATCTGTCTGTGGATGATAGCTAGTGCTCGGAGTCAACTCAGTGCCTGCCAACCTGAAGAGTTCCTGCCAAAATGTGCTCATAAACCTGCTGTCCCTATCGCTGACAATATTCTTCGGAAGCCCATGCAACCTGAATACCTCCCTAAAAAATAAATCAGCCACCTGTGGTGCCTTAAAACTCGTGGGGATGGCAAAGAAGTGCCCATACTTAGTCAACCTGTCAACTATCGCATAAATGCGATCATAGCCTGCTACGCATAACCGTAGTCCCAGCCAATGAAATCCATAGATATACTCTCCCACCTCTGCTCTGGAATAGGTAAGGGCTGTAATAAGCTGCAGGGAAAGTATGCTCGGACTTGTTTTGTTGACAAGTCACACACTCTCGAATATACTGTAGAACATCCTCCTTGAGACCCTTCCAAGAGAATCTCTCTCTAACCTGCCTGTATGTCTTGAAATAACCTGGATGTCCTGCTAATGGTGCATCATGGAGTGCATGTAGAATCTTTCCCTTAAGCTTAGATTCAGGTACCAAATAAATTCTACCCTTATAATAAATCAAATCAGAAATTACCTGGTAGCGCCCATCCTGAATTTTGCCATCCATGATCTCACATGCTAAGGTGTTCTTCGAATACTCGACCACCAATTGAGACTTCCAATCTGCAGAAATCTCACTCATGGAATATAGGACAGCAATATGGGGCCTCCTCGATAGTGCATCAGCCACAACATTCTTCTTCCCTTTGACATACTCGATGTCAAAATCATAGGCCTGGAATCCTGCTGACCCACTTCTGCTGCCTCTCATTGAGTTCCTTCATTCTCCAAGAAGTACCTCAAGCTGTTATGGTCGGTCCTCACTACGAACTTCCCTCCCACCAAATACTGTCTGAACTTCGCCAACGCATGCATGATGGCGAGCATCTCCTTGTCATAGGTGGAATACAACCTCTCGTTCTCCCTCAACTTCCTACTCTCATAGGCAATGGGATGACGGTCCTGCATCAAAATTGCACCAATACCTGAACCCGAAGCATCACACTCTAAGATGAATGGCTTAGAGAAATCCGGAGAGCAAGGACTGGACATGTGCTCATCACCACCTTGAGCTCATCAAATACTATCTGTGCCTCATCTGTCCATCTAAATGCCCCCTTCCTTGTGAGATCTGTCAATGGTGCAACAATATCTGAATAACCCCTCACAAATCTCCGGTAATATCCGCATAGCCCTAGGAATCCCCGACTCGATATGTTCTGGTGAAGGCCAATCCTCTGCATGCTTTGTATCTTCTCCTGATGGACCTTGACCCCATTGGCCCCAATGACATGCCCCAGATACAGTATCTCGTAAAAGACCAAACTCGCATTTGGACATCTTAGCAAATAGAGACTGAATCTCCATAATGCCAAGTACCTCATCTAAATGCCTCAAATGATCCTCCCATGTCCTTTGTAGATCAAGATATCATCAAAGAAAACTAGCACGAACTTCCTCAACTGCTTGTTGAAGAGATGGTTCATGCATGACTGGAAAGTGGCAGGTGCATTAGTGAGACCAAATGGCATCACCAAGAACTCATAATGCCCGTAGTGACATCTGAATGCTGTCTTGAGGATGTCCTCCTCTCGAACACGAATCTGATGGTATCCTGATCGAAGATCAATCTTCGAAAAGTAAATGGCCCCATGCAATTCATCCAAAAGCTCATCAATACGAGGGATGGGATACCTGTTCTTGATTGTCTTCTTGTTGAGGGCCCGGTAGTCGATACACATTCTCATCATCCCGTCCTTCTTCTTCACCAACACCACCGAAGAAGCAAATGGGCTAGAACTAGGACGGATATGCCCCATATCAAGAAGCTCCCTGATGGTCCTCTCTATCTCATCCTTAAATTTCTTAGGATGACGATAGGGTGTAGTGATCACTGGCTTGGCACCCTCCTCCAACTCTATGACATGCTCAAACCCTCTGTCTGGCGGTCTTCCTGGAGGAATATCACCAAAAACCTGCCCATGCCTATCTATTATGGTCTGAATATCTGTATGCAACTGTTGTCCACCATCTGAAGAAGATTTGGATGAAATGAAACATTGGGCTGCCCATGCAACCTCTCCATGACTGATAATAGACTCCATCCTATGTGCTGAAACAACTCTAGGCCCACCATCCGAAAGAGCTCGTAGCACAATCTTCTTCCCATCTGACATAAACTCTAGCTCCATTCGTCTGAAATCCTGCACATATCTCCCCAGAGACTGAAGCCACTGAATTCCCAAAACTGCATCTATCTCTCCAAGTCCAACTATGTAAAAATCATCTGTCAATGTGTAGTCTCCTAGCTGGATACTAAGTTGTGGAATCCGTCTAGTGCAGCTTAGAGCAAAGCCATCTGCCACTCGTACACTGAACCCCTCAAATTCTTCAACCTGTAATCCCGCTTCATCACAAATCCCTCATCAAGGAAATTGTGTGTAGCGCCACTATCAATCAAGCAAACAACTCGCTGGCCCTTAAGCACTCCTTTCAAACGAAAGGGATGATACCTAGGGACTCCAGAAAGCGAAGCAATAGTACCTGAGCCTGATGTATCTCCATCTCCTAGCTCTACCTGGGGCTGCTCCTCATGTGCACCATGATCACTTGTCCTCTGCATCTGTATCTGCTGAAGAATCTGCCTCTACATCTGAGATAACCTCAATAAGATGCACCTTGCCTTTCCCAAGGCAGTTGTGTCCAGGCTCCCAGTGGTCCTTGCAATGGAAACAAAGTTTCTTCCTCCTCAACTCATTCCGAGTCTCCTGATCCATCCTAGGAGGGGGAACACTCTTCTGCTGAGTAGTGGAACGTTGAATCGGCTTGGAGCTTGTGAAGGGCTTCTTACTAGGCTGGTAAGAAGTGGGAGTTGTCTCCAAATCTAATGTTGTCTGGATAGCATCATGTAATGTAGTAGGCCTAAGGGCCTTGACCAACCCTCTTAACCTGTCATGCAGACCCTCAATGAAAAGCATTACCACACGTCTCTCGGCATCTCGGGTACCATTACTGCAATCTATTGAAATTCGTTGATGTAAGAATTAACGTGCCCACTTTCGTCGTCATGTGCCAAATCCTGTAATATAGTTCCACATCTTTGCGGTCAAATTTGGCAATCAACTTCTCACTAAACTCCCTATATGACCGTAGTAAGTCATGTCTCTGTGTGATAAGCCCATGGTGCCACCAATCATATGCCACTCCCTCCAAGTGTAGAGTAGCAAACTGAATAGCCTCCTGTTCCTGCATAGGTTTGAGAGTGAGGTATGTATCAAGCTTGTGAATCCATGCCCTGGCACTAATCTTTCCACTGCCATCGAAGGTGGAAAGGGTCACCTTATTGGTAACCTGCTTCAATTCTCTGTTTTGTTGGGTCCTAGGCCTCTGTGCTTGCCTAGCTCTCAAGCTCTCCCTTTTCTGCATACAATACTGGTGGAGGGGAAAGGCGTTCCGTACCTCTTCCGGTAATGCTCTCCACTCATCATGAGCTACCATTACATTATCCTGAAAGGCTATGTCTTCAAGTGGGTCCTCAACTAATGGCGGCTCCTCCCTTTGTAGGAATCTAGGCTGCATAGGTCGATCCGCAGTCCTCGTGGGTCTCCTTTCCTCTGTATATCTCCTATCTCGTGGAGGGAACCCTCATGCTACCCACCTCTGTAGGTACCTTGTGCCTTCTGTGGCTGCTAGCTATGGATGCAGATCTTTCCCTTCTATCATGCCGATTTCTTGCCCTATCCATAGTCAAATTCTCCATCAGTTGTCTCATGGTCTGAATCATTTCCTGATGGGAATCGATCATTCCGCTGAAAAGAACATCTGGGTCAGGTCGCTCACGTCGTGGAGGAGTGTGTGCTCCCTCTCCTCTATCCATGATTCTGGGACTACTTTCAGTATTCAGATCTGTTCGAATACGTGCCTGACTCCTTGTATAATATCGGTGTGGCCCAACTTCGTAGGCTGCATAAAACAAACCAAAACAAACCCTCCAGGTGGGAGGATTGATGCTCTGATACCACTGAAAGATCCCCAGATGGATCCTCCTTAAATTCCAATGAATTTTTAATTCAAACAAAACAGCAAATACAGATTTACATATATTATGGCAATTTCCCTAATGCAGATCTGAAAATGCGACTAGGGTTTAATAGAGATATCAATATAAATAACACCCAATGGCAATATTTCTGATTTCTAATGATTGCCCAGATAATTAGAGACTGAATTATACAGAAAACTGACTTTATTACAGCCGATACAACCCAGAAAATCAGATCTGAAGTCTGATAAAAATCTGCCTGAAAACCCTCAAAACTCACTTCAGAATATGATGCAAATACAGCGATTTATTTCACAAAAGTACAGAGAATATTTGTCAAGTATTTTTGTGGATAAATACCTCTGAAATCGCTGTCAAACTGTCCACAATGGATCGGCCCAGCTGCTGGTCAAAACACACTGAAAATACCTTCAAACTGTCACCTTTACTGCTGTAATGAATCCGAAAATCTGATTTACCACACTGGAAATTTCTGAGTGAAATCCCCTCTCAATCCCTTGGGGTTTTCGTCCGCAAGAGATAAATCCAAGGGTTTTCGTCCTTGGAATTTCTGATAAAAGCTAGAGCTCTTAACAATGCAAAAAGATGATAATAAAAATCTGGATGCCTCCATACAAGTCGACTTGTTCATTTAAAGGGAAATCAGCCCAACTACCGCCTCCAACCCAGCCAATCAAATTATTTCACTCCCCTATGCTGGTCGCATTTTCTTCTTTTGGGCTTAGTGGCACGATTTCCCAAAAATCACTCCCAAGGCAAGTCGCACTTTCCTTTCTAATACAATTACTTTTCATTGTATTTTGATGTTGACATTTTAATTTATTATTAAACTTTATCATTTATTATATGTGCTTTTCATAATATTATTATTTTTTAAAAACAATAGCACAATATAATAAAATAATAAAAATCTTAGTCACCCTAAAACTCCCCTTGCCATCGGGTAGACAAAAAGGGCCAAAGGTCTTCGTCAAGCTTATTCGAAAGAGGGGACATTACGGTTTTCAGCTATGCGAGAAAATCTAGCCAACAATTTTTAGCGGGAGATTTATCTCATGGTGCTAGGTTTTCACCATACGCAGAAATCTAGCCAAAGATTTTAAGCGACTCCACTTTGGGAAACAACCATCTTTGAGATCAAGGCTTATCTTTTGAAGATCGGGAGTGTTTTCCATACAAATCTCAACTCACAGGTGAACGTCCATTCCCCGATCCATGAAGGCGCAAGGAAGGACCGATCATTTCTTTAGGCTGGGAGCAATTCAATTTCAAATCCTCTTGAAGTTAGAAGCCGATCTAGTCTCTCACCATGAAGGAGATTGCACGCTCATCCAGATCCGGATCATCTTCGAGATAATCCGGCGGCTGAAATTATTCACCAAGCCTACACTAGAGAAGACGTGCCCCATTCATCATGGCGAATCGAACCGGATAGTACTTGTCCCATGGGGCGATTTTGAGCCACCATGAACTTGGCTCCACCTATGCACGATCTGCTAAAAGGATCCAGAAAATTTTTCCAAAATTCTTTGGAGATGGAAAGCAAAACCCAAATGATCATTTGGCAACCTTCTTCATATCTTGTGGTGTGCTTGCAGTGGAGCATGAAGATGTCTCGGTCAGACTCTTCATTGAGACTCTACATGACTTGGTGGCGAATGGTTCTTGAGCGACTATGTGTGAGCAATTTACAAAAGATTCAAGCTGCGATAATGTTGATTACTCAATCGACCCGACCCGCACCAAGTGAGAACATGCGGGACTTTATTGCAAGGTTCCAGAGGATTTTATATAAAATCCCCACTTCTGCCGCATTGAGCGATGAAAATCAAAAGACGTTTTTTATAAACGCTCTGTTGCCCGAAGTTGGATATCAACTGAGAAGGGCAAGACCTGTGAATCTACTTGAAGCACAAAATGTTGCCGTGGAAGTTGAAGATGACTTGATCATGGCTGGAAAACTCAAACAACCATCTCACAAAGGTGATGGAGCTTCTTCAAGTACTTCAGATCCTTTGTTACAAAGATTGGCTAATGATATGCTGCAAATCAAGAAGCAGATCTCTCAAGCAGGAAATGCGACCCCTTCCAGAATAGCTCCTACTCGGACCTTTAATGGTCAAAATCAAAATCGAAATAGACTTGTTGTTGCACCACAACGGTTGGCAATTGAAGCTGCTCCAAGGAATAACTTGGAAACTAATGAAGAAGATCTAGGCATTGACGAATCATTTGATGATGAAGACTTTGTAGATCCCGTTGGCGACTCCAATATTGGTTACTTGGACTATGAATCTGACGAGGGCTATTATGAATCTTTTGAAGATTCTGATGGTCACACATTTGCGGTGTTCACAAGGTCCCAGACACGCCAAAATGCCGAAGCATCCACAAGTGGCCAAAGAAGAGAAAGAGAAGATCCTGGGCCGGATGTTACTATCTTGAAAAGAGGCAGCCCTCTTCCTTCTTCATTAGCACCCAAAGATAAATATGCAAATTCTTTCAATTCGCAGCAAAGGGCCAACACACATCCAACTGAAGCAAGTCAAGCTTTTGACATCATCGATCATATCAAGAAGACCAAGGTCCAAATGTCAGAAGTTGAGTATTTGAGGGCATTTCTGATCAGCTAAATAGATTGGTCAAGTATGTGCAAAGTAATGGTCCCAACCCTCCAACAAATAATACTTCACGGGTATCTTGTCAAGTCCAAAGATTACTCCTTCAAATAATGCGGCTGCAAGTTCTTCTCCCTCTACTTCTTCTCCTGCTACATCGAAAGGATCGAGCCATTCTATGTATCATTGCTTATCAATGGGTACAAATTGAGCAATTGCATTTTGGACTCTGGAGCTTCTGACAACGTCATGCCTGCCAAAGTTGCTTGATGCCTTGGGTCTCACATTGACAAAAACCATCGGAAGATGCTATTCAATGGAAAGGCAAGTACCTCTTGTTGGGCAAATCAAAGATGCACAGGCAGAACTTGCCTCTCTCCCAGACAAAAGATTGAAAATGACTATCCTTGTAACATACATCGTAGTCTCTTATGGCATGCTATTGAGTAGAAATTTCTATAAAGAGCTGGGCGGAGAAGTCAAGATGGATTGGTCTTGTGCGCACATACCAATCAAAGGAGTTAATCAGAAGTTAGAACCTGAGAAGAAATCCAAGTACACAATATCAAGTTTGAAGATCCTATATCTTAGATCTTGTTTCAGGAATTTGATCACGGAGTCTATTATTTAGAAATGGATAAGGAAGAAGTTCAACCTGTGATTCAAGAACCACATCAACTTTACAACAAGGTTTGGTCTCTAGAATTTGATGGCATTCTTTGTTCATTTGGATCCGGTGCAGGCGTTGTTCTTATCTCTCCTGAGGGAAAAGTGCATGCACATTCCTTCAAATTGATGTTCAAAATACTAACAACACAACAGAGTATGAAGCACTTTGTTGTTAGGTATGGAGCAGGCAAGAACAATGGGAATCAAGCTCTTACATGCAAAGGGAGATGTTGAGCTGATTGTTAAGTAGATAAGAGGTCTCTATCAAGTAAAAAAGGACAAACTTCGGCATTATAGAGATCGAGTCTACTCTGCTATCCTGGATTTTTCAGCTTTCTTGGTATCTTACATTCCGAGAGAACAAAATTCAAGAGTTGATTCACTTGCAGTGACTGCAGCTTTGTTAAATCCAGATCAGCCTCCCACATTTTTTAGACAGGGGGATTACAAAGTTGAGATGGTTTTCCGCCCGAAAGTTCTTGACAACGTCCAACAATGGCAAGTTTTTAACGATGACAAGTAGATTGCTGCATTTCTCCAACAAAAGGACAACTTCGAAGAGATCTACTATGAGGGAAGCAACTCACCTCCGAGACAAACTACTGTGGGAGAAATGGATGTAGATGTCTCAGGAAGTCAGGAGATTATCCAGCTAAAGGGAAATAAAATTCCCAAAGGCTTGGTATCTCTTGAGGAAATGTTCGACAAACATGATCAGATGCTTAAAAAGAATGAAGAAAGTGGGGAAGGTTCTTCCTCCGATACATAGTTACTAAATTTGGGAGCAATGATGACCCCAAATTAGTAAATCTGGGTAAGTGTTGCTCAGAGACAGAAAGAGAAGCTTTTACAAAGCTTCTTAAGAAATACATGGATGTTTTTGCCTGGTCTTACCAGGATCTAAAAACATATCAGCCTGTAGAAGTTCAACACTACATCCCATTAAAACCAGAACAAAATCCTTTCAAGCAGAAGCTGCGGTGGCATAACCCTACTATTTCTGGAACTATCTTTGTAGAGATCCAGAAGCTATTAGATGCAAAGATAATTTATCCCATACATCACTCTGAATGGTTAGCCAACATAGTTCCTGTGAGAAAGAAGAGTGGCGAGATTAGGTTGTGCGTAGATTTTCGCAACCTCAATCAAGCCTCATTGAAAGATAACTACCCCATCCCCATCATGGATCACACTCTGCAGGTGGTCACTGGATCTGAAATGCTTTCCATGCTTGATGGTTTCTCAGGCTATAATCAGGTCAAGGTGGCTGAAGAAGATCAATACAAAACAACATTCATTACACCTTGGGGAACCTTTGCTTATCAGAAAATGCCTTTTGGTTTGATCAACGCTGGAGCTACATTTCAAAGAGCTATGGATTTAGCTTTTGCTCATCTCAAGGATATAAGCATAGTGGTGTACCTTGATGATCTGACAGTCTTTTCCAAGAATAGAAGCATGCACATTTCAAATCTGGAAGAGGTTTTCATACAATGCCGCAAACATGGTATTTCTCTGAACCCTAAGAAATCTATCTTTGCTGTAACAGAAGGAAAGCTACTAGGGCACATTGTCTCCAAGGAAGGAACCAAGATAGATCCGGAACGTGTCAAATCCATTCAGACTTTGCCATTGCCAACATCCAAAAAAGGAGTTCACTCTTTCTTTGGAAAAGTTAATTTTCTCAGGAGATTCATCCCTGACTTTGCTGAGCTAACCCGTCATATCTCAAATATGATGAAGAAGACACAAGATTTCAAATGGAGCAGCGAAGGGAAGGAAGCTTTTGAGAAGATTAAGGAGGCCTTGTCAAAAGCCCCGGTCTTGGTTTCACCTGACTTTAGTAAAGAATTTATTCTTTACTTGTTATTCCTCCGAACACACCATGTCAGCAATCTTGATGTAGAAGAATCAGGAGGATGTAGAAGCTCCGATTGCTTTCATGAGCATGCCTCTCAAAGCTTATGAGTTGAAATATACTCCAATGGAAAAACATGCATATGTAGTGGTGAAGGCGTGTAAAGCATTCAGGTACTATATTCTTTCCTCACATACTTTGTGGTCTTGGTTCCAGATACTGCAGTGAAATCTATCCTCACCCAACAAGAGTTAGGGTTGTTGAGAGGCACATGGGTGACGAAAGTTCAAGAATACGACCTGGATATCAAACCTACAAAGTTGGTTCGAGGAAGAGGTCTGTGCGAATTGATGGCAGCGCGCGCGAGGTAGATCAAGAAGAGGTAGATGAAGATTTGCCTATGGTACTTTTTATAGATTTGGTGGAGTGGTATAGTAACATTGCCTATTTTCTGACGTATGGAGAATGCCCAGATCAACTTTCTCGGAAAGAGAAACGAACTATTAAACTGAAATCCAAAGACTTTGTTCTATGGGATAATGGTTTATACAAAAGAGGGATTGATGGCGTATTTCTCCGATGCGTGGATAAAGCTCAGCAGGATCAACTCTTACAACAATTTCATGACATGGCTTGTGGTGGTCATTTCTCAGCCCGAGTCACTACACACAAGATCCTCAGAGCAAGGTATTACTAGCCCACACTTTTTCAAGATACTGCAGAGTGGGTAGCTAAGTGCCAAGCGTGCCAACACTTTGTTGGGCGTGTAAAATTGCCTGCATTACCTTTAAAACCAATTGTAATTGAAGAACCTTTCCAGCAGTGGGGAATGGATTTTATTGGTATGCTCAACCTGGCCTCCAGTGTCGGCCATCACTATATTCTTTGACAACTACTGATTATTTCAGTAAGTGGGTAGAAGCCATTCCTGTGAAGAACGCCACTTCACCGAGGTGTGCAATTTTATAAAAGAAAATATTGTTGTTAGGTTTGGTGTGCCCAACAAAATAGTAGCAGACAACGCTCCAAATTTGTCTTCTGAGGAGCTGGTTAATTTCTGCTACACTCATGGGATCCAGCTGGTACATTCCTCTAACTACTATCCACAAGGGAATGGCCAAGTTGAATCAAGTAACAAAAACTTGGTGACTATCGTGTGAAAGCTAGTAATGGAGAATCAAAGAACTTGGCATAAGAAGTTGTTTGATGCATTATGGGCCGATAGAATTACACCAAAGAGGGCGATAGGCATGTCCCCTTTTCAGCTATTATATGGAAGAGACACAGAGCTGCCTCTTACCTTGGAACTGCCTGCCCTACAACTTTCTAGAGCCCTGGAGGATTCTACATTCACTGATGTTGTTGATAAAAGGATAATGTACCTGACTGAATTGTGGGAGGTACAGACTCAAGTTGCAGATAGATTGACAGAGCATTAAAGGAAGGTGAAAGTTATTTTCGACAAAAAGGCCAGGGAGAGAAAGTTTGAAGTCAATGACTGGGTCCTTTTATGGGACAAGAGAAGAGAAACAAAAGGCATGCACGGAAATTCAATTCATATGGAAAGGGCCTTTTGTGATTAAAAAGATCGCCGGAGCAGATAGCTTCATTCTTGCTCATCAGGATGGAGTTGAATTGCCGTTGCCTTTCAATGGGCAACACTTGAAGCTGTTCTCGGACATGAAAAGCAGGGTAAAACTTGTATGTATATAAATAAAACTTTGTTTGTTTTTCCTTGTTTTGTTTTTTTGTTTGCGACCCGACCCCGTGCCCAAAAGACAAGATACGAAACCGAGAGATGTTGGGATCTCATCTTTTCCCGTGTCATTCGACGAGAAAAAGATGTCCATAAACAAAGCCTCATCGGTAAATGAGGGAGATTTATCTCATGACTGCTTGGGTTTTCAGCTATGCGAGAAAATCTAGCCAACACCGTAAATGTCATCTTTAATATGAGACACCACTTTGTGAATTCCTTGAATACTTGTTAAATTTTTGCTCGTCCTTTGTTGTTGTCTTTGACCTTGGCCAATTTTATGGTTGTCTCTCGAGCTCTTGAGCATATTAATGTTGTGTTTTGACCCCGTAAGCCCTTGTCTATGTTTTGCCTTAACGTTTCGTCTGCTTTCTTACCGTGGTTGCAAGTTTAATGGAGGAGAGATGCGTGTATTTGCGCCACAAGATGATATGGGGGACTTAGCCATTTTTGTAGTTTTGCTTAGTGTAAATTGCAAAATGCAAATCCAGCCCCGTGCCCGAAAAACATAATATTCTAAGCATCCGGACATTTGAGCCTTAATCGCAACTTTGCACTTTTTGTAATGTTGCAAAATGCAAATACACCCCCGAGCCCTGAAGGAATATTCTTCTAATATTCCCTTCTCCACCCGTCCTTTGTTGAGATGTCAAGGGATGCAAGTTGTAAGTTGTATTCCATCCCCGAGCCCCGCTAGATGGAATATTCGAGGAATTTGAAGGTCGTGGGTGCAAGCACATATTGCAGTTTGCATTTTTGCATCCTTGTACTTTTGCAAGATGCGAAATGTATTTTCTTCCCCAAAGCCTGATGGAATGAGGATACATGGCGGTTTGAGAGCGAGCAATTGAAAATTGCACTTTACACTCTGCATTTTTGTATTTCATGCAAAATGCAAAGTGCAGGCGCACTTCAAAGCCCGCAAGGGAAGGAAACATGGCAACAACCTGGAGGCGTAGAAGGCAAGTGCAGTTAGCAGTTTGCATCCTTGCACTTTGCAAGATGTAAATTTGACCCCAAGGTCCTATGGGACAAATATGGTCAACATGACACATGGCATCATTTTGGGAGTGAAAGGGTGAGTTGCAGTTTGCACTTTTGCAAGATGCAAATTTGGTTCTGAAGCCTGTTAGTGTTTGACTTTTTCAATGAACAAGTGGATGCTGCGTCAGCAGGCTGTTATAAGTAACCAATTGGAAAGAAGCACGTCATTCAAAGGAGTCTACGTGACATGTTCTCATACGGGAACAAAGAGGGATGGTCAGAAATATAAAAAGGAAATGGCGACATGAAGCCTTTCGCCCCATTAATGCAAGTATGTGAAGGCATCATATAATCAAAAGCCGATTAATGATCAACACATTGCATTAAGCTACAATTTGTGAAGCGCTCTGCGAAGCCCTAAGCGATTCTAAAGAGGCAAACATGTACACTCCAGGCCGGAACAATTGTTGCAGAGGTACAGGAACATTCGAAGCTGGTTTTTCTTCCTTGACTGGTTTGTGGAACCACTTTCGTGGGTAAGTAAGCCCTAGCTTGTTTCTTGTTCTATATGTTCTCTTTGTTGCAAGGTTCTACGGGTTGCAAGTGCACAGGGGTTTTGATCCAATTGGAGATATACAATGCTTCTCTTGCATTCTGTGTTCGGCCCGAGTTATCTGAAAATGAAGACATTATTGAGTTATCCCCAGACCACTTCGAGTTTGACCTCCCCCTGGATAAAATCACGGATACCAATTTGCTTGGTGCAGACTTGGTTGAATTTAATTAGAGATTGCAGGCTCTCGGAAGAAGTGAGATGTTACAATGAATTAATAATAGTGGGATAACACTGGTTGCTTCTTTTCCCTCATTTGCACAATGCCTTGAACTTGTATGGGTATGTGCTCAAAATTATAACCCAACTACTAAGGAGGTAAGGGACGGGAGCGGTGCCCTAGTATTATCCTTAACCGCATACACATTTGACAGGATGCTAGGTATCCTTGATGCACAACAAGTTTCAGATGTCAGTGTGGAAATAGCACAAAAATATTGAGATGCCAATT
Organism: Taxus wallichiana var. yunnanensis; assembly: GCA_018340775.1. Classification (NCBI taxonomy): domain Eukaryota; kingdom Viridiplantae; phylum Streptophyta; class Pinopsida; order Cupressales; family Taxaceae; genus Taxus; species Taxus wallichiana. The sequence goes on from CM031238.1 coordinate 618,005,579, forward strand.
CAGTACATTGGGTAAGATGTTGAATGATTGCTGGCTTGTGAAACCAAGGGCATCTGCTTCTAGGGTACCCAAGAAGCTGAATAGAGCAAATTTTATTGAAGAAATTGAGGACTGTATATTATTGTTGAATAGGGTTATGGAGAAGGATTATGCCTACCCATACCAAGATTGGATGTGTTATTTCATCCAACTTATCTTATCAAACAAACCTCCAATTCATTGGGGAGATTTGATTAGTAATTGCATCCATGAGCAATTATTGAGTGTGACCGTTATTGCAAAGGCGGAGACTGCTGGCATTGCATAATTCTACATGACCTCCTACTTGGTTTACAACCTTGCATGTTTTAGAGTTTTCCCAGGTTTGAGGCAGGAATATGATGCAAGTGCATTTATAGTGTATGATGTGTACCCACAGTTGCACCTTGTGAACTATGTTGACCAATTTAGAAGGGTGTTTGATACCTTCTTTGCCCATGCTATATGTTTATTTTTACCAGATTGGCAATATGTGAGGTTATCTCCGGAAGCAAAAATGATTATTACTGAATGGGGCTGTTACTTTGTACAGTTCCCTACTTTTTCATATAAGGGTGAGATTTATGTTGCCTAGACATGTAGATGATAAATGGGCCCTTTTGGAGTTAGAGACAACTGTGTATGTGCTGAAATGAATTGGTTCTCAATGGAAAAATTTGCCTCAAGGCCAAACTATGATGTAAGATGGTTAGTGCATCAAACCTTGGGCATTTCTTTGGAGCATGAGCCTTATTATGAGGATTACTGGATGGGTTGCAGGGATGAAGAAGAAGTCAGGTTAAGAGATTACTCACAGATGACCCTTGTGCAAATCATTGACTACAAGGTTGCAATGATGCCTCAAGGAGTGGTAGATGATGGTAATGTGGTGAGCCAGTATTATGTCTAGAATAATCTTGCTGATCAACCTATCCCAAGTGTAAATTGGGCTGCTATTGAGGAGAAATCCCTGCATAACAGGACAACCAATGTAATAAAGAGAACTTTAAGATGGTTGTTAGCTATGTTGCCAAGAAATGCCCCCACCCCCGTATCCAGCCTGAAACATTTCCGGTACGGAAACGGGTATGAAACATCTTGGAAACATCTCGGAAATGCTGGGGACGTTTCTGGAAAGTCACTAGCATTTTTGGGAAGTTTCCTGCGTTCCTTGGAAGTTTCCGGGACGTTTCGCAGCTTATATATTATAAGGAAGAGTTTATTCCAGTTTGTTGTTGTGTTACTCCACTTAATCTTTTCAAATATAGCCTATATTTCTACTTAGAGAATTTTCCAAACCCAGGAATAAGTTACAGTGTGCTCAGCTGTAAAGTCTTATAACATTAAAACTATACTAACAAGGAGGCACATTAAACAAGCCTAAAGATAGTTTGGGTCAGAATAGTAATCCAAAGAAAGTAGGAAGAATCTAGCAGAAACCAAGAAATGCCAGGCTAGAAAGCAGGTTTTGACTCAGTATATTACTACTCCTTAGAATAGAATTTTCCATTGGAATCCTCAATCAAATGAATACAATGAAGCAGGTTACAACAATAACTTTTGAAACATGGATGTATGATAGATGATTATGAAGAAAATCTAGATGATATATTCTAGAATCTAGATTATAATCATGTATATATGAAACATTGAAATTGTAACCATGTTGAATGATGAATCTTTAGAACTTCAATGAATACAAAATATTTTGAGTGCTTTATCTCTTATGGTCCATGGACTAAAATTTTGAAAATGAGTACTATGCACATATATAAATATATTTTATTTTTTTTATAATATGTTGTACGGATGTTTCTGTAACATTTCATTCCCAAGGTTTTTGAAAATCGGCATTTCGGACCCATACCCGTACCCGTTCCCTGGCAACATAGGTTGTTAGCTTAGAAGGTCGATAAGTCAACAAAACACTATAGTTCTAAAAGAATACAGAAGCAACGGGCTTATTGATGATGTGCTGCCTGAATTTAGAAAAGAAACTGGAGTGACTCAAGGTGCTCCTCAGATATCTTTCAAGACACCATTGACTGCTCAAGCCAGGATGAATTAAGTGCTTATGCAAGCAAGACTGGGACTTTTGTGTCTCAACTGGCTCAAAAGGTTGATAACATACTGAAGAAAACTACTCCTATTGCAGCTACTCCTATCCGATCAATTCCAACCTCTATCCCTTCACCCAAGGTTTATGCATCAAGAGGACAAGGCAAAGGTGATATTGCTGGCCATTCCTTTAGAAGGGGGCATGGAAAAGAGAAGATTAAAGAACAAGCCCCCCCCAAGAGCATTATTGAGCAACCCTATTCTAAGGGCTATTAATGAGGAAGAGGAGGTGAATGTTGCCCTCTTATTAGGCACAAAAGACAGAAGATAGCAGCACTTGTTATGGGAGAAGCCTCTAGCAACCAAGTGTTGATGTGGTAGCCAGCAGGAAGTGCTAATTCATGCACTTGAGGTACCAGTTCCAATTCCTATTCCCTAGATTCCAATGCCTCTTGTGCAGATGCTCGTTGTGGAACCTGTTACTCAGTTACAAGAAATCCAAGCTACCCCTCCACCTGAGGATCCAATTGCCCCAACATTAGAAGCCCATGTGGAGGTGGAACAACAAGAAGAAAATCTTGAGCACAGGCAAGTTTTCACTGATCTACTGAAAGATTTGGGTATTGGTCAAGTGGCTGACACGTTATCAGAGTAGTGGTCAAGAGGCAACAAATGTTGAAGGTAAGGTAGGCCCAATTCTTATTAAGGGGCCTGAGGACCAGGAAGCAGAAATTGCAAGTAGAGCTATGAGTCAGCCCGAGGTTGAACAAATTGAAAAGACTCCACTAACAACGACTCAACAACCTGAGGTAACTCAAGAGTTTATTGATGCTGCCTTTAAGAATGTAGAAAATATTGTTGTAGCAATTGAGGCAGACATCAAAAATCTGAACGAGCCTCGTGTGGAAGCAACAAGGGAACCTTCTCCTTCTGAAGGAGAAGTGGGTAAAATTTCAAAATATTTTGGTGCAAATGGCCTGTCATCCTCATTAGTGGTGGGAGAAGAGGCCAAGGACCTTGAGATTGGAAAAGAAGAAGCCAAAGATACCCAGGCAAAAGGTGCAAATGTTCAATAGGTGCAAGAAATTGTTCAGAGTCCCATGCCGCCTACAATACAAACAAAAGAAACAGGGAAAGAAGTTATTGTTGAACCTTTGATTAAGACCGAGGTCCTAGCTACGAGCTTCAAATCACTCCTCCGCCTTCCCAAGAATTAGTTGTCACATTTGCAATGCCTTTACTGCAAAGGCAAGAGAGGAGGAGGTACTAACGAGAAATTGGTTGGGGCCAACCCTTCCAAGGAAAAGAAAAATGAAAGTGCAGGTGGAAGTAGATGACTTGATGAGCATCACTTCCTTGAACCCATCGAGGCCACCAAAGAAGGCTAGAGTCATGTCAAGAACAATGGTGGGGGATCATGGAGAAAGGTTTATCGAAATTGACACTCCACAACCAGATGTTCTCAAAAGTGAAGCAACCCCTGTAGACTTTCAAGTAACTCTGGTGTCCCCAGATTTCACCCTGAAATCTAGGACTACCCCTTTAAAATTTTTCATTCTTTTTAAAATAACGGGTCTTTTTGTGTTTTTATTGCCTGAAGTTGTCTCTATTACGTTAAGATATTCCTAGTGAATCATATGAGCCAATTTTGACAAATACCCAGATGCTAAAACTCATTTTATCCCTCCACCGGGTTTTGTCTACGGGAATTTTATTTAATTATTTATTAAATAAATAAAGTTCCGTTTAATGTGAATTGTGCTGCAGTTGAACCTTGTTGAAGTTTTTCATGCCAATATTCTCACATCTCAATAGGGTTTTCACTAGGAATGAATTCAGAGCAATTGTCTGCAACTTCTGGCAACGTTTTTCATTTTTATTTATTTCTTTTTGCTTTTGTTTTCGGTTTTCTCTATGGTTTGTCTGTTAAATTCCCTTGATCTGTTCTTTGTTCTGTATAGCTTTGTTTAATTGCTTGGAACATCTGGAAGTCATTTATGGCCTCAACAATGGAAGAAATTAATCACAAAGTGCTAACTTCTAACCAAAAAAGAAGAATTTAAGCAGAAAAAACCTCTCCTAGGCAAGTCACACTTTTTGGGATAATAGATCTAAGTTGCCAGTGGGAATTTTGGCAGTGGCAGGCAGGTGGGAATTTCTTGCTTGCCTAACAGGTTACTTTTTTCCCATCAAGTCAAAATCACTTAAGTTGCAATGGGAATTTTAGAGGTGGTAGGAAGGCGGGAATTTCTTACTTGCAATGCAGGTGAAAATTCCCATTATAAAGAAAAATCACTTAAAGCACCGACGGGAATTTCTTGCTTACCTAGCAGGGTGACTTTTCCCATCAAAGAAGTTTATTCACCCATGCAAGTCGCATTTTTGAGAAGAAGACTATTTTCCATGCAAGTCACACTTTTTGGAAGGATTTAAGTTGTTAATGGGAATTTTGGCAATGCGCAGGTAGGCGGGAATTTCTTACTTGCAACGCAGGTGAAAATTCCCATTATGAAAGTCAAATCACTTAAGTGAAAGATGAGATTTTTGGAGCTGCAATGCAGGGTGGAAATTCCCATTACTTTGACTTTCTATTTTTAACAAATTCCCTTGCCAAAAAGTGCGACCCACCTTGGCATTAATACATGTATTTAATGATATTTATTAATGGTATTCCTAGCTAAGTTTGGTGCCATAAATAGGAGGAAAGTCAATGCAAGTGGATGAGCTAAAGAGAAGTCAAGGATGCATGCTAAAAATAAATAAAATAAATTCATAAAAAACAATCAGAAGCATGCAGACTTGGGCGCCCAAATTGGATGAAGAGGCATGGCTTTTAATTAATTAAATTGCCAAAATAGGGAAGGACAATTATTAAAAATAGCATGCAAATGGCTATATAAGCATGAGACGCCATAAGGAGAAGCAATTAATTCTTTTTGATGAAGTTTGCAGCCCGGACAGGTTTTGGCGCCAAGGGAAGGAGGATTTTGCATTAAGGAGTATTTTTCATTGCCGGAAGCTTCCAGTTTTGGCGCCTAGGGTTGGAATAGCCTGATTTTTGTTATTCTAAGTATCTGCATGTTGGTATAAGTGCCCAGGTGAATTAAATAATATTTTTGCTTGCTTTGCATGCAAGCAAAGTCTCAAATTTTAGGGCAGCAGACTTTATATGCAAATTTTGGTGATAAAAATCAAGTATTCATGCCATGGACTCCATCTTTGTTTGAATTAATTGCAGGTATTCATCACAAGTGCTCATATTAGTGAAAGGAAGTTCAAATCAATGTCAAATACATTGAATATATCTTCCGAATCAGAAGAAGTTTTGGATCTACACAAATTGATCCAATTACAAGGGATTCCGACAGAATTAAAAGAAAAAGAGCTTAGACAGATTATTCTAGGCATAATGAAGCATGATGAAAGAGAAGGATCAACAGATTCATGCATATCTTCCAGATTTGCTAACATCAATGATATAAACATAGGCCTTGAACCCATCACTGATTTAATTGACAGATCCAGATCCGGATCGACATCTCTCATGTGGGCAATTAAAAGTAGCGGATTATTCAAGCTTCAATGTTTCTAGTCACAACTCAATTGCTTGAATTTGTTATGGAGTGTGCAAGGTCTTATCATCCTCTTTCCAGAACAATTCAGAGATGCTGCAGGAAAGACAATAATCAGATTGGATGCACAATTCATTAATTATTGCTTGAAGATTCCAGCACGACCAGTGGTGATTGCAATTAGCATGCAGGATGCTGGCAATAGATGGGAAAATGCTGAATTACATGTTCGACAAGTATATTCAATATCAGAACAAAAAGAAAGTGTAGGGTGTTACAGCTGACATATCTTCTTTTCTTCTTTCTTTCTCCTCTTATTTCTTATGTTCTCGGATGAAATTGTAAGATTAAAGTTATTGGTTTAAAAGCCATTACTTTAAGTTATTTGGAAAGGTTCTCTAAGATAAGTGGCAGATGTGCACAACTTTGACTTAATCTCCAGATGCATGTCACTTAGAGAGGAATTCTAGGAGAAATATTGCCAAATGTTTCCTTTACAACTTCCACATGTTCTAGTTCAGTTGTAGTTTCCTATTTGTAATTTCCCTCTATACACTATAAATAGAGGAAGAACCTACGGGTTAAAGAATCGAATTTGTAATCAACATTCTTGTGTTCCAGACTTTGAGCTGAAACCCTTGATATCTTTTCAAAGCTAAGGAATTGAAAGGAGGCAGATTTCCTGGAGAACTTTGTGTCAACAATGTGCATTTGTTTCTTACTTCTGTGTAGATCTTTGCATAAACTTTGTGTTATCTTAGATCTAGATTTGAAACTTTCCTTTTCTTTAAATTTTGTATTGTGAGATCTGTTTGTTTCATCTATGTGCATGAGACCAACTCTGCAAACTATTGGTTGGATTGCACATCTTCTTTGCTTTCTTCCCGGATTCAATTATTTCCCCCTTTTGCAAATATTTCTTTACAGTTGCTTACTTGCTGCAGAATTGCCTAGCTATGGCTCATGAGCTTTGCAATTAAAGTAAAACCCACAAACAGTTACTCAGATCCATAATTGATAAAAATCATACACGGAGCCTCACCGGTAAATGAGGGAGATTTATCTCATGACTGCCTAGGTTTTCGGTTGTGCAGAAAATCTAGCCAACAAACTCGAATTCCACTTGTCAAACAGTCCACTGAGGGACTTAAGCATGAGCTTAATGTGGTGTTCAAAGATGTAGTCCAAAAAATGGACAAGGATAAGGAAACCAAGGAGCAATTAAAGGAAAAGGTTGATGCCTTATCAACCATTGTTAGAAGGTTAGTCCAATCCCCCCAGACCAACCATGTATTAGTCCCTGCTATCTCTTATGCAGTTATGAAAAGTTCGGAGGACATAAATGCGGGGGAGAAGCCACCAAAAGATGGAAAGAAGAATTGGTGGGAAGAGGCAGCCAAAAGTCTCAAGGAGGTGACTCAATGTTATTATCGTGTCAAACGAATAGAGGCGGTAATGCACTCGATTGAAAAATATCAAGATGAAGTGGAGTATTGGAATGACATGTTGCCTAAACTTGAAGCCCTCATTGCCATGAAGGATGAGGATGTGGAAAAGGAAGGGATAATACCCCAAGATTGTAAAGGAAAGCGATGAATTTGAGAGGGCTATCAAGCTAAGAGTCGAGACCCTTTGAGAATGCATATGCAAACTTCAAACATGAAGGAAAAGGCGGGGAGTATGTTGATGAACTTGAGTCAAAACTTGAAAAGATGCTTCCTCTTGAAAACCTATATACTCCAGGACTGCAAATGCAAACAAATTGATTGGAATTCTAAAGCAACATGTTGCAGCGGAGCTTGAAGCTCCAAAAGATTTTAATTTTTCTTCCATTAAGAAGTTTGTTCACTTGGAGAATTATATTGGTAAGTTGGCTAAAGGAGTAAAGAAAAAGAAAACTGTCTCTGCTGAATGTGACAATGTCTTATCCAAGCAAGAAATAGTCTTTCTTTATAATACAGGCTAGATGAAGAGTCCCTCTTGGGGATGTTCAAGTGTTTGGATGCATACAAAGATAACTTGGGAAAGAGGGTTGAAAGTGAACGCATTGATCTTGACCTTTCTTAAGTAATTCCTTTATTCTTTATTTTATTCCTTATTCTTTCCTATTTCATTAGTCTTCCAAGCAATGGGAATTAAATAGTGACTCAAGTAAGTAAAAAGCAGAAGATGGATCTTGTGAAGCATTTCCATTGCATATGCACAAAAGTAAAAAGGGGATTCTATAGGGGCCCTGACCCATGGAAATTCATGCGAATGGCATACAAAATGTTATACTCGCTGCATTATATGTCAATTTTCACAAATTCCCCTTGAAGATTGGAAGGGGGCCAAAAGTTTGTCCTTACGAGCCGCGAATTCCTTAATGTCAAGCAACACAAAACATGTATCTTGAATGTCACCTTCCATTCCGTGGGACATCCCCATGGCCATGAGGTCATGAATGCTCGCTTGGGGTTCATCAAGAATGTGAATTAACTTGGATTTCTTCTTGAGGATGTGATCCACTCCAAAAAGGTTAGCTCCCCTATGAGATATGTTTTTGTTTCATGGTGAGCTTCATTCTTTTGCGCTGGAGTTGGTTTGGACCCATCTGCATGCTTGCTCGTAGTAGTTTGATGTTTTTTTGGGGTAGAGGATGGGACTTTCTTTGTGGCTTTCTCGAGGAGAAGACTCTTTTCTCCAAATTTGTCCAGCTTGTTGAGCGACTGGAACCTTATTGCTCGAGGCCCGCCCGCAAGTTCATAATGTGGAAGCTCATGTTCCAATACCGCAGCGGTAAAAGTAAGGTTCGATACCACGTATATTCCCCTTGTATGGCGGGATGAATATGAAGTCGAGAATTGCTTCAAAGTGCTTGTGTGGATGTGATCTTGAGGGCATAGAAGATGATGGAGAAGGACTGAAAACTGCAAATGAGGGCGTCATTTTGGCAAGTCTGCTCATCAAAGCCAACCGCACTACATTGTGTCGTCAAATTCTTGGGGTAGGCTCTTGTTGGTCCGAATTCCAAATAACATCTTGACGAAATCTTCATCAAGGCTTGAGAGGCGAAAGATAGACCTAAGGTTCTTCAAGATATCTCCGCTAGATTGGTTCCCACTTTTCCAAATGCCATTTTGTTAAGCAAAGTCTACAAGAAAATCTCACAGGTATTCTTTATGAAAAAGAAGGAGAGACTTGTAATTTATAGAGATGGAATGGTGACGAGAAAGACCGTGCTTCCCAGAAAATGTGTGGAGCCATTAATCACCTGTGCCATTGCAAGTCTTTTCAAATGCTTAACACGGATGGAGGGGGACATAAGTAAATTGCTCTTGCAAGAATTTGTTTCTTGAGTTTGATTGTGAATTGCTACCCATGTAAGGTCAAATGAGAACTGATTGTCAAGTTCTTCATCTCCATTCTTTACTATTTTTATTACAACATCCTCTCAGGTAGGAAATCAAATCAAATGATGACGACATATAACAAACTTTCCCCAAGTATGCATGCATGATGCTTATAGGACAAAAGGGAGTTTGTTGGCAAAAATAATATTCTTCATCCCTCCACGAGCTTAATCATAGTTCGAACCATTCCAAGATGACATATCAAAGCAAAATCTTTTCAAATTGAAGGATCCTTCCCTTCATTTTGGTGAATTCAGAATCTTTTGGCCCGCGCTTTTGTTGGTTTCTTGAGGTGTTTGGGGTATCTTGGTATATTCCCTTAGGGGAATTTTGTATAAGAATGAAGGTTTGTCTTCATTCTAGGGGCTCTGGTTTTCATTTTATCTAAGCTTTGGGTTTTTGCTAAGGTGATTACATTGTATAGTCATTAGCAGGCATTGAGAGCATTTTCATGCCTCCCTTGTCTAAATTGAAGTGTATAGAAATGTCTAGCCATGTTTCATTTGGTGTTTTTGGATGTAATTGAGAACATATTTGGATGGATATAATCTTTGATGTAATCTTATCTTTGTTGGATCAATGAAATACAAAGGAGTTCTTTCTGGTTATTACATAACATTGGTCATTGAATGAGTATTGTGTTGTAGTGTTACTTTACAATATTTGTTTAGTTTTAAAATCCTTTCTGCAATATTACCTAGAAGTGATTGTTTACATCCCTTGAGTGTATCTTGGGTGTTATGATCTGATACAACAAATATTTTGTTGGAAATTTGTGCATGAGTGTCCGTGTTGAAAATCCAGAGGTTAAGCGGGAACATTTGCTTGAATTTGGAATCAATGAATGCAAATCATCCTTCAGAGGTCATGTTCTCTTGATTTTGTTTTCTCTGCATCTTGAAGCATCAAGTCTAAATGGTGAGCGCTACATTTCTCCCCACCGGATCCATCACCCCCACCTCATTTTAAGCTAAGTACCATTCCATCCCGCCCCTTGGAAATTTCATATCCCTTCACACATCCAACATGATATCTGCCTGCAAATCACACTTATCTTGCATATTTTGAGTGAATTTGTTGTGAATTATAAAAGATCAATATCTCAAGTATCCTTCCACCCTAAGTTTTTAACAAATTCTTTCTGAATGATATTTGTGATCACATTTTATTCGTCTTTAGTAGCTTGTGTCTGATGCACTAAGTATGTGTAATGTTTGTGTGACAACTCTTTGAGTGAACATTGCATCTATGGCTATACTTAGCTCAAATTGACCCGCCAATAATTATAGGAGATTGACTCATAATATCCCTCCTTCATTCAAGCTACCCTTCGAGTTCTCTCACCTTGGTTTAGGCAAAGCTAGAAGTAGCAGGAGTTAGCCACTTCCTTTGTATGTGTCTCTTAGTCATTTCCAAGACTTGGTCACAAAAGAGTGTTAGATTCTTCCCGGCTACAAATGACATATCCTCCATCTAGCATTCTTCAAGCGATATGTTTTCTGAATTGCTGCCTTGTCTTTGGGGTGTAAAACTAGGAACCAACACAAAGGAAATGAGATAAAAACTCTTGCTTTGATGCGACAATGAAGAGAGAGTGGTACCATGTCATAAGTTGGGAAAGGAGGTGACGTAGGAGCATTTGGGTTCACTTGCAATCTTGCATCACCCAAAAACATAGTGGTCTAGTTTTTCACAAGTTGTAATTTTGCCAAATCTTTGTTTTCAGTACCGCACACATTTTCTTTTCGCAAGAGATTTGTTTGTGTGTTTTTGCAAAGTCCTCTTTTGCGTAAGTGTCTTTTGTAGTGTTTCATTGCTACCTATCCATGTTGAGGTTGTGATGGTCTCATGTCTGTGTTGTGTTTTGTGCATAGTTCCTATTGTGCAAGTGTTTGTAGTGTTCCGCACTATCATTTGATATGTGTAAGGGTCTTTTAGACTAGTGGTCAAAGTGGTTGTTGCATTTCCGAAGGCTTCATCAAGATTACATTATCTTCTAGAGTTTAGAACCAAGTTTCACATTTCAAAAGGAGCTTCGATTGACAATGCAAAGTTTTATTACTTAACGCAAGGAAGTTGCCTTCAATACTATGCACAACAAAATCACTTGTTTTGTGCGTGGTAACACATCAAGCTTTTCTAAGAGCTTGCATTAACAACATATGTTCTATTTGATGACATGCATCTACCCTTGGAATTTTAGATTCATTGGAGCTATATCGAGATAACGCACAATAATTTAGTGGAGTAGATTAGAGCATAATCTTACGTGTGATGATGCATAACTTGTAGAGTTTCAAATATGACATTATTGAATGAGCCAACATGGATTTCACCTAATCCAATAATTATAACCATTGAGCAGACTCAAATTGCATTGAATTGTGTTTGGACCCTAACTTGCATAGAGGATTGGTGCAATAGTGTCATATGGGTCACTTGTAAGTAGGTGGGTATTGCGATCATACAAGCATGCTACTACTCTTGTGTTAGGGATCACTCTCTCATCATTGATGGCACTTTGGACCCTAACTTGCATAGAGGATTGGTGCAATAGTGTCATATGGGTCACTTGTAAGTAGTTGGGTATTTCGATCATACAAGCATGCTACTACTCTTGTGTTAGGGATCACTCCCTCATCATTGATGGCATAATTTGGACTAGTCAGTTCAATGTTTTATGTTGTACTGCTATACTTGCAAAGATTGTGAGTCAATCAGCAAAGATCTTAGGATTTGTAGTTGTTAAACATCTTTCTTGTGAGATGGCTTATTCCTGCTGCCATGTATTCCTTTCAGTGATTGAATAAAGATTTGTGAGTTTAGATCCATACATCGTGTTTGTGTGTTACATGTTATGCATAATATTCCATCTAGTATTCTGAGGGCTGAGTGGTCGATATCGCATCGCATAATTAGGAACCCTAACTGCAACTGCATCATTTGTCGTTAGAGTGAAGGTTCTATTCTTTGCAAGTTCATCAACAATTGAGTATCTCTAAGTACATCATTTGGCATCAAGGATTGGTATCATCTGGTATTGTTGTTTTTCACATTTGTGAATGTGAGTGGAAAGTGATTGAAGACATCTTCTAGTGCAAGTTGGAGAGAAGGTGTAGTAGATCATAGTTAGTTGATAATTGTTGACATCCCCTGGTGAATGAGTTGGATAGGTGTAAAGGAGATCAAAACAAAGGAACTCTTTTATGAAGAAATGGAAAACAAAGGAGATAACAATGCAAGAGTACCACGAGGTAGAGGCAATTGTAGAAGAGCACCCAAACTTGCAGATTTGGCAGGTTTGATGAGAGATATGCAAGCTCATCTCGAAGCTATAGAGACAATGCAATGACAAGGTGTTGTTGCAGCTGATGCCAATGACATTGATGTCGCAGAGGAAACACCAGAAATTGAAGAAAAAGAGGAGGATGAAGAACATGAGGACAGATTCCTGAGAGATAATTTGAAGTAAAACTAAGCTGGATATACCCAGTTTCTTTGGAGGGTCAAATCCTAAAGAACTCATCAACTGGATCATTGAGCTTGAAAAGTATTTTGAATACAAAACTTGGAGAATCCAAGATGAGTCCAATTTGTGGGCGTGAAATTGAAAGGTCATGTATCTCTATGGTGGGAACATATACAAGTTGAGAGATTGCGCAAAGGTAAGGACAAACAAGACCAAGACGTGGAATAAATTTGTTGCGAAAGTGAAAGCAAAGTTCATTTCGTAGGATTATCATGAGTCTTTTAAGAAGCTTCAAAATTTGAGGCAAAGGGATATGAATGTAAGTGATTGCACGAAGGAATTTTACAAGCTGACTATCAGAGTTGGACATATTGAAGATGACGTAGAAAATATTTTGTGTTATATGAATAGATTGCACATAGCAATTCAGGATGACTAGGATACACTCTGTGAAGAAGCCTATTAGTGTGTGCTGAAGGCAGAAGAGAAGTTGCATGCAAGCAACAAAGCACAACATGAGGAAAAGGTAAATTTGCACGAGGTTGAGGACAAGGCAGCAGTAGAGGAAATTCTGCACAAGGAGAGGCAAGTACTTTACATTGCGATGATGGCATGCAGAGAGGAGGTAGAGATCGTGGCTGCGGATGTGGATTCACTGACACTTGTTTCAAATGAGGAGAATTGGGGCATAGTGTTTGAGTGTCATGCACATTCGAATGGCGGTAGAAATGCTAGTGCACATATGGCACAAGCAGATGAAGAAAGTGTTGCATAGGTCCATCATACCAATAAACGTGGAACTGGAGAAGTACTCATGATGAAGATAGTGTTATTGAAGCCTGCGAAAGATGAAGATGACTCCCACACGATTGATGACATAATCAGAACTAGCTAGTTCAGTGTGTTATGTTGTAGTGCTATACTTGCAAAGATTGCGAGTTAGTGAGCTGAGATCTTAGGATCTATAGTTGTTGAGTGTCTCACATGTTGGATAGCTAATTTGTGTTGCCATGTATTCCTTTATGTGATTGAATAAAAATTGCTGAGTTCAGAGTTCCATACATTGTGTCTGTGTGTTGTATTTTATGCATAGTATTTGCAAGAGTATTTTGAGAGCTGCGTGGTCTTAGGCATCTTGTGATAGGGAGCCCCAACTGTTTCTGCATCAGGAGGGCAATGCAATCAACAGAAAACCAAGCATCAGAGTGAATCATGGGGTGCTGACTATTAGAGGATCATACGAGGGTTTTGGGTGGGGAAAACGAGAACTAGCATGGATGGTGAAATACATAAAAACATGGTCAGCAAGAGGGAGCTGATGGGAGATAAGAAACTGCCAGATTTGGTAAATTAGAGATCTGCTTTTAAGAACAGAGTCAACCACATTCACACCCTTATTATGAAGGAAGCAAGTAAATCTATTGGAATCCCAAAAAGGTAGCTTATTAAGAATGCAAAGACCACAAAACTCCTCCAAGAGAAGCGTCTTCCATAGGCTGTGGTAAGTTTGTTGCCATCAACCAAGGTCTTTTGTAAACCAAGCTTAGTGTTTATTTCCTAGAGTCGCCAACTCGTCCTCAATGAGGTGATGTATAGACATGGTTCTCAATGTGGGCATTAAGATCACCTAATAAAATGGTATTACCCGGAGTGGAATAATGGGTGATCTCTAGATATAGATCAAGATATCGGTCACCATTAATGTTCACGGAAACAGCGAATTAGCTGGGAAGGAATAACAAACTGCAATGATGTTTGTTGTTGTACAGCATAGTCTTAAGCATCCTGCTAGACATTTGGCGACAAAGCTTGTTGGAACACAACATAGTTTCTTAAACATCCAGCTGGACGTTTATCAACAATCATCTCTTTGAGGATGATAGTTTGTACTTTGAGTTAAGGTGCTTAAAGTCTTTCAACGAGTCCTTTAAAAAGTTGCTGATCTATCTTATCTTGTGTCACTAATAATTTACTTGTAAGTGCATCCGATCTATAGAGATGCTGTATGAATGGTTCAACATCTCTCTACACTTTGTTAGTGACATACATGGGAATAAAATGGACATACTTAATTGTTCAACCATGATAAAGATAGAATTTCCTTATCCAACTCAGATTATAGTTGTAATGAATTCCACACTTTCTGATTCCCTTGTTTTATTTTGAATAGGAAAGGGCTGCATCAAGACTGGATTTCCCATGGTCTTTGTTTCATTCCTTTGGCAAGTCATAGATAAAGCAATGAAGAGTTTTATATCGGTTTTATGACCTGTCTAAATGATTTTACTCCTTAACGTTGTAATAGGCCATAAAGAAACCATTTTCACTTGCAATAGGTGGGGAATGACATTCCACTATGACCTTCTCCTTTAAGTTAGAATCAAGGATAAAGCAGTTTTGGTTCCTGTAAAAATTAAATTGCATGAGCGTGTATACTTGTTATCGTTGTCTTTTTGTTTTTTGAGTCTTATAGCTTAAGAACACCCCTCTTCTTGTTACCAACCTCTCATTCGGATACCAACATCGTCGTCTAGTGGATTTCATGCTTTTGGTTCTCCTTCCCTTGTGGTTGTTATCATTGGAATACTTCTCAATTACAAGCTGTTAATCTCCATATTATATATGATAGAATTTTGTTCCACATCAATCCGTCCTTTCCTCTCATTGGCGGCATATCCAATAGATATCTGTTCTTTTCATCTTTGTAGATATTGATTATAGCACAAAGAGTTTGCAACCACATTATTTTTCCCATCTTATGTTGAATTTCAAAGCTAGAACGTTCTAACTTGATTACATATTTTGCTTGCTGCTCAATCATGTTCTTCTGTGACAGGAAATTGAAACACTTCAAGTTTTGGCGGTTTTTCTAGTTAATGAAGCTGTTACAACAAGTAGTGCTTTTAATTTTCCTAGTGCAAGGGTCAATATAGCTTTCTTGTAGATGGATAAGAACTCCTTTATCGGTCAACTTCATGTTTTGAAAAAGCAACTCATTGTTAATTCTACAAGGGAGCCCCTAGCTCCTAGACCTATGCTAGTGCAGAATGCATCACATTCCTTTACAAAGTCTTTTGAGAAATCCAGAAGTGCAAGTATAGTGTAAGAATGCACTGCCTTCATGTGCCAAAAATGTGGTTTTTCCTGCTTTTCGGTGTGAATTGTTCCTTTTTTAATGCTAGTGATGGGTGCCATAATCTCTTGCAAAAGCTGCATGACTAATAAAACCCTCCTGAGTCCTAACTACACCATATTCTTTGGAGTAGGCCAATTAGGAATTGGTAGAATCTTTCCTCGGTTGTCTTTAAATTGTCTATATTGGTAAGTTGCCCTAGGTACATAAGTTCTCTTTTTGTAAATTTTTTACTTTACGTATACGTTAAATAGGGAGCCATGCCAAGGGAGTCTAAAATGGTAAAATCCTCTTGCAAATATTTGCTATAGATGAAAGATTGTCAAACATCTTCAAATTTTTCCCCTTCAAATACAACTTAAAATTTTGATTTATCGTATGTTGAGAACTGACTGAGGCATTGGCTAGCTAAAATGCGATTGCTTGAAATCAGTAGTTGCCTTGATTAGTTTGAAAGGCTCTCTACAATTAGTTATTAATATTTTTTCACACACCTATTTGGTGATATCCCAATATCACATCAGTCTTTGTCAATACCGTTGACACATATAATTTAACCAATTTTTTCTAAAGTCATTATTGATAAACAAATGGCAAGGGTCCCAAAAATATTATTAAGAAAAACATTGGAAAACAGAGTAAATGCTTAAGATTACTAAAATTATACCAAAAATAAAAAATAATAAAACAAAGTAACATATTAGAATTATAAGTGTCAAAGATCATATAAAGGTTTTACATTCAAAGCCTTATCATACAACTTCCAAGAGTGAAAAACTCATGAGTCTAGACTCCAAACCAAAAAGATGAAAACAAAAAAATAACGAATACCCTCTACTCTTTTATGGGGCGTGGGAGGGTTTTGTTCCTTTTCCATATTTGCTGGATAAACCAATGTTGGGACCGATGCCTTCTTGTGCTTCCGACTTGAGTCTATCCATTTTGCTATATGGAAAGGGCTTTATTGTTTAGCACATTTAACCAAGTTGGGGTGTCATCTATGGCAGGTTTGTTAGCCTCAACCCAAGATACTGATAAGGCAGAAAATAGGGCAGGATACAAATATAGTACGTATACGATATGGATACGGCACAGATACAGCTGGGTACGTCTATCCTGAGAGTATTTGGGGCCAAAAATGTTTTATTTATTTTTTCTATTTTTTTCAACATTAAAACATAATATGACCTTTTTAAAATTTTTAAAAGCACTATGAAACCCAAAAATTCAGCACGGTCTGAATCTCCATTGTGATCATCCTTTCCATCTTGGGAACAAATTTGACCAGAAGGAACAAGCACAATTGACCCAAATACTCTTTATCTGATCACTTACAGACGGATATTCAATTTTGGACAAGGAACAATTGTGAGGGTAAATCTCAATCCCACCACAAATCTGATTGTCAGTTTTGTGCCGCTATAAAGCCAGAAAATAAGATTAGTAGCTCTTGACATCAAGACACGAATCTTCTGTTTTAATGATCATGTGAAGATTTAGATCCTGCAGCAGTCTCCCATAGACAAATTAAACCCTAACTTTGGTGTAATAATAAAATTTAATATTTACCCTGATACTTGTGATGTTTCATTTGGCATTCAGTTGGCATTATATAGATTATCAATGGTGTTTTGTGGCTAGTTTGTTTTTTATATGCATATGATGTGGTTAATTCCTATTTATTGGGTTAGAATCTATATATTTTATGATTTTTTTTTATATTTTTGTACTGCTGTATCTGGGGTGGAAAAAAATTCGCTGTATCCATGTATCAGATTCTTCGTATCTGTACTATCTGAAACGTATTGGCTAAGGTCTCAACCACTCAATCATAAGTGGGTCAATATTATCTAAGAATATGGTGTGGTGCTTTTTGCATTCACTTCCCCACGATCTTGTAAACATAGAATATTGTTAGAATGTGGAGAGAGAAAGAATGAAGAGAAAATCGGAATGCACACATTATTCATTGTGTGTCCATCATTTTATTATGTAAGAAATGGTTACAAAATGGTTGAAGTGGTTACAACCATTTATTAGTTAATACTTAACTAATATTGACTTAATGCTAATTTATAAGCCTTATATTCTAATACCCCCTCTTAAGGCTTACACTATAGAACATACTGACAGAAGATTAAAGTAACAAAACCAAACAGGACCACACATTCTTCAGAAGCTTTTCCTTTGAAAACAGTTCTTTGACCAGGTAGAGCTCCATCAAGCTACCTCATAACCCTCGTAAAGGTGTAGTTCCCGAGTACTCAGATTCCACCTTCTTGAATTCCCGAATTACAAATGTCCCGAATTATTGGACAACCATCCATATTGAGCTACTCCCACAATGCTCCATCAAGTTGTCTCATGACCCTCGTAAGGGTATAATTCCCAAGATTCACAGACTCCCGAACTAACTAGACAGCAATCCATATTGAGCTTCATCTACACTAGATCCTTTCCTATTTTCAAAGTGTGAGGCTTCTTTAAAACACGTTTTGTCCATTAGCAGTTTTTTCATACTTTAGTATCTGATAGATCTTCACCAATAGCTACATTAAATTCATTTGGATCGTCTCAAGAGTTTTCCCTTGCTATATTTAGAAGGCAGACTATTTAATAAAATAGCCTTGACTTTGTTTTTGCTAGCTGTTTCAGATTGTTTATTTGGCTAGACATAGTGGCTCCGTCATCCATTTTACACACTATTTGATTATAGATCAGTATATCAATGCAACAAAGTAAGTACAGTCTGTTTCTGCTTGCATGATTGAATTTGTGACCAAGAGTATCAGAAATCTTTCTATACTCCAGGCAGTATTCAAAAATGTGTTTGAAATCCAAAATAAATGCCCTAACGTGACTGTTAGTGGGATATTAATGGCAGAAATGTATTTACATTCGTGACTGAGTTTGCATGTTCTAGTTCGTAGATTTGCAAACATGGTTTTACTGATTATTCGACCTCTTTTTGGCTCCTCAACGTCCACGACTTCTTTCCAGGCCCTCACGAACACTTTCCATGAGCTCACGACCAAGTTCAACACTGTATCTTTGTGCTTGTGTTTATCTTCAAATCGCTGGTATGCAACACGCTGTTATTCACGAATGTATTCCCTCAATTCTTGTCCTAAATCGACCCCAAGTATATTCAATGTTGTTCACGGCAGATCTCTCAACACTATACAAAACTATACAGATAGTTCCTCCCTTCTTCTGTCACGATGGATCTTGAAAATCATAACTGATTGATATTAATGGTGGAAATGGTGACTTTGAGGCTGTGCCTTCAATTTCCTGTCCAAAATGGCGTTTAAATCTCCAATCCAATGGCGTTTAAATCTCCTGTCTAAAATCCTGTCCATGCCCTTGCTCAAACTGAATATCTTTCAAACTCCTGTCCGTGCCCTTGGCCAAATTGGATATCCTTCTCCTACTCTTTCTCCTTAGTTTGCAAATCCCTTTGAGCACCAAGGGGTTTGATACCAATGTTAGAATATGTGGAGAGAGAAAGAATGAAGAGAAAACTGGAATGCACACGTTATTCATTGCGTGTCCGTCACTTTATTATGTAAGAAATGGTTACAAAATGGTTGAAGTGGTTACAATGTTTTTAGTTAATACTTAACTATATTGACTTAAAGCTGATTTATAAGCCTTATATTAAGTCTTATATTCTAATAATTATATCATTTACTTCCTCAGGGTCTTGAAATGATAGATAATATCATTTGGTGTATATATGCTAACCTTTTACTTTTCCTTAAGTGATTTTTTTCAAATACTCTCCAATTATGCTCGTAATCATATGAACTATAAGCCTGAGGACTCCAATCGCAAACACGCAAAGATTTAGAGCCTGGCCACAATTGTTATCCAAACATATATCTTCAAAGGAATAATTCTAAGTAATGTGCTTCCAATTTTAAAAATTCAAATGTAAAGAACAATTCGAAATAGATTTATTTATTTGGCGATTCTGCATTCCTTATCTGTGATGCCATTTGCATGTCAAAGCCAAATAATACAGAGGATTTCTTGGATGACTCAAAATCAACTTGAATGGTACATTATGTGATGCTGCTATACAACATCATCCTCTACAAACATTTATTAGTATCCAATAGAACCTTCTCATAGTAGTTTCTGCAGGATAATGGTCCTTGTTTACCACGATGCACTTATATTTAATTTTAAAGGAAATTTGCATTCAAATAAAATGAGAGAAATGGTAACACTTAAGCATAACAAATTTGAAGTCAAGGACGAGTCACTTCCATTGAAGTCCAATGTCATATTTATGTAATATCCGGTCAGGTGTATATCTACTTGTTGGTTATTGCACCTGATCAAATTATGAACTCTTATGGCATCATTAATAATATAACAGTTATTAATACGAGCTTTATAAATTTTTATAACTAGATATTATAGGCCTAAATGGACTGGCTGATCAGTATCTCCCTAAGTGGACAGGGTGGTTGGTAACCCCTTTAAATTCTAATTATATAATCTCACAAAAAAATCATCTTTTAACCAGGGACAAATAAAGACAACTGACTACCTCATCCAGTATCCTAAAAGAGCATATGTATTGTCTTCTTCTTCCTCTATCTCTCTTCCTCTTCCAGAAGGTTCAGCAAAATTAATTTCCTGCCTTTTAACATTTAAGTTTTTAGGATATGGAGCCCTGCAAAATCGTGCAACATGACCTGGTTTGGGTCTTTGACACAACGATAACATATAAATTTTGGTTTATCATCTTCTCCACTTGCATAGGGGTTAGATTTGTGTTTCCATTTGCCCATTGTTATGCCTGTGCATGTGCTACAAGATCCTTTTCTTCTTTGATTGTTAGCTCTTCTCTGTTCTACAATTGTTGTTCTTTCTGCAATAAATAATCCTTTATCTTGAAATCACAGTTTATTGCTGGGCCTTATTAATTTCAATGATATGCTCATAAACTTCAAGTGAACTGTTTATGGAAATGTACTTAAGTTGCTTATTGTCTATATTTTTGCCCACCTAGCAAGCTGACTTCTGAAGTCCTTCAATTTTTTGCAAGGGATCACCCATTGATCCACCTTCTTGTAACTTCTAAGCATTTTTTTATTGAGGTAAATGATTCCTTTTTCGTTCAAGTCAGTGTATAAGGCAGGTAAATGTTTCCATAGAACTATACCATTTTCAGCATCAGAAATAGAGGGTACAATATCATCATTGATAGAGTGAGTTTATTCCAGAGTTTCAGGATAAGATGCATCAACTTCAGGCTATGCTGCACTCTTGTCTGGTCGTCTTTGTTTTGTTTTAACAATCTTCCACAACCCTTTTACCCTAAAAATACCTTCCTCTGCCTCCAAATGACATAGTTGCCCTTGGTTAATTTATGGGACTCATTAGAATGTGCCAATGTGGACAGTTTGCATTTTGAATAGAACTTTGTAGGTTCAGCAAAACATTTCACAGTTTGAGAAGAATTAATTGGTCGAAACCATGCTCACAAGGATCCAGGAGGCTACAAAGTCCCAACAACTTCTCACTCAGCAAAAAGACAAGTTCACAAAAAAAGGATTTCATGGTATGGTACTGATATTTCAGACTATGAACTCATCTTGGCAAACAGAGAATTTTACCCAAAACTTTGTCTCAAATATTCACCAGAATATACCTCTAAAATTTCTCCAATTTTTGTGAACAATGTCTGAGAGAAGCAAAATATTCCAACTTCTGAAGAAAATTACTTAAGAAATTTGTAACCTGGTGCTCTGCAGATTCTGTAATTGTTTTCCAATCTGGACTTCAATGCTGCTTGGATATGCCTCAGAACTTATTCAGAGCAATCTCTGCCTCTAAACTTGTTTGAGGCCTTTCTCTGACTAAAGTCTTTTCACAATCTGCTGATTCTGCACTTTACACAGAATTTCTGTGTGTCACTGGACTTCAACCTTTGCACAGGAACTGTCCAGAGTATCACGATTTTTAAATTTTGTATTTCACCAGTTCAAACTGTGTAGAGTCAGCCATGATTTATGCTTTCCTTATGTGCAGGACCGCTTGGTTCGTTTTCTCACCTGTGTAAAGAATACCAAAGAGAAAACAAAAACACCTGTCTGTTCTCTGTCTGTCTTATGGCAAGAACTTTAAACACTGCATTCAAATCTATAAATTGTTAATGAAACATCTGTCTGTGATGCCAATTATCAATTTCGATGCCCTATAAATGGTGTATTTTGTCAGTTGCGGTAACTGTTCAAGACATTTTATACTGTCTCTGTTATGTGCCTATGTTTATGATATTATAATGCATAGGGGTTGATGGAAAGGCCAACATGTGTTACACATCCCCCTTGGGTATATGGCTATAGTATATTGGGTCAAATAGGTTACTTGTGGAATTAGTTATATTGGGTAATGTCTTGGCTACATTGGGACTAAGGTGTTACCCACCCAATAAGAGTAATGTATGTCTATATAAAGGAGATGAATATCATTATGAAGGATGTGAAGTACGTGAAGAGTCTTCTATTTGGTAGAAGGATATTGGAAGTGTCTCGTTTGAAGTGGCATTCCCATTTAGGAGTTCTTGTGGAGTTTTTCCTTCCTTAAGGAGTATTATATGGTGTTGCCCTTCCTTAAGGGTGCTTTCTTCTATTTTTGAATATATTGCATATTACGACATCTTAGCCCACAAATTTCTCTTGCATTGTGTTGATCTTCATTTTATTCTAAATATTATTTGGATTATATTGTTATTATATGGGAAGATTTACCAAGTGGTATCAAAGCTTTAATTTGGTAAAAATTGGGTTAAAACCCTATTTTTGAAGAATTGTCTGTATCGTGTAATCTGTTGCAATTTTTTCTCCTACTTTTAGCTTAAGTCAGAGACTTATTCAAGGAAGCTATAGTCCAAATTTCAGCTTTCTGTGATTCGTTTTGAGGGAGTTATTGTGGTTGTAGTTTGTTTCACAAATTTGCTCTACAAGCTGCAAGTTTTGTAATTATTCTAATTTCTTTACATTTTTGGAAAGCTTGCCGAAAATTAGTTTGGGCATATTCTTAGTGTTTTTATGTTTAAGTTAAGGACGACTTCAGCCTATAATCATATGGATGAAGTTGGGTCAAAGGAGATATTCAAATCTACTTGTCTACATGTTTTTATTTTCAGATTTGGGGAAGATAATGAAATCCCGTGGACGCTAGTGATCATGAAACCCCAGTTTTTGTCGGAATAATGAATAAAAAATATTTCATATATTTGGTGAGAGATATGCAAGAGAGGGTGCAAAATATGCAAAAGACAATTTTGAAAATAGAGTATATTCTAGGTAAGTATGAGAAGGCAAAAAAGAGAGGTTGATGTGGAAGAAGATGAAGAGATAACGATGATGTTGGTAGTGATGATATGGAGGAAGTGGATGCAAATGATGATGATGAAGAAGAAGAGGAACATAATGATGATGACGAAGAGGTTACAAATGATGCAAAAGGAGAGGTTGAGGATCTTGATGAAGAAGTAGAGGTGGAGGATAATGGGTCAAATAGTACAGTTCTAAATAAAACACCAATATTTCAGTTTCGTGAAGCATATTAAGGAAAAAGGAAATTATGTTTATAAATCCTAGTAGCAACTATAACTTCATCAACATGGATGTGGCTCAACATCTATAGGTTCAAGCAAGGAATATCAAGGAAGCTCAAGTGGATGGTAAGAATATTCAACATTTTGAAGATTCAAGTTCGGTGTGGACAAATATGTTTTGCATTCATATTTTTATGCTTTGGATATTGTTCTTGGATATCCTTGGTTAAAGACCTTGGGAACAATCAATATTAATGTGTAGAAGAAGTTCATGAAGATTTGGTACAAGAGAAAGGTGGTCACCTTGTAGGATATCACACTTAGCAAAGAACAAAGAAAGGTCAAGGTAGAGCATGAGGATGAATTTGAAGATGGTGAAGAACGATATAGGGAAGATTCAAAAGAAGAACAAGAAGAATATGAAGAAAAAGAAGAAAAGAACAATTCATCTACTCAAGAGACAAAGACACTAGCAAACAAAATGGTATAAGAGGTAGAGACAAGAGAGAAAAAGTTTCTAAGCTCAAGGATACTAAGGTTGAGGCATTTAGACACCCACATCATAATGATGGGCAATAATTATGCGCAGGCATGTTAGGGAGCGTTATATCAACAACTACTATGGATATCCAGGAATCAAAGTAACAATCACTATGACTATGCATGGAATCAAATGAGCCATAATCATGGAACACGAAATCATAGGAGTGAGTGACTACTATGGCTATGCATGGAATCCGATGAGGAATAACTATGGTCATGGAGGGTATCAAAGTAGCGCAAGAAAATTAGGAACCGGGTTTAGAGAGTTATCACCCACCAATATCACATTTGGGTGGTTGGATGATTGAGCATGGAAACAAGTGTCCAATGATTAGAAGCACACTCATTATTTGGATTCTTTTCATGTTTTAGGGACGAAACATGTCAAAGAGGGATGACATGTTATGTACATAAGGATATGATATTATAATGTATATGGGTTGATGGAAATGCTTTGATATGTGGCACACATCCCCCTTAGTTGTATGGTTATAATAATATTGGGTCAAATACATAACTCGTCGAATTATTTAAATTGGGTAATGAGTCGGCCTATAGTGGGAATAAGATTAATGTATGTCTATATAAAGGAAACACATATCATTATGATGGGTGTCAAGTATGTGAAGAGTGTTCTATTTGGTAGAAGTGTATTGGAGGTGCCCCTTCAAGTGGGATTCCCATATTAGGAGATCTTGTGGAGTTAATCCTCAAGGAGTATTATATGGTGTTGCCCTACCCGAAGGGTTCTTTATGACATTTATGAATATATTGCATGTTAGGGCATTTTGGCCTACAAATATCTTTTGGGTTGTGTTGATCTTCATTATATTTTGAATATTGTTTAGATTATTCTATTATTATATGCAAAGATTTTACTAGACAATAGACTCGCACAAAAATTTGCCTTTATCCCTAATTTTTTTAACTGTTTATGTCATTTGAGAGTAGAGCACATGGTGATTGGTAGCCCCACCCGTGGTTCCCATTTTGTTCAAGAATTAATACAACTTTGAATTTCTCAAGGTGCCTTCAATATTTCCCACCGATAAACTTGTGTTTACGTGTTTTCCAAAACCTTTTATCTTACATGGACTTCAATAATATTATTTTTCTTTACCACTCTTAAATAATATGACTTTAATATCATATTTAACTTTGAAAAATAACACTCTAAG
Source organism: Taxus wallichiana var. yunnanensis (assembly GCA_018340775.1). NCBI lineage: Eukaryota > Viridiplantae > Streptophyta > Pinopsida > Cupressales > Taxaceae > Taxus > Taxus wallichiana. The sequence continues at coordinate 618,030,524 of CM031238.1, forward strand.
TATGCCATGAATTAAAAGATAAACTTGGTCTTTTTTCCTTGCAAAAAATCAAACTTGTCTTTTTCGTGCCTTGGTATATTGACCTTCCCATTGAAATTTCCTCTCTTCACATATGCCCTAGGTTCTAGGCTTTGTCAAGTGCTTTTGTCTTGGACTATTACTTGACTTCCTTTAAATCTATTGTGATACCATAAAGGAAATTTATATTCAAATTAAACAAGAAATAACAAAATAACTTCAACATAAAAATGGAGCAGAGAACGAGTCATTTCCTCAAGTTCAACCGCATATGTATACAATATCCAATGTAAGGTATATACCTAATCAAATTAACTAACTCTTATGGCATTGTTTTCATAATATGAAATTAAGTAATCGGAGCCAATCTGGAACAGGTTTGGTGTGGTTTGGTGTGAAAGTCCGGGTTGATGTGTTAGCATCCTCCTTTTGTCCGGTAATAACATCACTTAGGGGTGCTTGCATGCTTTGTGCTTTGTGTGCTTTGATAGAAATGCCATTAAATTTGGGGAGAAATGATTACTCACGTTATCTGACCATTAAAGTGATGACTTAAATAGTCAAATATCGTAGTTTTTTTAGATACCTTTCTTGAGAGTAGTGATTTTGCTACAATTTATTTATCAGCATGTGCAATTTGGTTTTGATTAATATGATGTCTTTGTGTAATGAAATTACTTGGATATATTTTAATATCAACAACAATAGAACACCAAAGAACACGAAAATATAGAGAAATGATCACAATATGCAAGCATAATGACTTAGCCATCATGCGGGGGCAACCTCCAAACTAGACAATAAGACTCAAGTGCTCAATATGATGATAATCTACTAGTTATTGACTCCTATATATACCCTACTATGTTATGCCAAGCACCAAGGCCGACCTACTAAGCACATGAAAGCATAAATAAATGTGATATTAGATGATAAGAGGTTATGTTAGCCACACGTTGGCTATACATATCCGATATACGACCTAGGATTAAGGGCGTAACGTGCCCCTCCCCTTCAAAGCAACATTGTCCCCAATGTTAACAATTTGTGGATGTTGCTTCACACAAGCATAGTCCTCAATGTTGATGAACTCTATATGATGGTACAAGAAATCTTCCTCCTCCCATGTTGCAGCTGCATTGTCTTGATTCTTTCGCTTGATTAGATACTCATGAATTACCTTCTTCTGCTGGTGTTTATTGTGTTCTTTGACTCCTCAAACCTTTGGGTGGATCTTCAAGGTTGAGATGGTGGGTGGTGGTTGGAAATTAGGAGATTTGTTGGACAAAGTGACTCTCCTTGGTGGCTTGGCTAATGACATATCCTCCAAACAATTGAATAATTTTCCACCCTTTCTTGAAAATCTAGTGACATTTTTTCCTCTAGTAAAATCATTTTGTTACGGGTCCGTTGATTAGCCGCATTTGATGAGAACTTAGCTTAGGAGACGACTTTACCCTCAATCCTTTTAACTCAAACATCTTGCCATTTGAACAAAAACACATGAATAAATCTTGGAAGTTCATTTCAATTGTGCCCAAGGTTGTGAGCCATTGGACTCCCAAAACAATATTTGCTCCACCCATGGGAATAGCAAACATAGGGGAATCGAGCTTGTAGTCTCCCATTTCAAGTTTGATAAAATTATGTGTACTCCCTGAATCAATAAATACCATTACCTTATGTTCCTTTAGAATACCCCTTCCTTTAGAATACAGGGCTTGTGGGGAAATAATACCTGAAATTGCATGACAAGAAATAGTTGGTTGGGAATCTCCAAACCATAATTCATCCACCACCTCTACTTTTGTTTCTTCATCTTTGACTTCATCATTAATGACCTCAATATAGAACAACTTCTTTTCAACACATCTATATCCTTTACTATATTTGCTATCACAATTCAAACATAAGCCTTTTTTTGTTTCTCTTCAATTTGTTGAATAGTCAGTTTGGTAGGTTGAGGTATTGAATGTGCTGGAACCATACTCTCTTTGCTAGTAGTGAAAGTCCTCTGTTTGATCATCTCTCTTTCCTCCACCGACCAACCAACACTATCATGGATTCTAATATCGAACTTGGATTAAGTAGGTGAACATCAAGTTGGATGCTATCCTTGAGACCACCCAAGAACAAATCATTTAGATGATCCTCTAAGATGCCATCCACACGTAAGGACAAATTTTGGAACTGCTAGATATAATCCTTGACTATCCCCATTTGACTGAGCTTTTCTATCCGACTATAATAGTTAACATTGTTATTGTAGTGCAATTAAAGCTCATCTGTGAACATTGACTAGGTAACAGGGAGACCCTTCTTTTTCTTCTACTTGCACATCCATCTATACCAATGAATTTTTTTGGTTCCAAATAGAAGGATTCTAATACCGCCTTTTGTCCACTTGGAACTTGATGCATGTCAAAAAAATTCTCCATTTGGTTGATCCAAGTGATTGGATTGGTACCATCAAATTTCCTCATCTCCACTTTTGGCATCATGTTTCTACTCCCCACATTAGAACAAGATGAGTGATGTGGTGTGTTGAATTGGAGGTATGGTTGATGGTGGGACCTAATTGACCTGGTTGGGAGTTGGTGGCCTGTGGTTGTAGACCAGAAATGACTGCCATGAGTTTTGATTCCATTGTTTTCAAGTGGGCATTAAGATCATCCTTTGTCATTGCTATTGATTGCATATTGCACAACTTGCACTCAAGCTGAATGACTTTATGATCTATTGAGGAAAACCCTAGGTTTGAGGATTCAATAAGTTCTCCTTCCAATTCCATATCCTGAGTATTTTTTTGTCATGGCTTTTTTGGATTCTGGGTTCAAACTTAGGGTTTAGGGTTTGTGCTTAGGGTAGGGATTTAGGGTTTGGATTACGAGATGGATTTTGGCCGAATAGACAAAAACTCAAGAAAAAAACCCTAACTAATTTGTTGCGAGCTTTCCAAATATGTAAGAAACTTACAAAAATTCTAAAAATTGTATTAATGGAGTGAATTTAAAATGGATATAACTTGTACAAAACAAGTCAAAAAATCTTGAAATTTTGAGAGAAGAACCTTACTTGGCTGATTTTGATACTTCAGTTAAAAATTGCAGAAAAAGTTGCCACCTTTTGGGAGATATAGCCGAATCTTCAAAATTAGGATTTTGACCTAATTCTGGCCCAAATCGAAGCTTTGATACCACTTGTAATGAAATTACTTAGATAGATTTGAATATTAACAGCAATAGAACACCAAAATATAGAGAAATGATCACAATATGCAAGTAGAATGACTTAGCCACTTCAAGGGGCAACCTCCAAACCATACAATAAGATTCAAGTGCTCAATATGATGATAATGTGCTAGTTGCTAACTCCTATATATGCTACTATGTGATGCAAAGCACCAAGGCCGACCTACTAAGCACATGAAAGCATAAATGAATGTGATATGACATGATAAAAGATTATGTTAGCCACAAGTTGGCTATACATATCTGATATGTGACCTAGGATTAATGGTGTAATACTTTGTCTATGGTACCTATGGAGTCAGTCCAGTCATAAAAAATGGGACTCATAATTGTATAGTACTGAGGTCTGAAGGTGGCTACATTTGGAAGTTGGTTATTGCAGTGGTTTTGATACTTAAATAATGTCAGATTTATGTTTTAATTTGTTTGTTGTTGTGTGTTTCTGAACTATGCAGATGCGACTTTTGCAACACAGTCTGAGTATGCAGATCGTCTTGCGGCTGCGGTATGTTCCATATATTTCTCCAACTATTATATATGTATTGAGGAATAAAAGAAAATGGACTGTTTGGTACAAGACAATGGACTGTTTGGTACAAGAAAATGGATTGTTTGATACAAGTCCACGAAAGCATGTTATCAAATTGTCTTATACTTAATTAGGTCAAACATTTTGGGACTTTACAATTAGATAGGCATCCTAACTTTTGGTGCATCATCTTATGTGTGTATCAACTGCTGATTTGTCATTGATGATCCTCAAATTGTCTTATACTTTATTAGGTCAAGCATTTTGGGACTTTACAATTAGATAGGCATCCTACTTGTGGTGCATCATCTTATGTGTGTATCAACTGCTGATTTGTCATTGATGATCCTCAGATGTCTTGTATTTGTCTGCAATTGTTGTTTGTTCATTTTCTTTAGAGGCGTGAATGCCTGATACTCTTTCACCTCTTTTCTTTTACTGGGAAACTAGATTCAGAGTTATCTTGCCAGTATATTGCCATATAATTTGACATTTGGGAATACTGCTGTTAATGGATTCAGAAGTTGGCCATTGGATGTTTTATTCTCACTTGTGACGTAATTGATGCCAATCAAGACACATTCTGCACATAGCTACTGATTGCAAATTCAAATTTGACTGGGACCTGCTTTATACATTGGTGGTGTGGGTCTCTTTTAATTGCCTTCTGTACCATGGGGTTATCTTCCTTGGAAGTTGTGTGCCTCTTATTTATGTTATAGTTAGGTTCAACTCTTGCACTCTCTTTTAGAGCTACCTGTTACTCTATAGCACTGAAGACTGATATGCAACGTTTTTGTTCTTTAGAGGGGAGGAGGGAGGCGGGGTAATTGTGTTCAAATGCTGATATCAATCAATGTCAATTGACACGTGCAGATATATAAGAATTCTGTCTGAACTTCAATCAGAACTTACCAAACTGATAGTTCTAGGCATTCTCTGTAGAAATGATGGCTACTCTAATGGGTTCTTTAGATTATTGCCTGTCTTGTTACTTTTCTATCTGTTGTCACTGCTGCTGCTGCATCCAGCAGTCGAGGTCAGATGACAGATTGCTACTTTCTCACACCTAGAGCTGATAGTGTTGGAGTTGTGTGTTCACACTAGGCTTAGATTAACTAGTTATTATCTATCTAGCCTAGTTTTGTGTTAGTTCACACTACAACAAGAGTTAAATTTAAATTTAAATTAGGAAGTTGTTTCTATATCGTTGGAGTTGAAACTAATTGTGCACGTACAAATTATTGAGTGCACATATTTAGTGGATTCTTCTATTTTCTAGGTTGCTCACAACAACCAAGTGGTTGGAGTGCAACAATCTCTCCAGGCTAATTAAACTTGGACACTCGCTTGGTAAAATCATGAATTGTAATTATGGAGAGACCATTTGATCCAATATTGTGTTGTGCATGAATAGCTTAGTTTTTCTGTGGTAAAGGTATACTGAAGAGATCCTGGCATGAGAGTATTCTACAGTCTGATAGGTGGAATGAAGAATTGATTGCACAATCCTGACCTCTAAACTGAACATTGTTAATCATATCTCACTATGGCGATTCCTCATTTGTACCATAACGAACTTTTTTGTTTTCAATTTTGGGACAGTTTTTTTCTTTAGATTTAAAATTCAAGTTTCAACATAAAGAATAGGATATGATGTGCTGTCCGCTGTTTGATGTTCATTTTGTTCTTTGATTCTTCCTTTTCTTTACTTTCATTTACACTCTACTTCAACTCTTTTTCCCATTTGTCGATCTCTCATTTGGAGCTTATTGTTAAACAAACATAATTAACTCTTCTAACTTTTAAGCATTTTTATTACTTACCATGCAATCATTGGTCTTGCTCTGTTCCATATTGCATTCTGTTCCTTTTCATACATTCCTTTGTTTTTATCATCACTACCTCCATTGCTATATTTGATTGATTTAATCATGTCATAGAAAATTTGGAGTAACTAAGCTTTTCTGGCATAAACAGATGATTTTATAGAACTCTGCTCGATGCCAACATGAATACCGTGATTGGCAGAAAAATAGTTTGCAATTCAAATACAATTTTTTTGAAAACAACTCCTGGAGGAGCTCAATTTGCTTTGAAATTTTGCTCTAATTGAAAGGAGACTAATATTAATACCCATATATTTTGAAATAGGTCAAGGGGACTAGAAACTACAGGCAGCAAAAATTGGTCCAAAGTACAGGCTTCTTTTCACAAAACACATTGAATTTGTAGTGTTAATAAGTAACAAAAGCAGGGTCTTTAAAAGAGGATCTGTAAAATTATGTATTGCGATATAGTGACAAATATAGAGTTTGATAATGTCATCAAGAGTGGTTTGGGTTGATAGGAGCTATTTTAAGAGGTAATTAAGTACTATGCAATCTTCTAACATTCAAGGTTGAAAATCTGAAAGAGGTCATGGAACTGGTAATACAAGGGCCAAAGATGTGGACTAACTGTGGTGAGGACCAATGATCATCCAACACTATGAGGTCAAACAATGTGAGTAGGTCTCTGAATTCTGTGGGAGGTACACATATGAGTATTATTGGGCTATTTGTTTCGATGATGACAAAAGAAATAGAATGTTTGAATCTTTCATTGGCTGAGATGAGGCCTAATAGTGAATAATCTGAAGTGGATAGAAGGAAAAAAATGTGGCGGGCTGGATTTCCCGACAGAAGCTGTGGAAATTTGAAGGATGAAGGTGCACCTTGAGGACCTTACAATAGCAATGAACCCAACAACATTACATTCAAAGCTCCATACACAACATTGACATTGTGAAAAGCGTTGTATCGATCAATGACCACACAACATCAAAACTTAGTGTACAATTGACCAAAGTGCTCTCATGCATTTTTATTATACAAGCACTCAATTTTCACAACCTCCCTCTACATATCCCTACACTCTCTACATGCTTCAACAAGACCAAGAATCTTGTATATATAGGACTTAAATATGGTAGGTGCATGGTAGCGGTGCGGTAGGTGGAGAGTGGAGGTAGATGGCCAACTTGTCCCATGTGGGCAAAACCCATGCGGTCAAAGTGGACAATCTCAAATGGATCAAGTTGTGCATCTAAAAGATGCACAATATCTACATTATTACCAAAATTTTGGAAAATAAGACTTACCTAGGTACACTACCTAAGTAAGCTTAACCCAAGGTGTATATCTACACCCTCACCCCCACCCCACCTTAAGTGCAACTTAGGGAGGTCACCAAAACAGGAGGCTAAAACTCTGATATGGCTTCTAGCATCACTAGGCCATGTTAGGTACCCATGTACAATATGCATGAAACTGCTGAAAATAATAATATACACAAGAAGGATCTCACCTATGAAGCAGTACATCTCACCTCCGAATGCTGAATTGGGTGAGGTTAATGAAAAGTTTGAAGCTGATCTCCAGAAAATCGTAGGTGCTGAAGTAAATATCGACTACACAAAAATGGGAAGCATTAAAAATCATGTCGAGATGGCAAAAGTGCTGCAAAAAGAGATAGATCAAAAGGGTCTCATTCCTCAAGCAGAAGTTAGTGTTGGGAGATTTGTTGCAAGGATCTCAAACTTTAGAAAGAAGCAAAACTTTGAACAAAGATGGTGTTGGGAGAGTTGTTACATGGATACCAAAGAGCTATAAGCAAAACGCCAAAAGTATGGCAGATGTTGGGGCCACCATAAGTCACTCCACACAAGGAGAAAGTCACTTTGTCAAAGCCATACAAAAATCGCCATCAAATTTCTCAAAGAGGGATACTGCTAGAAGACAAGAACAGCAGTGTGCGGATGACGGAGTTAAATTGTAGGTGAAATGTGCAAGTAGAGTCCACAGAAGCAATGCTAATGATGCTGCCATAACTGATCGTTAATCCATCTGAGATAAATGCAGATGGTAGAAGATGATGCCTGCATATGCTACTTTGCCATGCTTACAACTGATGCATGCAATGATTTTTCAGAATGAGAGTTGGAGTACTTATGTGCAATGGGGTGAAATTGCTCTCGATCCTCTACAAGTGAAGAGTTGATGAAGATTGGTGATGTCCTATCAATAGTTGATTCCTGAAATAGTGGAGAAGAAAGTGAACGATATCCAATGCCTTGACAAAATGTCCAAGATGCAGGTTTAATGGGTGTAATGATGCCCTGACTATGTGCTCCATTGCCTTTACTTGAATAAACCATGGTGCAAAGTAATTTGGAAACATAGATGCAGTGTGTTTTTCAATGTCACCTAACATATTGGCTTGATCAATACAAGTGTGGGCTGCAACATTGGCAATCACACGAGCTAGAATCTTACTATGAAACAAAGATTGTGACATCACAGTCCAAGAGGGTATCCATGCACACATGATTCTAATAAGAGCGTTGGATGTAGATTTGTGTTAGCAGAGTTCGATCCCACATCATTAAGTTGTTGCTTCAACAAGGAAACCATTTCTTGCAAGTGTTGTATGAGAGTGTTGTTGTTTTAATAATGGTGAGAGGAGCGCGTTCCTTGCTTTGAGAGAGACTTAGTTTCCCCTACAAACTTTGCAAGGTTTTCTTGAAGTGAGGAAACTTCAAAGAAACATTTCACTCTTGGTTTGCAAGTTACTATTTGCTTGTGGTAGGATGCTTACATCAAGGAATGAAGCCATCACAAGCAAAATAAGGGGAGAAGGCTTAGAAAGAGGCCTTGAAAGAACTCTGCAAGAGTGTCGAATAAAAATTACAGTTTTAGCCCAAACAAAAATACCAAGATGCTATTTTTGAAAACCCAGAATAACAGGAGGCATAAAACATGTTAGGACCTTGGAGAAGTGTGTGTGAATTAATAAAAGGTTGAAACTTGTCAGAAATTCACAACTCCCATCTATGGGAGACTAGCTCTGGTACCATGTAGTGATTGGAAATGCTGAAACTCTATTGACAAGCATTTTGAGACAAATGAAGAATCCAATAAAATTCACTGTGGCTGCTCGTATAAATTTTTTCATGGAGATCACCATGTAAAAGGAACTCTTCACATCCATCTGATGTATGAACCATCCTTGTGATGCAGCTATAAAAAGTGCAAGGCACACAAAGTCTATCTTGGCAACATGGGAAAAGGTCTTAGAGTAATCAGTGCCTTATACTTATCTACAACCATCAGCTGCATATTTTCCCTCATACACCCACTTACAAGTACAACGAACCAATTTTCTTACCTTAGGAAGAGAAACAAATCCAAAGTGTTCTTCTTCATCTAGGAAGCATACTTTCTGCCATCAATGCATCCTATTGTGTTATACCTTTTGCATCTGAAATTTTTGTGGACCGTTTGAAAGAGCATGGCTCAAAATATTAAAACTAGTTGTCTATGAATGAGTACAATGAGCGTGATTGGGATCCCTTGCCAAAGAACCATTCTTCGACCAAAGATTGCAAACCAACTTGGGAAAAGGCTGTGTAGTGACAAATGGGGTGCAAGGTCAACAACATCAACATCATTGAGGAGTAACAAATCCTTAAGCTATGGAGGAGTGAGATAGGGAGAAGTTGTAGATGTAGGCTCCATTAGGGTGAAGTGCTCATCAACTTGGACATTCTCACACAACGAAACATGTAATGTCCCTCGTTCTCGAATAGTTTGATCGAAGACCTTTGGCCCTTTTTGTCTACCCGATGGCCAAAGGGTGATTTCAAGGGTGACTTCGGTTTATTAGTTTTATTATATCGTGCTTAAAATAAAATAAATTATCACTAAAAGCACATATAATGAATTAATAGACTTAATAAGTGACTTCGACTTAGGAAAGTACATGGAAATTAATTAATAAATTATTTAATGTGCTTTCCTAGGCAAAAAGTGCGACTTGCTTTGGGAAGTAATTAAATAAGCCAAAAAATGTGACTTGCTTTGGAGATGGGGAAAATTAATTAAAAATAAATTATACTCCTTTGGAAAAAGTGCGACTTGCATTTTGGAAGGGTTTTTTGGCTATAAGGGAAAAGTGCGACTTGTGTCGACACTATGCAGATTATTATTATTTTTCTTCCCGGCAGTTAGCTCTGAAGCTTTGCAGACAAAATCCAAGGACGGAAACCCTCTGGATTATTCCTCTTGTGGACGGAAACCCCAGGAGCAGTGAGAGGAGTTCCTATTCAGGGAACTTCATTGTATTCACAGGTTATTTATCATTTCAGCAGTTCAGAAAGAGAAATAAAATTGCAGCAGTGGGCATTCAGACATCTTCTAGAGTGGGGCGACTTATTCTACAATTGTTTTATGCAGTATCTGAGGTATTCTTCATGCTAGATTATTATTGTACCTTCCAGTCTCATTTATATATCAAATCGATTTGGTTTGAATCAATTACGGCTTGGGTTTTGGACAATCTTTTGTTATCATTCCATTTGCAGATTTCTGATTGTTTTGCCATAAATATTTGTCATCATAAATCAATATTAAATTCACGGCTGAATTATTTATGAAGAAATCTGCCTGTTTAAACCCTAGGCGCATTTTCTATATCCACCCGGTTTGCAGGGTTTGTATTATTTAATTTGTTTATGCAGTATGAGAGTGTTGTTCCATGGTTTCCTTTGAAATTATCAAGATTCAGCCAAGCCCTGAGCAATGTATAAAAAAAAAAGGTATTCAGGCAAAAGGGGTTTGGGTTCTTTCAAAACTTTGAATGCGGTTAGCAATTGATTGCTTTAGCACAATACATAAGTGCCATGCTCTTGGATTGTATCATACAATTGGCCATGTTTATCAATGCCTTGTTCTTCCTCTCAACAACACCATTTTGTTGAGGTGTGTAAGGTATGGTGTCTTGATGTTGAATACCATACTTGGTACAAAAGTGCTAAATGCATTTTTCACATATTTCCCCATTATTTGTGTGTAACTTCTTGATAGGAAGTGAATATTGCTTCTCAACAAATGCCTTAAAGGCCTTGAAGTGCTCAAGACCTCACTCTTGTTCTTGAGAAAGTACATCCACGTGCGACGTGAGAAGTCATCTACGAAAGTGAGTACATACTTGGCCCCTAAAAATGGAGTGGGAAATGATATGAGGTCACTATGCACCAAATCAAGGTGAGCCTTAGCTCGTGAAGCCTTCTCTCTCTGGAAATAGGGTCTTGATTATGTTCGCGAAGAACACAACCTTGATAAACACCATCGGAACTAGACACCTTAGGAAGACCAAGCACCAAGTGTTGTGAATTCACTTGCTGCAAATACTTGTAGTTCAAGTGCCCGAACGTTCATGCCATAGCGAATAAGGGATGATCCTCAAGAAGACTCAAGCCCATCAAAAACATACAAGCGTGAACAATGATCAACAACCCCAAGCAATCACAACCTAAGAATTTTGTAACTTGATCACAACATCACGAGGAGGAAATTCCATAGTCTTCCCATTTTTAGACTAACAAATTTGATATAATAATTCCTAGGAGTTATGAGTACATTATTGATGCATCCATCTTACAACACAATAGTGCTCAAACCCAAAACATCTATATGTGAAGAATCCCCAACTAAAATCTATGAAGTGTTGCTTTATTAGTAGAAGTGAGAAATTCATGTGAATGTCTTGTATGATGTGAAGCATCTTGTTGGTGAGAAAATTTGTCAGTTGGGCAAATTAGGTGTCTCCACCAACGTTCACAGGGCTACGCCCCTCTGCATTGAATGGTGTAGCTCCCATTATTGAATGTAACTAATCTAAATGCCGTGGGTTGGCTAAATAGGCCGGGGATCACAGGGGACACTCCACTGAACTTGTGGCAAAGTGCTTGTATGGGGTACAAGGGAGGAAATCACAATGATGAGGGAAAGGAGAGAAATTAGGAAAGGAAGGTTATTGCCATGAGTAGGCCAATTGCAGAGTTCACACCTAGTAACCGGAGTAGTTCAACATTCAATATAGAAGAAAGCAACAATGAAGCTATTAGTGAGACAAACAAAACCCACATAGACACACAGTTCTCTGAGGCCCATTCATTGAAGATACAAAGCTCTCTTTAATCACCATGCTTACAAAGTGCATATAAGAGGGAAAAGAGGAAACATAGGAAAAGAGAATGGAAGAAATGTAGCTTTTATTTCATGTACATTGATGACACAAAGTCCAACAACTACAATCCACAATTGCTACAACATATATGCTATCAAAATCTAACATTTTTTAGGATCCTTTGGAATGGAGAGGCCATCAACTTTCAATATAGAAGAAAGCAACAATGAAGCTATTAGTGAGACAAACAAAACCCACATAGACAACAGGTTCTCGAGGCCCATTCATCAAGATACAAAGCTCTCTTTGATCACCATGCGTACAAAGTGCATATAAGAGGGAAAAGAGGAAACACAGGAAAAGAGAATGGAAGAAATGTAGCTTTTATTTCATGTACATTGATGACACAAAGTCCAACAACCACAATCCACAATTGCTACAACATATATGCTATCACAATCTAACATTTTCAGGATCCTTTGGAATGGAGAAGCCATCCCAATTTATAGCAATGTGAATTGACTCTTCGCCTACCCCCACATGACTCTTCATGGTCTCATTCAACTCATGACTTTTCACCTTCCTAGGAAGTGAGAAATAAGTTCCCTTTTTATAAATTAAAGGGACTTTTACAATGTAACTTTATGAAGTCACTTAAGTGAATGAGACAAAATACAATGATTATGCCCAACGAAGAATTAGAAAGGGGGAGAAAGAAGAGGGAGAAAGAGAGAAGAAAGGAGAGGTTGTCACATCCATGAAGAGGCTCCTTGCGATGAAGAACTTGCGATGACGATCACAATCTCCTCCTTTGGCATGATGCACGGACACCTCGGGTTGCCGAATGAGTGTTTAGAAACAGAGATCCCCCTGAACTTGAGAGATCCCCTCAAGATGACCGCATGAATTGCTGATTATCCCCTGATGATTGATTGATCAACTCCCTTAGCTTACTAAGCTCATTGAGCTCACTCCATCCACTCATCTTGATGAGGTGATGATGTTTTCAAGCCCATATGATAAACATGATGACTTACTCGATGAATCAATGGAGTCCTTGACACTCTTTGAATCTTTTCCAACTGCTCAATGGTCCGAACATTCCTCTGTTATGCTTCACCATGTGCTTGGGCACAACTAAAATCGGATGATGCTTCCAAGACCACTATGGAGGCTTCATTTATCTGTTTGAGCTATGAGATCATTTTGTAACCATGTGAAGAGTTCAAAAGTGGAAAGATGAGTGAAGACGGGGCCATCTGCAACTTTCTGCACCCAAAATAGAGATTTTCTATTTTTAGCAGGTAGGACCGTGACTTGCTATTTTGGGACATATCACCTCATTTTGCTCAACATGACCTTCTGAACCTTCGGCATGTTCATCCTCCTCTATTGATGATACATTGTTATTTTTAACAACTTTCTATTTTTAGTAGGTTGCTTTTTCCTGACCTGCTATTTTGGGAAAATTTCCATTTTTGCCCTGGTCTTTTGCATTTGCATTTTTTTGAATGTCATGGGTGATTCAAACTTTCAATTCATGGGACTTACTATTTTTAGCATGCGAGGTGCATAAATATGCTATTTTTAGTAAGTGACTAAAACAACCTCGATTTGCGAGGAACAATTTTTTGATTCGGCTCTTCGTCAATCTCGTGCTCCAAATTTTATTGTGTTTCGCCCACTGGAATGCTTGGAAATAAAAAATGAAAAATTTGCCTGGTGAGAGTTTCAGGGACAAAGCTACCATGGCAGCCATTAATGGAGTCACTAGCTTTTTGAAAGAGTTCCTTCTCACCTCAGATTGTCTTGAAATCAACTCCATCGGGATAGGTTTTTCTCTTGAGTTTGTGCTCATAGTTTTAGTTGGATCGACTTGCCGAATTGATGGGAAATCGGAGAACAAAGTCGGGCACAAAATGGGGGTTTTGTTGCCAATAAATATATAGGGCATCTTTTGATATGCCGTAAATTGCTTCTTGAAGGCCTCTGAAAATGGAGAAGTTTGCAAAAATCTCACTTCGATCCATGCAAAATTGTGAGATATGAGTTTTTCATGATTTTGGTTATTAAGTCATTTTGGGAAAAAGCTGTGCATGGTGTCTGTAGATTTTGCAGGTTTCATGGTGTTTTGCAGTAATGAACATGGAGGAATGAAGCAACAATGGGGAAATGAAGAAGGGTTTTTTATGGACTTCGCGAAGCTCTGTGAATTCTTTCGGCAAAATGAGTTTCACGGGCAACAATGGAGAAACAACACGACAATTAGAAAAATTACAAAAGTTGAGTTATAAAACTTCTTTGGCTTGGGCGCAATTTTGTGTCGCATCTGTCCCAAGGGGTGGGAGGACATTTGGTGCACAAAAATGTGCCTCACCCTCCTTGTGACAAGTGGCATCCCGCGATTGGCCGGTGAAGGTGAGAGAAAAAGCACTTAAAAACACCTAGGGGCGTTGAGACTGGGTCATATGGGTGACCGGGAAGGGGCTAGGCTTGGGCGCATTTTTGTGTCCCATTTGTCCCAAAGGGTTGGGACATTTGGTGCACAAAAATGCGCCTCATCTGGGCTTGACAAGTGGCACTCCAGGGATTTGATGATGGCGAGGGCTAAGGAATGGTGCATGGGGGCTTAATTGGCTTGTTTGAGCTCATCGGAGGTCACATGAAGGTCCAGGGGTCTAAATATGGGTTGGGTGCAATTTTGTGTCCCAAAGGGATGGGGCATATGGGGACAAGAAATTCCTTTGAACTTGAGAGTGACATGTGTCCACCTAGAAAATTGACTAAGTCTCAAGCGTACCTTGGAGAGAAGCTTGTCAGAGGCATAACTTGAGCATCCAGAGGTCTTTTCATGAACTTCTTTTATGATTTTGACTGAAATATCATTTTGAGAAGAATGGAATGGGTCTCATGTTTTGATTCTTCCTAAAACCCCCTAAAAATAGTTTTTTCTTGGGATCACCGGTTGTGCATGCAAAAAACAGTTTGTGGGAAAAATTGCTTGTCTTGTGAAGAACTTGAAACCACCATCACTTAGAGCATTGAAATGTTTTTCAATGATATTTTTTTGACCTTTAACTCTTACGTAGCTCCCGAAATCACTTCCCGAAGCTCGGGGGCTGTTTTTTCTTCGCAAGCTCCTTCACCCTCCAAGACCCGCTTTTATTGAACTTGTCCCTAAACCTCTGAAACTTTCCAAAATCTTCCAAAATCAGTTGCACAATGTTCCTAGCTCCTTAATACTACTCCTTGATGAATTTGGGCCCGTAACTCCACTCTCGGGGGTGAACCATGTCTTAGAAAGGCTAAAAATAGCCATTCCTAAGCCTCTTGAAAAACCTTCCATGAAGAGTACCATCTCAAAAGCACTTGAATGAACTTGTCTTCACTAAATCACCTATGGACAAGACTAACACAACACACAAGACCACTTGAAAGGGTGGGAAAAGGCTTGACACGGGACGTGCTGCTGATTTGGGAGAGTGTCCGGGAAGGTTTACAATCGAAATTTGACACTGGGGGTCCGTTGTCATGCTTGAAAATATGAAAGTTTCATTTTGCACATTTGCATGACAACACATCTAAATCTAGTATCCAACTTTTTGAGGATACAATTAATGTTGAGCGGAAAGTGTTGTCTCTTTGCCTTTGGAAGGAGAAGAAATAATAATCTTGTGTTGTTTCACTTCTTCCTCAAATGTTTGCATTCTCTTCCAACACTTGGACTCGAATGACCATTCTTGCCGTAAATGTACAAATCTCATTAGACTTCTTTTTAGGCGTAGAAGAAGTAGGCTCGAGGGAGTTAGGAGTGGTCTTTGAAGAAGACTAAGTGGATCTTGGTTTATCATTGGCCTTACCTCCACTTTTAGGTGAATTGACTACTAATGGTTTGGAACTAGGGATGGCATCAAGTTGTTCGAAGCTTAGATTGTTCCTTGGTGAGATGCTCACAAAATATCTCAAAAGTAGACATCTTAAATTCATCATCTAAGGCATCTAGTGTAATGCTTTGATTCATTGATCTTAGTAAACAATTCATTAAACTTGTCCCATGCCTTTTCTAAGGCGAGTCACACTTTATGATGCGAAACACCAAACTATTTGAAATGTGCATGCCAATGAGACCAATTGCTTTTTATAGTTTGCTAGCACAAGAAAATTTTTCATATTCCTCTTGTACATCTTGGAGGTGTATTTGTAAACATTGACCACACCCTTTAGAATGCAACAAGAGACACCTCGTGTAGACATAGGAGGTCAGATTTAGGAGAGGAAAGGCAAAGGTATGAGTAAACAAAGACACAATTTGTGGAGGTTGACCACATGCCCAACTACCACTTACGGTTGGAAAACGGAGAGTACTTAGTGGACAAGGTAACCAAGACCTAATAAAAAGTATGTCTAACAATGCGCAAGTGTTCTATTTGCATGCAAAGTTTTTGTCTTTGGTTTGTGCGAGTCTTGTTTTGTGCAATGTACCTCTGTAGTTTTGTGCAACTGCGAGCACACACAAATGTTGTAATTTGTCTTTTGAGCCACCTACAAGTGCACTTGTTTTTGTACTCTTTTGTGCCTATCTATTAAGTGCGCATATGTTTGTAATTTTTGCGCAAACCCGTTTGTGTTGCATTTTCTTGTTAAGTTAGTTGAACTCACGAAGCTTTACGCGAAGAGTAGTTTTGGTAGTCTTTTGATCAGCGACAATGTAGAAGAAATGAAAGCTTGCGCAAGGGGTTTGTTTGTGCTTGCTCTGATTGCGAAGTTAACTTTTGTGCCTTCTCTTATGCGCACCCATCTAACCATTGCATTTAATACCATGAATCATGTAAGATTGTTGAATCACATTTGATGGCACAATCTTACACATTAAGGCATAGTGTGTGAATAATCTTTGGGTAACACCAAAATTTCCAACACAACATTGTTGTTCAAATGCATTAGAGAAGGAGCCAAGAAGGATTCGCTTAACCCATAATTGAATTTGATAATCCAACTCAATTGCATCGAGGTGTGTTAAGATTTGGGTCTTAACTTGCATGAAGGCTTGTGACACATTCAATGTCATTAGGGTAGCTTGTAACTTTGAGGCAATATTGTAAATGGTTGATTGTATCTCTATATAAATACATCACCATACTCGAGAAAGAGATTCAGAATCCCTTGAGGAAATAGTTGAAATATGCGGTTAAGGACTCGGGAGTATTGTACTAGATATCTATGTGCAAGTTTGGGAGAGTGGATAGGGGATTGAATCTCTTGGGCAACATTGTGGTATTGGATTGTTGTAAACTTGCGGGCATTGTGTGTGCAATAAGCCAAATTTGGTAGAGTGTGCAAGGTTGGGTGAAGGGGTAGGGGAATTGAATCACTTGGGAAACATTGCGGTGTTGGATTGTTATTTATAAGCCTTTGGGCATTGTTTGTAATAAGCTAGATTTGGCAGAGTGTGTGAGGTTGTGTGTGTATCCTTGTTGATGAATAAAAGATGATGTTGCTGTAATTTTTTACTGCCTAACTTTGTTAAATTTGCATGTTCTAAGGCATCCCCTCATTAGGACCTATAATTGTGACTGCATCAATTACCTTGACAACAAAAAAGTCCCCTTATAAAGGATTTTATGGTTGAGAGGAAAATCCTTATTTTTCAAATGTAAAGAAGCAATCACCTCTGGTTGAGATAACATTATTGAAAAAGGTAGCAAGTGACCCACCACAATATTGAAAACCGTTTACCATGGATTGGGTCTATTTTCTTAGTATAGATTTTTGTTTTTAATTTGCTTTATTGTGAACCATTTTGTGGATTGTGAATAATTCTCTTTCCCCTTGTAATATAGAATTTAGTGGTAATTGCTTTGGTCTTGGTTTACGAGTTTGTCTAAGAAAATGAAAATCCTCTATAAGGGGCCCTTTTATGTTGTCAAGGTAATGGTGTTAAATTGCAAAATTTACAAAATTGAAAAGGGATTGTTTCCTTGATCTGGATGTTTGTGCATGATGTTGTGTATTTTTGTTCATGAGCTTTGATCAGCTCGATGATTGTCTTGGCTAGTAAACTCAATAGCTTTAAGAACCACATTTGTCTGAGGTTTTATGTGTGAGAGGACAATCCTTATTTTCAAGATTGATTTCATGGTATGTCATACACGCTTTCGATATATGTAAGTGAACCATGTTTTGTTTAAGAAGCTTGACTATCATATAATTTTGTACTGAAAATTTTCAAACTAATATTGAGGTTCATGGCATACAAATACCCATAACAATTTTACATTTGTGCTTTGAAAAGACTGAAGATTATCGTAGGTTTGGGAAACTAAACATTGGCACAATATTGGATAGATTGGAGCTTGATAACTTAGAAGCAAGAATACTGATATGTCAGCCTGAAGGGTCGTATACATATGGGTACAATATGTATCTGATAGGTATACAGTACTGAAACCCCGCAGGTACGTCTTGGACGGTTTGTATACATTTGTAGATGTATCCGGACCACTCAGGATGTATCTGGGGAAAAAAATGTCTTTTAATTTTAATTTTTTAATTCAACATTAAAACACAAAGTGATCCAAAAAATAAAGAACCACAATGAAAACCAAAAAAAGAAGACAACATAAAACATCAAAAACACAAAAGTAAGACTCTTAATTCTCATTCCTCTCATTGCATTTACCTCTCTTTGGTCATTTAGGTTTGATACTTTATCAAGCAACATTGTTCGCGTACAAATATATTTGTGTATTTAGACATGCACTATTGGAAAATGTGAAATGACAACATTAAAAATACAAACCAGTGGACAATCTGTTGCAATAATGACTAGTCAAGCATGCAATATGCATACATTTATGGAAGTCTCAAAACCATACAAGTTGAGGGTGGATTTATAGTTTCAAGAGACTTTTTTCGTTCTATGATGGAACAACTTCAACTTCATGTTTTAAAGGCCAAACATTGTCCTTCCCCTTACATCAAGGAGTTTGTTTCCGCTTTTGTTTCTTTCTTGTTTCCTAATCACAGGGAACCCTGACTTTTCTATGAACACTTAAAGCAAGCTGGGAACAACCTCCTCACTTCCCTCATGCTTAGTTGGAGGGACAACCTTCTATTTTCCCCACTCATTATATCCAAAGGTAAAGTTACACACATGTAGATACACCATTTCAGTATAAGGTTAGCAATTACTTTGGGCTGCCCACTTAAACAAGCTAGGCATGGAAGTGTTTTGTCTCTATGATTGCACTTGTGACATGGATCCCAATCCTGCTTCATCCACACATGAAGTCACATGCCACCCTACATAATGCTACGATATTAGTCAAGATTTGCCGAGGGTTGTCATTGCACCGTCTGATTTCTAGGTGTTAGGAAAGGACCCCACAATCACGAACGGTGCCCATTCGCTGCCAAGGTGACCAAGGAGCTTGAAAGGAATAGGATTCTTGGATTGAATGTAAGGTTTTAAGCTTTTAAGCTCTATTATTGTTTTCATTTTGTTTTCAATCTTTAGACACTTTCTTCATTCTTGTTTATGTTTCAAAACATTTTTGTCATATATTCAACAAGTTGTCAACTACATACATGTTATGCCCTAAGGTTTGTTGTTGTATTCCCTTATGGTGTTGGTTTTTAAACTTGTAGGCACAACTAAAGGGACTACAATGGCAACAAGTTCTACCTCTGTGGATCAACCCCGATTAAAAATTGATCCACATTCGCCGTTTAGTCATGAATGTAGTGCAAATCCTAGGTGGTGGTGTGTGTCTTCTCTAGCAGTCTTATGATTGCGTTGGCTAATTCAAAAGATTATATAGTTGGGTGAAAGGCCATTTGTGTGCAATACATAGGGCATTAAAACTTGCCAACATAAAAAATTATAGAGTACATCAAGGAGGAGGAAGAAGTAGATGTAACCCATGTCAAGTCGTACTTTGAAAAAAAAGGATTTAAATCGAAGAACCCTTTGGTTGCATCTATTAAAGGGACTCGCAATGGCAACAAGTTCTACCATTGCGGACTAATCCCGATTAAAAATTGATCCACATTCGTTGTGTTAGTCATGATGCTTTAGAGCAAATCCTAGGTGGTCGGTGTCTTCTTCGGCATTGCCATGATTGCGATGGCTAATTCGAAGCTTATACATTCGGGTGTAAGGTCACTTGTGTGCAATACATAGTCAAGGTATCAAAACTTGCCAACATAAAAAATTATGGAGTACATCAAGGAGGAGGAAGAAGCGGATCTGACCCATGCCCAAGTCATACTTTGATTAAGAAAGGATTTTCATCGAAGAATCCTTGGTCCTCGTATCTTGTAAGCGATTCTCCAATTGTGACTAGGAGGCATTTGTTTATTAATACATTGTATACGGTAATGCGAAGACGAGGATTTTCCTCTTTCATGCAAGAGAAAAGTCTCGAACAACTTGTCATTTATTTAATATGTTGTCAACTACATACATGCCATGCCCTAGGATTTGTTTTCTTTTGTTATGGTGTTAGTTTTAAAACTTGCAGTGCTTCTAAAGGGACTACAATGGCAACAAGTTCTACCTCTCGTTGACCAACCCTAATTCAAAATCGATCCATATTCACTGCTTTGGAGGTGTGTCACAATGCTAGAGTAACTTCTACGTGGTGGGTGTTATCTTTAGTAATGCCATGATTGTGACGGTGAATTCAAAAGATAATACACTGATCAGTGAAAGGCCACTTGTGTGTAATACCTAATCGAGCATTAGAACTAGCAAGGGAGAAATGTTGTATAAGTGTCGACACCAAAAATTATGGAGTACATCAAGGAGTAGGAAGAAGCGAGATGCTGGCCGTGTTGGTTCATCCTTTGGAAAAGAAAGGACCCTCATCAAAGAAGCCATTGGTTGCCCCATATTGTAGTAGTTCTCTAGTTGTGACCACAAGGCATTTGTTTATTGCTACATTGTATACAACCATGCAAGACGAGGATTTTCCGCTTTCATGCAAGAGGAAAAGTCTTGGATAACTTGTCATTTATTTAATAAGTTATCAACTACATACATGATATGGCCTAGGGTTTGTTGTTTTCTTTCCTTTCGGTGTTAGTTTTAAAACTTGTAGGCGTTCTAAAGGGACTACTATGGCAACAAGTTATACCTCTATCCACCAACCTTAATTCAAAATCAATTCATTTTCACCGCTTTGGAGGTAGGTCACAATGCTAGAGCAACTTCGTGGTGGGTGTTTTCTTTGGTAATGCCATGATTGTGATGGTGAATTCAAAAGTTCATACAATTGAGTGAAAGACCACTTGTGTGCAACCTAATCGAGCATTATAACTAGCGAAGGGGAGAAATGGTGTATAGGTGCCAACACTAAAAACTATGGAATACATCAAGGAGCAGGAAGAAGTATATGCAACCATGTTGGGTCATCCTTTGGAAAAGAAAGGACCCTCATCGAAGAAGCCACCGGTTGCCCCATCTCATAGTAGTTCTCTAGTTGTGACCACAAAACATTTGTTTATTTGACAATTTTCACGACCATGCAAGATGAGGATTCTCCTCTTTCACACAAGAGGACAAATCTTGGACATTTGGAAAGGTTCTTTCAAAACGAGAACATGGATATCGAGGATGAACATAGTGCGCTATGTGTGTTTCGAAATGCATTTTCCTTTAATGTTGTTAGGTCACGATATTGGCGGTTGATTCAATGAGAGCGATCAACAAGGTCCCAAAATGGTACAAAGTGCCATGTTACGAAAATTCCATACCACCTTATTGTCGAAACAAAAACATGTAGATGAACAATTGCAGCCAATTAGGGAATTGTGGGCGAAATGGGGGTGTCTGTCATTTCGATGGGTGGAAAGATGTAGGAAATTGGTCTTTAATCAATGTGGTTATAGTATGCTCTATAGGGGCAATGTTTTAAAAATTAGTTGATTGTGAGGGCCCAAGGGGCATGTGAAAGAAGCCCAATTCATCGCCAACATTTCCTTAGAAGTCATTGAGACAGGTGGGGTATGAAAATGTTGTCCGAATTTTAACAAAAATGCTAAAAATTGCGAAGCCGCAGGGATGTTGGTGGACGTGAGGTCCGAGCATAGTTTTGGGACACCTTGTGTTGTTCACTTACTCAACTTAATGTGGCAAAAGTTGGGCAGCATAATCGAATGGACTAAGCGGATGTATACCGAAGTTGAAGAGATCTAGATTATTGTGACAATCAATTACGTGTCGCAAGCCATCTTCGATTGGTCTCACATTTGGAGCTAATGAATTTAAGAGAAACGATCTTTCATTTATTTATGATGTAAGTTTTTTTTTTAATTTTGACCTAGTACATGTTTTTTTAAAGATTTCGAACATTTTTTTAATTTCCTACTAGAGTTCATTGAAGGTAAGAGAAACAATTTTTTTAAATTTATGATGTAAGTTTTTTAATTTGAGTCTAGTACTTGTAGCTTTTGAAGTTTTTGAACAATTTTTATTTTTAGTTTCCTATTATGTTGCTCGGACTCGATTCGTCACACACATTGTCTTGAGGCGACTTGTGAAGTCATGAGACGGACTTAGCACCATGGTCATCAACAATATTTGGTATATATGGAGGCAAGCCAACATCGACACGCCCTCAATTAAAGATGTTGATCTTAGATGACGATTAGTGGGCTTGTGTAAGATACTTGCTAAGTTTCATCAAGCCCATAATGAGTGTGATCCCCTTTATTGACATGGATTAACCATGTTTGGGAGAGATATATGATGGTATCGACTCAATCATTGAGAAGATAAAGGCCATTATAAATGAAAAAGAGAGATCCCAAGATAGCTTTTTTCAAACAAGTACAATCACATCCCATTGATTGGTGGAACAAAATGACCACTCTATTGCATCTCTTTGCCTTTGCATTGGCTTGTAGATTTTACTAGAGGGAGATCCTTTTTGTGCCAAGGTGGCACCATATAGGGATGTTGAAGGCAACGAAGGGTACATGTTGGCATTCTTAAGGATCTTCCTTGATTCTAAGGTAGAAGACATGGTTATAATTGAGTTTGGAAATTTTATAGCCTCCACAAGTCATAGCCTTAATGCTCTTTCGGACAAATACAAGGAGAATGCTCATACGTGGTGGTACCTTTATGGTCAAGGATCCTTGTACTTGCAAAATATTGGCATGGGTAATTTTTTTTTTTAACTTTTTCTTTTCGTTTTAACTCTTTAAAATGTAAGTTTGAGTTTTAAATTTTATAAATTTTAATTTTGCATTATCTTTGTGTATGTGGGATAAGAAGTTCAATATGATAGTCTTCTTTATCTTCCCAACAATATAGATTATGATGAGTAGGAGACCATTTTAAGGTGAACGCACAAGCCCGGATAGAAGCCAAGAGGTGTACGACTCGTGGAGAAGACAATAATCCACACTTTATTAAAGATGTAGAGTTCCAAAGTCTAGGTCTAAGATAAGGGATGGGGTCTTACTAGGATCCTTAGTTATAAGAATAAGTAAGGAGGCAAGTGCATGCCAAGGATCTAAATTAGGATTGTAAAAACCAAGTGTTGGATGTAAAACAAGGGCCAATAATTATAACAATGCAATAGACAGAATATGCCACTTTATCCTAGTTTAGAACATGATACACCGAATGTAATTGATCATACCAAGGATAAAGGTAAAGGCAAGGTTAGGGATATTTACCCTTTGAAGACACCATTGGTGCATTTACCTCCTAGGTTAGTAGCACCTTGAAAGAGAGTTGTTGTGGGTG
Source organism: Taxus wallichiana var. yunnanensis (assembly GCA_018340775.1). Classification (NCBI taxonomy): domain Eukaryota; kingdom Viridiplantae; phylum Streptophyta; class Pinopsida; order Cupressales; family Taxaceae; genus Taxus; species Taxus wallichiana. Next base: position 618,054,090 of record CM031238.1, read on the forward strand.
GATCACAAGAGAGATAGATGGAAGGCCTAAGTAGACCAAAATTGGGGACTCCAAAGATTTGGCAACCTTGGTGCAATTCCCATTCTTATAGCTCTTGATAACCCAATGCTCCAAAGTAGACTTCCAAGTATAAGTTCCACTAGACCTTTGAACCTTTAAGACCTTAAGATCAAATTTCTGAGAGCAGGGAGAGCGATTATGAGATGATGATGTTGAGAGAAAGGACAACAATGATGCACATTTATGGGGTCTCTTAGTCGATGGGTCAATGCAGTCAGCTAGTAGGATGTAATGTCCCTTTTTGGGGGACTTCCATAAATGACCGAAAGCTGGTTATGAAGGACTGAAATCAGAACTAGGGCAGACTGTAGATGACTGAAAAAGCTCTGCAAACTGCAATTTATGCCCTTCCTAGGGCAGCGACCTCTTAGGAGAAGTCAAACACACTTTCCTAGGCACAAATCTCACTCAAACCTTTAGGAAATATGCTCAGAATTTATGAGAAATAACCAGCAATTATTAGATGCAAGAAAACTGATTTTTAGTGCCCCAAAAATGAAGATATGAATTTTCTATAAACCCTTGTTTGCAGAGTTACTTTAAAAATTCATAACTTTACCTAGGAAGCTCCAAAATTCACAAAACTTGGGATCTTGGGGTTAAAAATATGAAGAATGCAAATATCAAATCAGTTTGCCCAAACATCCACCCAAACATGCCAAATCTGACCTACAAGCAATTCACCCCTCTTGGAAATAATGAATTAGTGGCTCAAACATGCAAGGAAATGATTGTTTTCACTTTTATTAATTAGTAGAAGAAGAAATCATACCACATATTCATCAAAACATATCCAACATGCTCATGATACAAGTCGCCTAGGGCTAGATAGAAAGATACCAACACCAAATTCCTAGAGATATTCAATAATTCCAAATATCTTGTTCAAGGGTTTTTCGTTCCCAAGACAAGTTCCACTATCAAGGGTTTTTGTCCTTGAAGTGGTCTCAAACAAGGGTTTTCGTCCTTGATGAGAGAGGAAAGGTACAACCTTTACCCAAAAGAAATAATAAGATTCAACATATCACATAATGGCCAAGCATCCTCTTTTTATAACATAAGGGGTGCTACATCATAACTTATGGCCGACCTTATAATAAGTACCTTTTAATTATCTAATTTGTATTTGGAGCCTACATGCTCAAAATACTTTATATTCTAATTAAATAAGTTCTTCTATTGGAGTGCTTGGCTTCCCAATAGGAATACATGATAATAATGAAAATATCTACTTAGAAAATGTCATCCAAGTCTTCCCCTTGCTTCCTTCCTTAAACCCATAGGGAGGAAGAATGAGTTAAGGTCTTCAATTCCACTAATCTCCAAAAAGGGACATGACATAGAATGTCATGCCGATGTCATTGACTAGGGTTGATGCTATTAGCTTCAGAATCGCTGTTGGCATGAAGTTTCTAAAGGGGAAAGGGCATCAAATTGGAGTAGGAACTTGGGAGATGTAAAGGTCATATGAAGGCATTATAAGCAGGTGTGAAGGTGGTCGTAAGAGGGTAGTAAGTGAATACAAAGGAGGTTGTAAGAGGGTAGTAAGGCATGCTGAATGGGCGCACGATGACTCTTTAATTGGTACTTCTAACCAACTCACTTGTTCTGCTATGCCCCTTAAGGCACACATTCAAGGAGATTAATGCATTAACGGCCTACAAAGAGAAATCGTTAGTAAGAGTGAAAAATAAGGTGTATATTCTTTTCCTTAATAGGTTGTGAGTTCATCTTCCTTTGAGTGCAATTGGAGTACATATGACTTAATCGACTCACATAAGTGTCATGTGGTGACGAAAAAGGCCAAGGATTTGATGTATATACATTCCAACTTGCATCTTCTATCCCACAAGCAACCGAGGCATAGGAAAGGGCGATGAAGCATTGGGATGTAGACCCAAGAATGTTGACTTGGATGCTTCCATTTCCCACCTATCATTACTTGACATGGATACTTCTTTGGCATCACAGACCCAAGAGAGAGTGGTAGTGGGATCGCTTCGAGTCCATGTACTTCTAGTGAACCTCATGATGCTGATTTTCATGCTCTTGATGAAGAGCAATACGATGATTATGATGGATATTGAATACTAATTTTGATGTTTTTAGAGATTTCAAAACTATGGCTGTGGGGAATAGCTGCCCTAAACCTAATCGCACCCATAGTGATGGAGGTGGCAGCATTGGTAAGGATACCAAAGTTTCCCAGCTTTGAGCATTTTGATCTACCGGATGGAGGTGTGGTGGATGGAGGCTTATCCTGGTGTATGTTGGCCTAGAAACTTGCTTCCCCTCTTTGTTTTTGGACCTCTGCGTTAGAGCTCGCCACCGGTGGGGTCTTCGCATGAGGAGGGATATGTTTCAGGGGGCCTCCCACACAGGCTCTACTGGATGCGAATCTGTTGATTGTTGGGCACTATGGCCTAGAAGGAAATGATGTCTCCAAATCTTTCACGGAGGCTGTCTCGCAGAAACAGCCAAGGAAACCCATGACTACTACATAAAATATCCCTATGGTCGATTGCACCAGAGAGAGTGTTGGAGGAAGTGCTTAGCAAGGAAGAAAGTTTTGTGATTCGAGGGCTCATTTATCATTTCAACAACTTCTGGCCGGATCTACTAGAGTTCAATGCGTGGATAGTAGACCAGTGGCGCCCCTGTATAAACGGTAAAGTTGAAATCTTTCCTTGCACCAATGGTTTCATTCTTGTTACTTTTGACAATACTGAGGACTCAGATGAGACCTGGCAGAAGCATATTTGGATATGGGAGCAGCACCTGCTCCTGATGAAACTGTGGGTCTTGACCTTTAATCTCCTCACACAATCTATCAACTCCAGACCTGTATGGGTTCAGATGCCACACCTTCTGTTTTGAAATGACCCATGTTTCAGGGCTATTGGTAACTCATTGGGGGAATACATCCTAACAGACTCCTCCACAAAGACATCATCTCATACCACTTTTGTTCACATCCTTGTCAGTATTGACATTTCTGCAGAATTCCTTGCTCAAATCAACTTGAAAGTGATGAAATGATCTTGGGCTCAATTCCTTGACTATGAGGGTGTCCCATTCTGCTGCCATAGGTGTTTTGAAGTTGGGCACGTGACTTGAACTGCCGCTTCTCCAAACGAAAAGGGCTACATCTTGGTGGAAGGACTCAACCCAAAAACTAAAGAAATCCCTGGGGATGAGGCCCCGGACCTGGCTGTAAATGGTTTTGGACAGGATCCAAAGAATTTTGATTGCGGCGAATCGGAGCCACCCACTCCATTATAGGAGGGACTCGAGGGCAAAGTTAAAGTGGCCCTGAAGGTTCATGATGGATCCCAACCCTTTATAGAAATGGAAATTGTTATCCTGGTAACTCCGGAAGATGATGGTAAGGATTGGACTGTAGTGGGTAAGATGCAAAATGGACAGACAAAGAGAATACCTGAACCATCTAAGATGAATCTCTGCTCTCAAAAAGATGGGTGATTGAGGCAGATGATCAGCGAAGGATCTGCTGACTTTTGGCAGACTGATTACTGCTCCTGAGGTTTTAAGTGTGTTTTCTGTTTGATGAAGGAGCTGTTGGTTGGTTGTTGGATTTTAGCCTTGTGTGTTTAGGCTGTAGGATGATTGTTTGAGTGGGCTGTAACGTTTAATCTTTCGTTGGTTTCTGTTAAAGGTTTTGGGAGCCTTTTAAAACCCTAAACCATTTACCTAATCAAATCAAAATAATAATGTTGATGTAATAATTAAATGCAATATTTGTCATGACAGTTAAGACTTATCATTATATAAATTATCAGTAGTGTTGTGTCTTTTTTTGGTTCTTTATATGCATAATATGTCGTTATTCTCTATTCACGAGGCTGAAATTTCTATATTTTTACATATTTTATGTATGGCCATATCCAAGGCCAAAAAAATTGCAGTATCCGCATATCGGATTCCTTGTACCCATACCTGTATCCAAAATGTATTGGCAACTTAGTGGTTGGAAGTCATGAACCTAATGGCTAAAAGCAATCAAACTGTAATGTCACATGCCTGGCCTTGTTGCCATGCAATCTCAAGTCGAAATGATTGCATTGAGTGACTTTGCATGCATAGAATTTGCAGTAATCATGAATCAAGGGTACTGTGGATTCATGAATTTTTCTCCCAATAAAATATTTAAGCAGAGCACTGAAGCCAAACATGCAACAGACCGATTATCACATCTCAAACAGTGGAGTTTGTCAATGACAGTCTTATGGGACATTTATATGTTGGTTTTGGTGTTATTACTCTCACAACATTGCCTGTATCTTCCAAAGAAGCTTGAGAACCAGTTTGAC